>JBBPBK010000278.1:0-281024 GCA_039720395.1 Liquidambar formosana
TAGTAGCATCGACATGGGCGAAATAGTTGTAAGAGGAGAAGGGACATAGAAGGAATAAGATTTTGTTGTGTGTAAGAGGTGAGGGCACGCTTGGGATTTTTTTTTTTTTTTGTAATTCACTTGCCCGGGCATCCCAGCTCAAACCCACCCCTGGTTTTCACATACCCAGCCTTAGTGCGAAAGTCAAGCTAGCAGGAATGAAGGTTTGCCGGGCAACGGACCGTTCCAAAACATGGGTAATGGGGAATCTTGGTTCATTCTCGGGCATAGAAACCCGAACCAAACGCACCCTTAATGAAAGTGGTGTGGTCCTCGGTTTTGGGTTTAGGTCGTAAGGTGGCTACTTATATGTATACTAGTTATTATGGCACACGTGCGTTGTATGTAATAGTTTTAATATTTTTGATAATATTAATTATATAAAAAGAGATAATACAAAAATATTATAATATATATATATATATATATCTTTTATCAAATTTGAAAAAAAAAAAAAAAAAAAAACCCTAAAGATATAGTTTCAAAATCATTTACTAATAAAAGTGCGACCGGAGGAAAGTTTTGTAAAAACTTTATAGCTGGATTGCTGCGCATCACATGCATTGTACATGGAAACTTTTGTGATGATAGTGAATTATTTTAAAATTGGTGTTTTATCAAGTATTAGCCATTGAACCTGACACACTATTGGAAAGAAAACTATTTAATGATCGTCTTCATACTAAAAAACATCAAAAGTTGAAGTCTATTCAAAAACCAAAACTATGTAACCAATCAAAAAGCATTACGTTATGAGAGAAAGATAAGTTGTTGTATACTTAATAGATACTTTTATAAGAATCTTTCGTAAAACATTAAATTGATTGTATTATCATGGGCAATTTATCATTAATTCTGTGATTTAGTAAATACAATTAAATAACCAATGAAGATGTAAAGCACACATTGGATGATATAAAAAGTGGCCCACTCTTGAAAAACTGCAAGGCAATGTGATTATGTGAACATAAAGGGTCTACTTTTATTGATTAGTTTGGCAATATATATATATATATATATATATATATATATATATACTATATATATATACTATATATATATTAATTAAGTAGAGCTAAAAACAAGAACCTATGGGAAAAAAAAAAAGAAGCAATTGACCCCATAAAATAAATATTTTAAAAGAAGGCCTTTGACAAAGGAAAATTTATATTATAAAAAATTCCACACGAATCGTGTGTATCCTAGATTCGCGAGTATTTATATATATACATACATGTGAAACATCAATGATTGTTTTACTTGTTTGTTGTATGAGTATAGTCTGATATCGCTTCTCCACAAAATATGCTCTTATGTAATGATCTAATCTTCACCTCGATTACCACATGAAGCAAAGGCATTGCTACCATTCATTGCCAAAAAATACATGTAAATAATTGGCCGATCCTCGTTTTCTCTGTAAGACTTCTAAGAGTTTATATCTTTTGGAACTCTAAGACAAAGGGAAATATAAATCTCATAGCGCGCATCTCTAACTTACTAAGTAAAATATAGACTATTTTAGAGAATCAAAAGTTTTTCCAGGATTCACACTTTTATAAGTAAAATATAGATATAGATTATAAGTAGTATAGATATAGAAATAAAATACACACACACACACATATATATAGGGTTGATTATGTGCGGAACATCTTGGAGTATCCCGTTCGCTCACGGACAGCCGTAATCGAATAGAATATTTAGGATATCCCGCATATGATATATATCTGTGTGTGTGGTTCAAGAAAACACAATTTTTGTACTGAAAATTTTAGAAGATTCTTTGAGACCTTGGATCTCGCAAGCTTCAATGGTCTTGTTATTATATTACTTATATTAGGTTCTTTTTTTTAAAAACAAAATAATAATCATAATAATAATAATAATAATAATAGCTTTTGGAATTTTTAACGTATGCCCTAAGTATGCCCATAGGGTGATTTGTTAAGATACCCAACAAAAGAAGAAAAACGAAACAATGAGACATTGGGCGACATCTACGTGATCTTTTTGAAGCAAATTTACTTTGTTAAAGCAAGTCGCTTAGACTTATTCTGGACATTAATTTGACTACCAACTTATTCTTAGGACAAACTCTCAGTGGATTTATTCTGGACATGAATTTATGCAGGGTCGGTGGCCGGTGGTATAATTATCAAATTTAGATCGGACCCTTATCCTGTTCAGTTTTACGATTAGATGGTTTATGAATAGAAACCGGATAAAGTCAGATTTAAATGTTTGAATTAACTGACAAAATATTGTACCAACCGTTGCAAACCGGCTAGTTGGACTGATTCAATCAATAGGGGTAACATTTAGCTGGACTGATGAGCGAGCCATGGCCATGGCTTCCATGGTCCCCGGCCATGGACAATGGCAATGGATTTCTTCTTTGCTTTATTTATTTATTTTTGTTTTTTATTTTATTTTATTGGTGGGAGGGTTTGTTGGAGAGTGAGGGGTTCGTCAGTGAAGGGAGAGATTTTTTTTCTTTTTTGGTGGGGTTCGTAGGGAAGGGAGAAAGGTGAGACTCGCTAGAGGCCAGGGTGAGGGGTTCGTCTGAGGGAGAAGGAGGTTTGTCAGAGAGCTGAGGGGTTCGTGGTGAGGGAAGAGAATTTTTTTTTTTTTTTTTTTCCTTCTTGGAGGATTCTAATCTGATTCGAAGAAAGGGGAGAAGTAACCGTTCGTTTGTTTGTTTGTTTTTTTTTTTTTTTTTTTTTTTTTTTTTTTTTAAGGCATTTTATGGGTGCTTTATGAAAGGTGCTTCCTATAGCACTGTTCTTTTTTAAATGGATTATGAAGCTGTATTTCTTGTGCATCTGTTCTTGTGCTCACAGTATTTTCATTGAGCTTTACTACTCGTCGTACAATTCTTTCTTTAAATGGATTATAGCACTGTTTTTTTTTTAAATGGGTTGGAGCTTTGACATTAAGGTATTGTATGGGTGCTTTATGAAAGATGCTTCCTATAGCACTGTTCTTTTCTAAATGGATTATGAAGCTGCATTTCTTGTGCATGTGTTCTTGCGCTCACAGTATTTTCATTGAGCTTTACTATTCGTCATACAATTCTTTTTCCACAGTCAAATTCAATTTAGACTTAGACCCTTCAATTCCCAAATTCTCCCCCCAGCCCCCCCAAAAAAGAAAAATCTTCTGATTTATATATCTAGATATAAAGGTCATCTCTATATTATTTATTATTGTAAAAAGGTGGATAGCTAGTTTCGGGAATATAACATATTACAAAGCGCGCTGCAGAGCCATGCAAAGTGCACAAACCCTAAACCATACATGCATCACACAAAAGCTAGAGCTATTTTATTCTTCACCAGTAGTTCACTCCTTGATAATAAGCAGTTTAATGATATATAGTAGCTGACCATTTGATTATAGTTCCATATACCAAGTTCACGGCATTTCTTTTTAAGGGACTCCATGGCAATTACGCTTGGAAGGGTCACATGAAGGCTTTGGCATGCACGCACTGTACGGTTTGCCACGGCCGCACCCAACTGGTTTGTTACGTGGATTAGTACTTCCACCAGCGACAGACCCTCCGCCGGTTGCATCAGTAATACTCTCGTTGCTTATGATATCCTCATGCTTGTGACCGCTATTTTCTTCTGCATAGATCATTGACAAATATATGGTTATGGGCTATCATAATTTCCACAAAAAATTTGTCCAACTATGGACCTATATATGATCAAGTGACAATGAAAACCTGAAAACTGTGACAAAGATGATTAACATTTTTTTTGGTGAATACTTGATCTTTGTTTAATTGAAGCCCCATAAAATCACATCTTTGGATCTTTGATATATGCTAGTTATTATACTAGTACTAAAGACAACAAAAATTGAAATTAGTGCTTTCACCTTTTGGAACTAGTTCCCGAGCAGTGATCGAGGAGGGAAGGATGAGAACGGAAGCAAGGAGAATGCATACAATTAGAAAGGCCTTCATGTTGGAGACTAGAGGATGCTGTAATTTTATCCCCGGTGTGATCTTATTTATAGATCATTCATGCATGCTTTCATGTTCATGTGAGAAACAAAAAAAATAGTCTCAATTAGCACAACAGGTCAAATTTGAATAAAATAAACAATATGGCCCCACAAAAAAAGGGCGATAACCCCATTGAAAAAGAAAAGGAAAAAAGCAAAAATCTTATTCACACCCAACAAAGTAAAAAGAAGGAAACATTAATGTAGCTTCGAGCCACATGCTAATGCATTTTGCTATGCAATATTCATGGTAGAGTAGTTCTAGGGTGTGAACATATAGGGGGCATGGCCGGTGAGTTTGCTCATGTAGAGAGCATGGGGTTGGAATCGAAAGCAAGTTATCATAGGGTAAGGATAGGAAGCGCGTAGACCGAAGTGAAGGATGAAGAGGAAGAGAGATGGGGAGGCACGGAAGATAGCTAGGTGGAATATTATTGAGTGGGAGAGAAAGGTCAAGGCACATTTCTTAATGGTTCTAATCGATATAATAGTTAACTAATTGAATGAGTTGATGCATGTGAAGGCTGTCTAGTTGGACAATCAAATTTGAGAAAAAGGTTGGACTCTTTAACATTTTATTTTGTAGTGGGATTCACAACCAGTGTGTGTTTATTTTTATTTTTGCTTGGCCATTCCCACAATTATTTATGTCTAAAGTGTAATTATCTAATTATTGTAACTTTGTTAAAGCCACTTTGCGATCTCATATAGCAGGATCCTGTCTAGCCACCGAAAACGAAAAGGGACCCACCTCAATATTCGTAACCCTTTTCCCCGTTCTTTCCTTTCATTGACCCCAAGTCATCGTTGTTGGCCCATCCCACCACTTCTCTGCTTCCTTGTCTGGTTCATGATGACAATTAAAATATAGGTTTGGCCATTTCTTTTCCCCTTTTAGTGAATAAATGTTTGGTTATAACCAAAAACAGAAGAGAAAAAAAGAAAAATTGACCGGAGAAGTCATTGCATTAAATATAAACAATTGGAGCATTTTTCTATGTTCATCCATATATATATATGGACCCCAAGCCAGTCATCAGTAGAGGTAAAGCGAATGACACACATGCAATTGACGTCAATCTTCTACCTTGGCTCGCATGTGGTGTTGCCACACAAGCCATCTAACTAGGGCAACGTGGTTCACGTGTATTAAAGTAGTGCCCTAGCTTGGCCATGGCTCTTGCTCAAGTGCAAGTGCCATGACTCTTCCGCCGTGGTTCACATAATGAACTAAAATACTTTACACAATAATATTGCTAAATCATAAGCATGCATGCATGCATAATTATCACTAGGACTATGCTAGCTAGTCCCATATTTTATCTTCTTATGAGAGAATAAAGAGAGTTATGAGATTCACTGATATATTTAACCCTTAAAAATTAAAACAACGTGACCATTATTTTCTCATTGTAGGGCAAAGTGTAAGGTAAAGTATAGAACTAACTAGCATTGAAACTCTTAATAAAAATCTAAAGAGAGAGGGACGTACTCTCTCTTTAAAGGTTGCTCAATCTCAATGAGTAAATTGTAGTAATTGACTAAGAGTAGTGACCAACATTCCATATTTATAGGAAAACAAAAGACAACTCCTAAACCCATCAAGGACTGAGTATAAGGCCACACAAAATAAGAAACTCCATACTGAGCAGACAAACCTGGCAAGCTGCTATGCCTCTTGTTCCAAGAAGATTAATACGGAAAGATAACCTGTGAAACTCTCCTGTATAGGCCGGTTTGAACCGTCCTACTCGATCCCCTGCCTGAAATCCGGGAATTGTTGAAATAGTATTTGTTCAAAATATGGTGGAATCTAACCCCTTTAAGAGTCGCTTCATCTTTAACTAGGTCCATACCTTCAGGGGTGGTTGCACTAAGGTGCATCCATGCCCATGTGCAATCACTAATTTTTTTTTTTCTTTTTTAAAATTTGGATAAGTAATCTTATTGAAATTTACTAAAGTGCTTTAGTCCCCATTAAGAAAAAAAATAGTTCATTTTGATTAAATTTGACTAAATTTTGATTAATTTTGGTAAAATTTACTAATGTACACACCACTTTTGTAAATTATATAAAGTTAAATTTAATTTGTGAATAGATTTTTATGTGCAACTAGGGGCGGAGGGAGGTGAGGTCAAAGGGGGGGAAATTGGCTCTCCAAACCTTTTTTTTTTTTTTTTTTTTTTTTTTTTTTTGAACTAAATTATGAATATTTAAAAATTTGACTCCAATTTTTATTTAACCTCTTAAAAAATTTTATTTTGACTCTCTACCTTCTTTTTTGACCCAGAAAATTGATGAGTTTGACACTTTTATTTATTATAAGAGTAATATTCAAGCCGGTTCCGTGTTTTTAAAAGTTACCTATATCATACCTTTTCACCACTTCTATTTAATCATACCAATCTATGATCCTACCTTTCTCACTTTCTTATCTAACTCTTAGCCAAAAATAAAAAATAACAATAAAAAATAAAAAATGAAAAAAAGTACAACCAGTGAAAAAAGTTTCTGAATCCACCCCAAAATACCTTGTCATGTTCGTGCGAGTTGTAACAAATCCCAGCAAGCTTTTAATTTATACTGCTATTTTAAAGAGGTGTTGTGGATTAATTAATGCCGTGATCTTGGCGTAGTTCGTTTATTGTCTGATATAGAAATTCGGAATTGGTGGTTGTTTCTTGAACGTCATAATCAGTCCAAGTTCAGATTGATTTCGGATTGCTTTTAATTAATCTCAATAATTTTGTACTCCATTATAAAATTTTATCAACCAAATAAAATAGTGGTCACTGGGCTGAGTCGATAAGGGTAACCTTTATTTGGGTAATACTAGCTATATCAAGAGGTTGCCCTTATTGTTCTGCTACGGGCCGATAATTCCCAAAGAATGTTTGGATCAAACTCCAGGGGCATTTCCATATGTATGGTTGTTGACAGACTTATTTCAAAAAGTAGGGTCAAAATAAAGTTTTTTCTATATATATGGTAAATCGTGGTGGGCACCATGATTTGTGCAAAATCGTGTCGCCTGACCACGATTTACTGGATGGTATAACCTTGTTATACAGGGTTTTGATGGCCGTATAAAAAGGGTATAGGAATTGAAAATCATGGTGGAAGACCACGGTTTTAGAAAAATTGTTTTCTACTCGCCTTGGATACATACCATTTTTTTTACGGTGAATACACCCCTAAAAAAACACCCCTACCAGTTTCTCACTCTCTCACTCACCCAACATTACAGCATACAAAAATGAAAAAAGAAAAAAAGAGACATACAACGGCAAGGGGGCAAGCGGGAGTGAAGTCAGTTCACCGGGATGGAGCAAATCCCAATCCCTTCTGACGCACCAATCCCAAGTTAAAAAAAATATATATATATATATATATATATATATATATATATATATATATATATATATATATATATATATATATATATATATTTCAGGTAAATAGTCTTGAGCTGAAACGATTTGCTCCAAAAGAATCGTGATGGGCCATCACGATTTTGGATTTCACATACGCAAGCTATACGGGTTGATTTGGGCATATAAAATGGGCCAAAAACATGTTGGGCCACCACGATTTTGTAAAATCGTGTTGGCCTACCACGATTAACCATATATATGGAAATAAGTTCTATTTAACCATAACTGCCCAGTAAAGTTGGTCGTTGACCACAGAAGTGAAAAAGACCCCAAACTCCATGCAAATAATCAAACTGACAGACTTATTATAGAGCAAATATTACATCCAAAGTAATAGTTTGGGGATAACATATTACAAATGCAAAGCCAGCCCAAACCCTAAACCAGACACACATCACACAAACGCAGCTGGCTATTTATTCTTCACTAGTCCACTCCTTGATAATAAGCAACTTAACCGTAGTAGCTGGCTGTTTAATTATAGGTCGGTACCAAGTTCGTTTTAAGGGACCGATGATGAGGGGGGCTTTGGCTTGCCCTTGCACGACTTGTATGGTTTGCCACGGCCGCAGTTTGCAGCAGGCGTATTTTTTCCCCCAGTTCCACCGGTGCGAGACCCTCCACCAGTTGCATCAGTAAAACTCTCCTTGCTGATGATATCCTCATGCTTGTGACCACTATTTTCTTCTGCACCATTGACAAATATATGGTTACGGGTTATTTTAATTTCCATGAAATTAACCATGGTTAAGTGATCGAGAACAAATAACAGCATGAGAATTAATGCATACCCAAAAAAAGAAAAAAAAAAAAGAAAAAAGGAAGCTATTGATATTTTATATTTTCCAGTTATGTTAGAAGCAGAAAATAAGTAAAATTGAAATCAGTGCTTTCACCTTTTGGAACTAATTCTCGAGCAGTAATTGTGGAGGGAACGATGAGGATGGAGGCAAGGAGAATGCATACAATAAGAAAGGCCTTCATGGTGGAGATTTAGAGCTAGGATGCGATATATTCTTCTTCCCAGTGATCTTATTTATAGTGCGCTCATTCATGTAGTATACATGTTCATGTGGGAGACAGGGAGAGAATAATTTCAATTATCACAACAGGACAACTTTGAGTAAAATAATCAAATGTGGCCCCCCAAATTAAAAAAGGGTGATAATCCCATTGAGATACAAGCAAAAATCTCATTCACACCCAACAACTAAGTGAAAAAAAAAATGAAAAAAGAGAGAAGGAAACAATGAAGCTTCATGCCACATATGACATATGCTAATGCATTTTGCCATGCAATCATGGTGGGGTAGTTCTATATATATGGCCCAACTTTTTTGCCCAGGGAGTAGGGTAAGGCTGGTGAGTTGGCTCATGTAGAGAGCATAGAGTTGGAATAGAAAGCAAGGTAGAATAGGGTAACGATAGGAAGCAGAAAAGGGTACGGAAGAAGAAATTAAAGAAAGGTGAGAAATGGAGGATAGAGAGGAAAAGATATGGATAAGGATAAGGAGGCTTGGAGGGGTAAGGAGGCTTGAGGATAGGGAATTGAGGCCGAGCTGGGGGAGAGAGCGGGCAGGGCGCACCTCATAACGGGTTAACAAATTTGAACAGAAAACTATAGGCTCTTTGGCATTTTACTTCTTGGTAGGATTAACATGTTGTTACCAAAATTAGGTTATTATTATCATTATTATTATTATTATTTTTTGCTAGGCGGTTCCCACAAGTTGTTAGGTCTAAGTGTGATTATTTAATTATTGTAACTTTGTTAAAGCCACTTTGCTATCTTATACATATAGGCATATATATAGCAGGCCGGTCCCTAGCCACAAATTAATATTACTAATAAAAATAAAATAAAAATTAATAATAGTTTTAAAAATATTAAAAATAAAGGGAGGTGGGATATTCTATAATGGTGACCAGAGGAAAGAGGATTTGTTGTTAGAAAAAAGGGACTTTGCCTGGATCCATATCAGTATTAATTTGTAACCCTTGCCTCCAATCTTCAATATTGACCCCAACCAAGTCATCGTTTTTGCCTTACGCGCAACTCTTCTCTGTTTCCACGTTCATGCTGATAATTGAAGCCTATTTATGGCCCTTTCTTTTCCTTTTTCAATTTTTTTTTTTTTTTTTTGGTGAAACCTTTCTTTTCCTCTTTCACCAAAAGAATATTTCAACATGCATCTTTGTATGTTCATCCATATATGGACCCCAACCCAGTGATCAGCGCTTAAAAAAACAAAAAAAAAAAAGGTGTCATTAAAGGGGAAAAAAAAAAAAGAAATGAAGTCAGTCATTAGTGCAGTTAATTTTTTTTTTTTTTAAAAAGTCAGTCTTCCACCTCGTGGTGTTGCTATTCAAGTTGTTAATTGAACTCCGTTGTCGTGGTTCACGTGTATTAAATTAGGGACCAAGGAAAGTGCCCTTATTACCTAGGTTTGGCTCAAGTGCAAGTGCTATTTATGGAGTCCAGATCCTCTGACCCCATTTTGTGTCCCCCTTCTGTGTCACCCGAATTAAATATTGTCATGTGGCAACACAATTTCCATTAATCAAACCAGCACAGTGATAGTCAAGTGCTATACATGACTCGATCTTCTTTGATTTTTTCAAAAACAAACAAGTTTTTCCTTGTGGGTGTTCTTGCTTTTTTGGGAAGGGGGAACAACGAAGAAAGTTCTATTGGGACAAAATGGCCATGGCAAATGAGTGCTGATTCAGAATAGGGCCACCAAAAAACAAATATACACATGCATAAATGCCAAATGGGTGCTAACTCATAATGGGCCAACAAAAGTTTCAATCAGGGGAATTGATTCAAACTCGATTTGATCAGACCCAAAACATATTGGTTTTGAATGGGAATATGAATTTTAGATCTGATTCCATGAGCATTCGAGCGTGCATGTTATTTTTTAAGTATAGTGAATATCATTATAGATGCATACACAAGTGTATGATATAGCCTATATATATGCTATATGTGTGCGTGCAATCCTTCATCCCATTCAAGAATCTAGCTAGCTCAAATGGTGGTCTAAACATTTTAGAATTTTATGAGAAAACACAACGACAACAGATTTAGTGAAATGCTAATTAGCCCCACACTTTGCCTTACAAATCTTGTCATCCTATGTGGATTTAGTGTTGTTTCAATATTTATGGTCTAACCATATCAATAGGTTCCACAACTTTGCCTCCCTATTTTCTCAATAACACAAGATTTGTAGGGCACGGTGTTGGGCTAACTAGCATTTCCCCTATGATCGCAATAATCGAGAATATTATAACTAGGGGAATTACAAGATGGTCCAATTATGAACAAATAACAACAAATCAATATAATTGACTACTAACTACAATAAATGACTAGCTACTAACTTAATAAAAAATGATTAGGATGTTTATTAATCAATTGTATTGATTTGTAATTATTTGTTCATACCAGGGTCAATTTGTAAATCCCCTAAAATTCCAGACTACGGTACCCCTAAGTGGATTTTGTCATATTTGGTGGTAATTTAATCACATTTCGTGATAATTTGATTACATTTAATAGTAGAATGTGACAAAATTACCATGAAATATATGTGACCAAGTCCAGTTGGGGGTGTTGTACCCGGCCCAGCCCAGGTACCACAGAAAAAACCTGAGAAAAGAGGGCTTCCTGTCAAAAAAAAAAAAAAAAAAAAAAAAAAACGAGGACTACGCTTTGACTCATTGCAAACATGCATGCGCCACAGGACTCCTAATTAATCTCTAAATCACAGAAATTTTTTCATGCAGTTCCCGCCTTTTGGTTGCCCAGGGTATGGGGGTATGGTTGGTGAGTTGGCTCATGTAGAGAGCATAGAGTTGGAACAAAGAGCAAGTTGGAATAGGGTAGCGATGAGAAGCAAAATAGGGTACGGAGGAAGAAATTAAAGAAATGTGAGAGAATGAAGCATAGGTCCGTCTATCGAGATGGGGGAGGCACACCTTTAATTTAGGTGGGATGCATCTCATAATGGGTTAATGTGATGATTGCCATGCCAGTTGGGCAAGCAAATTTGATTGGAAAAATGAATCCTTTAGCATTTTGCTCAATTAGAATTGACATGTTGTTTCCCAAATTAGGTGTTTTTTTTAGGTAGTTGCCACAATTAGTTAGGTCTAAATGTAATTATATCTAATTGCTAACTTTGTTAAAGCGACTTTGCTATCTTATATAGTAGGTCCCTAGCCACAAAATAATAATATAAATAGTAATAGTAAATAGAAAAATTAAAAATAATGGTAGGTAGGATCAATAATGGTGGCCGGGGGAAAGAGGGTTTTGTGTTAGACAAAGGGAATTTTGGCTTGACCCACATCAGTATTCGTAACCCATGTCCACATTGTTTTTGGCCCATGCAACCTCTTCTCTGCTTCCTTGTGTGGTTCATGCTAATAATGAGAACATAGGTTTGGCCAATTATTATCCTCGATCTTTTGGTCAGAAATATTTGCTTATGACCCAAAAAGAAAAGGGGAAAAAGAGAAAAAAAGAAAAGCCGGAAGTCATTGCATTAAATCTAAACAAATTGGAGCATCTTTAATTTGTATGTTCCTCTAGCTTTTTGGTAAGGAAATTAAAGCAATTAAGGCGCATCTTTGTGGGTTCATCCATATCTGGACCCCGACCTCAAGTCAGTCATCAGTGCTGGTAAGGCCATTGAAACACCAAGTGACCCAAATCTGCCACCTTGGTTTCGCATGTCGTGTTGCCACACAACTGATGTGACGATGCCGTTGTAATTCACGTGTTTTAAAGTAGAAATCAGGAAAGTGTCCTTGCCCAGGGCATTGACTCTGCCATTGTCTTCTGCATACATACTGAGGTAGGGAAAGGTATTTCCCGGACCTTATCTAACGTGGTAGAGGAGTGGGTGGTTTTGAATGGGTTTAGGATTTGTTTATTAAATCCCAACAAGTATAAGCAATTAAGCACTTACTTTTAAGAATTAATTAATTAAGAAAAGAATGTGTGTGGAATTGCGGTTGGATGCTTGGACTCACTCTGTAGAATGGCTTTGCACCGCCAGCACATAGCGCAATGCGAGACATGGCGCGTGGGTTGTAAGGCGCTAGTAGTGCCGTGTAGGCTCTTTTATGGCACGTGGGTTGTATGGTGCATTTGGCACGTAGCTGTTGCCTGTTGGGAAATCACACATTTCACGTTGATTAAATATCGAGTTTGATATAATTTCATATAACTGTTTGGATCTTCCACTTAAGAGTTTAAAATTTTAGTTGGAAACTTAACATCGTATCAAAAAACTATTATTCATTAGTTAAATAGAAGTTACTAACGGTTAATTGGTGATTATTTTTTTCCAACAGACTTGTCTCTTTGAACAATTTCCACATTCTCTGTATAGGACCAGAAATTAGGCCATTTTGTACTAATTCTATATCAATTTCTGTCCCGCTTTCTCGATCTATAAGGCTATAAAATTTTAACTTTATTTATGTTTGTTTTGTTGTCACTGGTTTCCATTTTCTGTAGAAATAAAACTCCAGTATTTTTGGCGGACTACAAAACCTTGAGAATATATAATCGGTCTGTTTCTGTGTGTGCAAGTGCGAGTGGGTGTTGTCTTGCTATTGTTAGTGTGGGTAGGGGAGTTCCTTTTTGGGGTTTGTGTCTTTGGATTTGTTTTGGTTTGGGATTTTTTTGGTTCCTATTGTGACGTTATATTTCCCCTAGCTCTTTTGTATCCCTTGTTCCCTTTTCGATTTTAATAATATCGGTTTGCTCATTAAAAAAGAAAAAAAGGGTGCAAGTAGATATTGTTCTTTTTATCCCCAAGGCAAATTTGCCAAGAACCAGATATACACCAGCTTTATGATTGGTGGGAACGAATATTGTCTCAAGGAAAACAACACGTAGTAACGTGCCTTAAAGTAATCTTCATCCATCTTCTAATTTTAAGATTCCTGCACCAATAATCTTAAGACTATTTTTTGCGATGACATTGGCATCTCTACGCGCGGGAGTACACTACTAGCACTGGTATTGTGAAATTCAAGTGTTTGATCATTTTCTATCTAAATTAGGAAAGTTTGATCATTTTCCACTCATCATGCAGTTCTCTGTCCACACTAAATTTCATTTCTAAATATCCCTAATATTGGTTATTGTGCTGGCCGATGATTACCAAAATCCACTGAATTCCCACAAAGTATGCAAACAGATTGACCCAGCTAGTATTGTGCAAATACTACGTCCAAAATAGATAGCTTCTGGATAACATATAACAAAGCTGCGAAGCCTGCAGCTCAATGCGCCAACCATACATCTCACATAAGCAAAAGCTCATTTATTCTTTATTAGTACACTCCTTGATAATATGAAACTTGTGTAATAGCTAGCTAGCCGCATGGCTATTACGTTATAGTGCCATACCATGCGTGTTCATGGTATTTCTTGTGAAGCCCCTGGTGGGTGCTTCGGCTGGCTTCTCTTTGGCTGGCAAGAAGCATACGGATTGCCACGGCCGCAGTTTCCTATAGCTGGTTTGTTACCTTGATTAGTTCCACCAGTGACAGTCCCTCCTCTGGTTGCATCAGTAACACTCTCGTTGCCTATGATATCCTCATGCTTGTGACTGCTATTTTCTTCTGCATATATCATTGACAAATATATGGTTATGGGCTATCATATTTCCACAACAAATTACAGTCCAACGATGGACCTATATATGTTCAAGTGACAATGAAAACCTGAAAACTGCGACAAAGATGATTAACATTTTTTTTTAGTGAATACTTGATCTTTGTTTAATTGAAGCCCCATAAAATCACATCTTTGGATCTTTGATATATGCTAGTTATTATACTAGTACTAAAGACAAGAAAAATTGAAATTAGTGCTTTCACCTTTTGGAATTAGTTCCCGGGCAATGATCGAGGAGGGAAGGATGAGAACGGAAGCAAGGAGAATACATACAACTAGAAAGGCCTTCATGTTGGAGAATAGAGGATGCTGTAATTTTATCCCCGGTGTGATCTTTTTTATAGATCATTCATGCATGCTTGCATGTTCATGTGAGAAACAGAAAAAATAGACTCAATTAACACAGCAGGTCAAATTTGAATAAAATAAACAAATATGGCCCCACAAAAAAGGGGCGATAACCCCATTAAAAAAAAAAAAAGAAAAAAGAAAAAAGCAAAAACCTTATTCACACCCAACAAAGTAAAAAGAAGGAAACATTAAAGTAGCTTCGAGCCACATGCTAATGCATTTTGCTATGCAATATTCATGGTAGAGTAGTTCTAGGGTGTGAACATACAGGGGGCATGGCCGGTGAGTTTGCTCATGCAGAGAGCAAAGGGTTGGAATCGAAAGCAAGTTATCATAGGGTGAGGATAGGAAGCGCGCAGACCGAAGTGAAGGATGAAGAGGAAGAGAGATGGGGAGGCATGGAAGATAGCTAGGTAGAATTGAGTGGGAGAGAGAGGGCAAGGCACACTTCTTAATGGTTCTAATTGATGTGGTAGTTAACTAATTGAATGAGTTGATACATGTGAAGGCTGTTTCGTTGGGCAATCAAATATGAGAAAAAAATCGGACTTTTTTAACATTTTATTTCGTAGTAGATTCACAACCAGTGTGTGTCTTTATTTTTATTTTTGCTTGGCAATTCCCACAATTATTTATGTCTAAGTGTAATTATCTAATTATTGTAACTTTGTTAAAGCCGCTTTGCTATCTCATATTGGAGGCCGGACCCTACCTAGCCATGCACCGAAAATGAACGAAAAAAAAAAAAAAAGGTAATAATAATAATTAAAAAAAGGAGCTGGCTGGAGGGAGGGACCGGAAGAGTGTTTTGTGCTAGAAAAAGGGTACTTTGCCTTGACCCACCTCAACATTCGTAACCCTTTCATTGACCCCAAGTCAATAAGTCGTCGTTGTTGGCCCATGCCATCTCTTCTCTGCTTCCTTGTCTGGTTCATGATGACGATTAAAATATAGGTTTGGCCATTTCTTTTGCCCTTTTAGTGAATTAATATTTAGTTATAACCAAAAAAGAAAAATTGACCGGAGAAGTCGTTGCATTAAATATAAACAAATTGGAGCATTTTTCTATGTTCATCCATATATGGACCCCAAGCCAGTCATCAGTAGATGTAAAGCAAATGACACATATGCAAGTGACGTCAATCTTCCACCTTGGCTCGCATGTGGTGTTGCCACACAAGCCATGTAACTTGGCCAACGTGGTTCACGTGTATTAAAGTAGCGTGCCCTTGGCCATGGCTCTGCCGCCGTGCTTCACATAATGAACTAAAATATTCTCCACAATAATATTGCTAAATCATAAGCATGCATGCATAATTATCACAAGGACTATGCTAGTTAGTCTCATATTTTGTCTTCTTATAAGAGAATAAAGAGATAAAGTTATAAGATCTACTAATATAATTAAACCTTAAAAATTGAAACAAAGTGACCATTATTTTCTCATTGTAAGACAAAGTGTAAAGTGAAATATGGGGCTAACTAGCATTGAAACTCTTAATAATAATCTAAAGAAAAAGGGACGTACTCTCTCTTCAAAGGTTACTCAATCTCAATGAGTAAATTGTAGTAATTGACTGAGAGTGGTGACCAACATTCCATATTTATAGGAAAACAAAAGACAATTCTTTAACCCATCAAGGACTGAGTATAAGATAAGAAACTCCATACCGAGCAGACAAACCTGGCAACCTGCTATGCCTCTTGCTCCAAGAAGATTAATACGGGAAGATAACCTGTGAAACTCTTCTGTATAGGCCGGTTTGAGCCGTGCTACTCGATCCCCTGCCTGAAATCCGGGAATTGTTGAAATAGTATTTGTTCAAAATATGGTGGAATCTAGCCCCTTTAAGAGTCACTTCATCTTTAACTATATATGTCCATACAATCAGAGGCAGTTGCACTAAGGTGCATCCATGCCCACGTGCAATCACTAATTTTTTTTTTTACTTTTTTAAAATTTGGATAAGTAATCTTACTTAAATTTTACTAAAGTGTTTCAATCCCATTAAGAAAAAAATAGTTCATTTTGATTAAATTTGGCTAAATTTTGATTAATTTTGGTGAAATTTACTAATGTACACACCACTTTCGTAGATTATATAAAGTTAAGTTTAATTTGTAGATAGATTCTTATGTGCAACTAGGGGCGGGGAGGGAGGAGGGGCGGGGAAGGAGGTGGGTCAAAGGGGGGCAATCGACTCTTCAGACCTTCCTTTCTTCTTTTTCTTTTTTTTCTTTTTTGAACTAAATTATAAATATTTAAAAATTTGACTCTGCCGATTTTTATTTAACCTCTTAAAAAATTTTATTTTGACTCTCTACCTTCATTTTTGACCCAGAAAATTGATGAGTTTGACACCTTTATTTATTATAAGAGTAGTACTCAAGCCGGTTCCATGTTTTTAAAAGTTGCCTATGTTATACTTTTTCACCATTTCTATTTAATCATGCCAATATATGATCTTACTTTTTTCGCTTTCTTATCTAACTTTTAGTAATAAAATAAAAATAAAAAATAGAAAAAAGTACAACCAGTGAAAAAGTTTATGAATCCACCCCTAAATACCTTGTCATGTTCGTGCGAGTTGTAACAAATCCCAGCAAGCTTTTAATTTATACTGCTATTTTAAAGAGGTGTTGTAGATTAATTAATGCCGTGATCTTGGCGTAGTTCGTTTGTTGTCTGATATAGAAAAGAAAAAGAAAAAAAAGAAAGACCGGAAGTCATTGCATTAAATCTAAACAAATTGGAGCATCTTTAATTTGTATGTTCCTCTAGCTTTTTGGTAAGGAAATTAAAGCAGGGAGCATCTTTGTAGGTTCATCCATATATGGACCCCCAACCCCAAGTCAGCCACCAGTGCTGGTAAAGCCAATGAAACACCAAGTGACCCAAATCTGCCACCTTGGTTTTGTTCGGGAAATTCTGTGTAATTGATCTAAATGTTCAAACACTACTACAATAATCCAAATAAATCATAGTAAAAAACCGTGATCTATTACTTTTTATCACGGTTTTTAACCGTGATCTATTAAAGAAAAACCCGTGATCTATTAAGGTGTGATCTCAAGTACCAACAGTAGATCACAGTCCTAAACTGTGATCTTTTCCAACTAAAGATCACTGTTTTTTACAAAAGTATGATCTTTTCTTAGAAAAAACTTACAGTTTTTTGAAAAGATCACAGTGAAAAACTGTGATCTATTCTCTTTTATTTTTTTAAAAAAAATTTTAATTTTTCATTTGAGAATGCTTTTGATGGGTGAAGAACCTGTTGCTGTTCTTACAATCACATTTTAACTATTGAACTCATCATGCAATCACAATTCAAACATTGTAAATTAAAACCTAATCTTTATACAAGCAAGTAACCATATATACAATTAACTCAAATCTCGCCAAATGTAATTGGATTGAAAAATCAAATAACCATATATACAATTAAATTAACTTGATTTTGTTAGGTTTGCATTGTATTCAATCCATTGACATCCCTACGCCACTTGATAGAGGTTTACTCCAACGCATACTTGAAAAAATAAATATAAATATATTGTATGTAAGAATAAAGTAATCAAAAAAAAAAAAAGTAAACTCACAATTCATAAGTTTCTTGATTCAAACACAACCCCATCCAACTTGAGCTTAACCCAATGAGTATATATTAGAGTTTTATACTAGCAAACTACGCATCATATAATTATGTAATTATATGAAAGATAAGCTATAACACTATCACCAATTATAATCATAACAAGGGGGCTTTGGCTAAATTGGATTCGAAATAGTTCTTTAAATATTTGGAACATTTGGAAAAAATTTAATGTGTAGCCTATATTTATAAATCTTGATTTTATGTTTATGTAGCAACTTAAGACTATCCCACATCATCCAAAAGATCATTTTATAGATTTAAAGATAGGATATCTTAGTTTCTTTTTCATTATTCATTATGGTAATAGGCCAATAGCCCCAACTTTTCAAAATGCATGACTCCACTGTAAATGAAATCATTACATCTTTTACCATCATTTTATCATGTACCTTCAGATGTCTTGGGAAACAAAGATGGAATGGTTTTATTTCCACGGGACAACCAAACTCACATAAGATTTTGTGTCACAATATTCAATCAGAAGATAGAATTGAATCACTTAAAATATTAATATTACCTTAAAAGAAATTTACTTTGATACACAAGTGTGAAGTGAACTAAACTTATTTCCAAAGCTTGGAATTGGTCCAAATTGCACAGCCTCTTCCAGTTGACACTAGTCATGTGGTAAGTTCAAAGCAAATTGGTTGGTGTGAATGTTTACTACAAGAAGATTAAATCAATCAATTAAAAAAAGGTGAAATATGAAAAGTAGCTACCCCATTTGAGGAAAAACAGGAGAACTTTTCATTGGCAATCTCTTCATAGCGTACCACCTACAATTTGATGGATGACTGAAAGAAAAAGTTAAAAAATCAGGGACCACATTTGTGAATATGAAAAACAAGTACTCATTTGTAGGCTTGTTGTTTAGAAAAGAAGTCTCATATTTGCAGCCATGAAGAAAAAAAAAACATCAATAAACAAATTAACAATTTGTTAGAAAATCAATAACACTACGGTTGATAGATTGAGGAAGTTACAATTCCTTTAGCATCTGGATATCTTCACTCAAAACAGTTTCTAAATTTTCCAGGGGTGTCAATAAACAAAGGATCAATACACACTTAATAAACTAACCTTAACTCAACAAAGAACACTACATAGAGGCTAAAATTCAGAGCAAGCACCAACCCTATGAAAAACTGACTACAAATTCATAAATTTTTTTTTCAACTAAATACACTATGGCCTAAAACCTTTAGGGATGAGTGAAAGAAAATAAGAGCAAGACAATGAGAACCCATTGGGGGATGGGTGAAAGAGGAAAAGGGAAAAACAATAAGAACCCTTTGAGGGATGGGTGAAAGAAGAGATTACAAATCAAAAATAAATTATTAAATAATGGGAAGAATGGACGAATTGAATTCCCTGCTACCAATTGAAACAAAACATAGCTAATCTAAAATAAACCAACAATACAAATCTACCCCAATACAACACCAGCCCCCAAGCATTTTCTATTGCCAAAATCTTAGTTACTTGAAATTCCAAAAAAATACTATCTGAAATAGTTACATTCTCAAGCCAATTTTGCAGTTAAGTCAACAATATTGAGAATTGTATCTATATGATTAAATCCTTCAATTTCAAGGCAACTGATTTTTGTGTTAGGGCACTGTTTTAATATAATTTTTATGGTGATTTCTTTCTTTTAATAGCTTAGATTCAATGCAACTTCAGCGCCAAAATCAAGAAAGTACTTCGAAAATGCTAACCAAAAACTTTATGAATTAAATCCTTCAATTTCGAAGCAACTGATCTTTTATTAGGATTTTGAAAGAATTTCTTAGTTTTAATAGTTTAATTTCAATTCAATGCAATTTTTTTTTTTCACAAGCCAAAAAATTCATATTAATTATTATATTAAAAAATAATAATACACTAAAGAGACAAAACTTCCACCACACAAACAAACAAAACATATATAATATTCAACAAAGCCCTAGCAAAATACCAATAAAAATGAAGACTAACCAACAGACCTGCCAGTTATACAAAAGAACAAACACCTACAATGCATATCAAAAAAGCCATCAGAACCTCCAAATGGGACACACCGAAAAAACCATAAAAGAAAACTACTCAAAAAATACTGTCGACAGATCCATCTGAAATCTCTTCAGCACCAAGCATCCGTTTGAACTATAAATTGGTAAGAAAATCTAAATCGATCAAATCATTCAAAAAAACAGATCTGGAAGAGGTACCTTACGAGCGTTTCCTTAATCGCTTTCCTTCTCATCATCGTTGATTGTTGTCAATCTAGCACTGCACATTGACGGCATTTTCTTAGAGAAATCTGAAACTCCAAGATCTGACGAAGAAGTGAGATCAACCAAAACCTTATGGCTTCAATCAAAATCTTAGATAAATATATACAGAGAGAGAGAGTGAGGTGAAATACCCTGAATTAATGCTGCGTAAAAGCTCCAAGAAAGCTATATATGGCTGGATTTTGGATGTTTGAGAGAAGGGTTAGGGCTTGAGAGTTGGAAGAATGGAGAGACTGGATTGCGGTTTGTGGGAAGAGGGAGGAAAAAAAAACGCGACTTATTTTCGTGGAAGAGGCATTTAAAAAAAAAAATATTTCTAAAGTGATCACAGTTTCATTTAAAATCGTGGTCTATCATGTTATCCTACGACCACGGTTTTTAAAAAGTGAGATTAAAACTCCTTAAAAGATCACACATTTTTTTAAAACCGTGATCAAATATTTTGCTCACACATAAGGTCACAGTTATTTTTTAAACTGTGATCTTTTTATTTATCCAACCGTGATCTTTTTCTGTTATTGTAGTAGTGAAATAATTAATAGAAATTTAAAATTTTCACAATATAAAATATTGAATCACACAAGTAATAACACTTAAAATTATAAAGCATAATAACATGAGAGAAATTAAAGAGATAAAGTTAGAATAGCTGGCCTGTGGGAAGGCACGTGTGTTCACGCTGTCCTAAAGGAGTTATCGCCTCCCTACGTACAAGTTCTGGCAGACGACAACACCTCCAAGATACAACCCCAGAAGCTCGCAGCTAACTCTTCTATGAGTACGTTCACAGGAAGAGAAATTTGAACCGTCCTCGATTAGTTGCCCCAAAATATGTGAAAAGATATAGAGAAAAATATACTGTAGAGAGAAGAGAAGAGAAGAACGTATGTGTGTCTGATATCTTTTAGGTCTCTTGATGCATGCCTTTATATAGGCATCTAGGTCTTGGGCTTTAATGCCCTAACGGCTAGTGCTATAAAATTATAACAGCCAAATTAATTGGGCTTGTAACAGCCCAACAGTCATGTGGATTAATTCACAAATTAAAAGCCTCATAGGTTACAAGTTTTGAAACTTCACCAATAATTCTTACAATCCCCCACAAGATTCAAAACTTCAAAATAAAATTAAATAAATTATATAAACATATGAAATATACATATGGGCAACTATATACTATGCAATGGGCGTAGGTGTCTTCTGGACTTGAACCTACCCTAAGTGTTGACAGTTTCCATCTGAGGAGTCATAGTGGCAAAGCTTGAACTTGACCCCTTGAGCCAAACTTTAACATGTCACACACATAGTATTGATATGGGACTTGGTTCGATGCGGGTTAGCGCTATTTATGGCCATGCGCTAGTATCTTGATTCTCATGAGAATTTCTAGGGTCAGCCCTGTAATACCCGTAATTTTTAAATAGGGTATTAAGGGGTTAATCTATGGTTAACGTAGCTAATCCCTTGATTTTTCGAATGATTACATGCATGGGTAATGCATGTGTATGATATTATGATGTTGGATGTATTTTGATGCTTGTGTTGGTGCATTGAGTATCTTTCGGGTGCGTTTAGCCTTATTTGCAACTTAAGGGTTTAAGCTGCTGAAATTTGGCTAAGTGTGGGGAAAAAGTGAATTTTCGTAAATCTTCGTTTTAAAGGATAATTTTTGGTGATTTTATGGGAATTTATTAGCATGTTTGGATTGGGTTCCACGCATGTTTGTTTTAGGAAAATCTGTCGGGAGACGGATTTTGTACTAAAACTTGGAAATGAGATTTTGATATATTGGGTATTTGATTTTTTTGATATTTTATTTGGATTCAAATGGGGGGTTATTTGCTTATTTTCATTAAATAACTTAAAGTAAAAGGATAATATAAAAATGGAGAAGATTACTTAAATGTTTTGGATGAAAATAAGGCTGATGTCTGTGCTGATGAGGTGTAGTCTGACTGACTGCCAATTTTTCTGCTGACTGTGTGTTTCAGACGTCTGAAATACATTTCAGACGTCTGAAAGTGACATTTCAGACGTCTGAAAGTTACATTACGACGTCTGAAAGTTCCAGAGAGCGAGGTTTTCTGGAGTATAGTTTCAGACGTCTGAAACTACATTTCAGACGTCTGAAAGTTGCGATCTGCAGATTTCATAAAGGGTTAAAATGACATTTTTGCCCCCCTTTTCTATATAAACCCATCTAACTCGTCCCAAACACTCCAGATCTGGGTTTTAGAGTATGGGAGAGCTAGAGAGAGAATGGGAGAGAAAGAGAGGGTACGGTGGAGAGAGAAAGAGCTTCTCCCTCCATTTTCATGGGTTTTCATGCATTTTTGGGTATTCTCTCTCCATTTCTAGCTAGGGTTCACTTTTGGATGGCAGGAGAGAGCATCATTCATGGCATTTGGAGTTAGGGTTTCTTGTTTGGGCTCACACATGTGTCTTGGAGCTTGCTCTTGGTGGATTTGAGCTTGGATTTCATGGGATTTGGCATGGATGTTCATCCTCACCAATTCCTTTGCATTTTAGAGGTATTTTCTCACACTTAAAGGTTAGGGTTTGTATTCTTTTGAGGGTTTATCATCTCATTCTTACATTTTTTTGGGTTATTCATGCATATTGGGGAGTTTTGGTGGCGATTTGGAGTTGGGACCTCCATTATCTTCATCAACCAAGTCATTTGGGAGCTAGGGCTTGGACTGGGAGTTTGCATTTGCATCATAGGGCTTGGATTTCATACCCACAACATCAAAGGTTACATTTTTCTACGCATTTGGTTGAGGTAGGTGCAATTTACATAGGTTTAAACTATGGACATGATAATATGGTATATATTATCATATTATTTGGTATTCTTGGGCTTAGAATATGTATATATACATGATTTATGGAATAAATCTTGAATGGAACATTGGGTATTTGATAACGTAAATTGGAAATTACGTTTATTAATGAGTTGGTTTGTTTTATACATTCTATAGAATATAATTGTATAGATTTTATGGGTATTTATGTTGTTAACATAAATTGGTATAATTATGTGATTATTCCCATGATGGTTTATGTGGTATATTTTTGGAAGTGATTTTGGTTAAAATCATTTTATGGTTTATCGCACTGCATGTTGGGCATAATCATGCATCAAATGGACTTAATGAATACTGGGTAAAAGTATTGCATAAAAAGGGGTCATTGGAATTGGACTACTTGCAGTCAATGGGACTTTGCGGTGTTTTCCATTCCTTTGGTCCTGGGGTACTTTCCGGTTCCAGGTAGGAACCCTTGTGTTCCCGAATCAGAGGCTACTTTCCGGTTCCAGGTAGGAACCCTTGTGTTGTCCTCTTGGAGGTTGGGTTTAAATCCTCCGTTTCCGCGCGAAGACTCCTGTGGGAGTGGTTGGTAATAAATGGATTTAATGTAAATTGGACATGAGTCACATGCATTGGGCATTATGCATTATTTATTTTAAGTTATGGGTTATAACTTATTTTGGGATTTGTAATATACTCGGTTAGTATATTTTGATGTAAATGATATAATTGGTTTCATTTATATCATTGCTTTAGTTTACTATGCCAAATTGTATCTACTGAGTCGTCGGACTCACGCCTATTATTTTAAATGTTTTTCAGTATTACAGGACATGAAGTTATGCGGAGGCACGCTTTCTTGGGATTTATTAATGTATTTTCATAGGATAAATGAATGTATTTCGTTAAATTTTATTCGAGCCATTGGCGAATGTAATTGTAAATTTAATCCGGGTTGTAATTTTAATTACTTATGGTTGTGTGTATGTGGAATGCGATGCATGGGATGATACCACTTCCATGGATGACAGGAAATTTTATGTATGGATTTTTATAACAGGTTTTCACGATGGTATGTCCTATCTATGGATGGGTCATGCCGAAAATTTTTAAAATGATTGAGGATTTTAACACGTGTCATCCATGTTTTTATCAAGGGATTTATTAAAGAAAAAGCTTGTTTTATTATTATTGATCACGGCTTAATTTATTTGGGTCGTGACAAGCCCAATCCCATAGCCGCGGCCTCACGGCGGTTCTCACTTAGGTAAGTCCTCCAAGGGTACTGTGACTGTACCCTGCAGGAGTGTTCCTGCCTTGGGCTTATTCAGAGTAAAACTCTTCCTTACTGTCACATCAATAGCACTCTCACCATAGGGATGGGAAGGAGACGCTCTCCTCATAAAAGGTGCTAATAATGAGTCACGCTCTGCGGATTGTTTCTACCCATTGAACCTCCTTCATGGGATCTCCAATCACAAAAGTTGGGTTACTTCCGTTGGTGACTCCCTGTGAGCTTAAGCCCCATCCCCCTCGATGAATCTAGGACTGCATTCCTAGAAAGACCTTTGGTCAACTGATCAGCAACATTTTTCTCAGATTTAATAAAGTCAAGAGATACAACATTTTTATTAAGCATGCTTTTCACAGATTTTAGGCGCACATGTATATGCCTGTTCATCTTCTTATTTGTATGAGATTGATTCACTAAATCAATAGAAGCTTTACTATCACAATGTATAGATATAGCAGGCACACTATCACCAATTAAAGGAATTTCTAATAACAAATTTCTAATCCAATCAGCCTCAGTACAGGTAGTATCTAGAGCTATTAATTCAGATTCCATAGTGCTCCTAGATATAATGGTTTGCTTCTTTGAACCCCATGAGATAGCAGCTCCTCCTAATAAGAATATATATCCTGTAGTAGATTTTACATCTACACTATCAGTTATCCAGTTAGCATCACTATATCCTTCCACTACTCCTGGAAATCCTTTATAACATAAGGAATAATCTAGAGTTCCTTTAAGATATTTAAATATTCTCTCCAAAGCAACCCAATGCTCTTTACTAGGATTGTGTGTATATCTACTTAATCTTCCAACCGCATATGCTATATCAGGTCTAGTCTTATTTGCAATATATAACAAAGATCCTATTGCTTGAGAATATTCTAACTGGGATACAGGTTCTCCAACATTTTTTGTCAAATATATATTAGGATCATATGGTGTAGACACTGGTTTAATATTAGAATATTTAAACCTTTTAATCATCTTCTCAATAACATTAGATTGATCTAAAAATATTCCTTCCGAATTTCTAACCAATCTCATTGCCAAAATTATATGTGCTTCTCCCATATCTTTCATATCAAAATTCTTGGATAAATAATCCTTAATATCCTTTACAATATCTAGAGTCGTACCAAAGATCAAAATATCATCCACATATAAACAAAGTATAGCATGTTGACCTTTATCCATCTTATAATATACATATTTATCATATTCATTAATCTTAAATCCATAATTTAAAATAACACTATCAAACTTTTCATGCCATTGTTTAGGAGCTTGTTTAAGTCCATATAAAGATTTCACTAACTTACATACCTTATGTTCTTGTCCCTTAACTATATAACCCTCAGGTTGCTCCATATAAATCTCCTCTTCTAAATCTCCATTTAAGAAAGCGGTCCTTACATCCATCTGATGTATAACTAACTTATGAATAGATGCTAGGGCTACCAAAATTCTAATTGTTGTAATTCTAGACACTGGAGAGTAAGTATCAAAATAATCTATTCCTTTCTTTTGAGTAAATCCTTTAGCTACTAATCTAGCCTTATACTTATCTATACTTCCATCAGGTTTTAACTTTTTCTTAAACACCCATTTACATCCTATTGGTTTACTTCCTGGAGGTAGAATGGTTAACTCCCAAGTATTATTTTGAATTATTGATTCAAACTCACTATTTATTGCTTCCTTCCAAAAAGGTGCATCTATCGATGACATAGCTTCTTTATATGTAGTAGGATCTCCTTCAATTAAGTATGTATAAAAATCATCTCCAAAATTCTTTTCTATTCTACCTCTTTTACTTTTCCTAACTTCTATTTGAGTATTAGTCTCTTCATCTCTACGTATGCTAGTAGATGGTCTATCTCTATAGGGTCTATCATTAACTTGGGTGGAAATCCTAGTTTTAAAGGGAAAAATATCTTCAAAATATGTAGCGTCTCTCGCTTCTATTATGATATTATTAGAAATATCGCTAATTTCAGAATTCACAACTAAGAACCTATTAGCACTACTATTATGAGCATATCCTAAAAATACTGCATCTATTGTTTTAGGACCTATCTTCTTTCTTTTAGGGTCAGGTATTGCCACCTTCGCAAGGCACCCCCACACTTTAAGAATATTTAACCTAGGTACTCTATTCTTCCATAACTCATATGGTGTTTTCTCAAAATCTTTAACCATTATGCGGTTAAGTATAAAACAGGCACATAGCAATGCTTCCCCCCATAAGTTCTCAGGCACTCCAGAACTTAGTAACATTGCATTTACCATATCCATTAAAGTTCGGTTTTTTCTCTCAGCTACACCATTTGATTGCGGTGAATAAGGTGGTGTTACTTCATGAACTATCCCATGTTCTTGACAATATAAGTTTAATTCAGTTAGAATATATTCACCTCCTCTATCGGACCTAAGTCTCTTTATTTTCTTTTCCAATTGATTTTCAACCTCAGCCTTATATATTTTAAATTTCTCAAATACCTCATCTTTAGTTTTAATTAAGTAGACATAACAATATTTAGAATAATCATCTATGAAAGTTAGGAAGTACTTATTTCCGGCTCTAGTAGGAGGTCTGTTTGAATCACACACATCACTATGTATTAAGTCTAAAAGGTTGGTATTCCTTTCAACAGGTTTGTCAGGTCTACTAGGTTGTTTGACTTGTACACAGATCTCACACTTGTGTTTCATATCTACATTTACTTTAGGGACTAACCCTAAGTTCATCATTCTCTTTAATTTCTTTAAATTCACATGTCCCAATCGTTCATGCCAAACACTACTTAACTCAACATTGAAAATACTTGGAGGAATTTTATTAACATCGTTGACAGACATTACATTCAACTTAAAAAGACCTTCACTTACATAACCTTTACCAACAAAAATATTATTTTTGGTTATTACAACCTTATTGGATTCCATAACAACTTTATAACCTTGCTCAACTAAAGAAGACCCACTAACTAAATTCCTCCTCACTTCTGGAACATGCCGCACACCACTTAAAGTCAAGATTTTCCCAGATGTCATCTTCAAGTCCACTTGTCCAATCCCTAATACACGTACGGTGGAATCATTCCCTAACGTCACACATCCTCCACTTGAGTTCTGATAATTTTTGAAAAATGATCGATCAAAACAAACATGTACATTAGCTCCAGAGTCTAACCACCAGTCATTGCTTAAATATGTAATATTAATGGATGGGTTAGGATTATACCTTATGGAGGGTTCATAAGAGTTCTCTCGTTCCTCATCAACTAACATATTGACTTGGGCTTTTGGTCTCCCTTGTCCTCTCCTATTGTTGTAATTGGACTTGAACTCCTCAGTCTTTTTGAAGAAACAATCTTTAGCCAAGTGATTGGACCTCCCACATACGAAACACAGCCTCTTTTCACCTTCTTTGCCCTTATTCTTATTTTGTTGTTGGTGGTTTCTGGGTTGGCTATTATTATTCCTCCTATAATCCTTTTTAAAGTTTCCCCCTCTAGGACGGAATTGGTTTTGACCTCTATTGTTGAAATTGGAGTTGGGATTTCTATTGTTTTCTACTAAGTTCAGCCTAGCTTCCTGTTCATTTGATCTTTTGGACTCTCCCCTATGTTGTTCTTCAATTCTAATAGAACTAAAGACTTGGGTCAAAGTCAAATCTCCTTGTTTATGTCTAAGTGACTTAGCAAAATTGGACCATGAAGGTGGAAGTTTATCAATCAGGCATGATACCTTAAAATCTTCACTAAGTTTGGTACCTTTTTTCTCTACTTCTTTCAACATTTCTTGAAACTCATGGATTTGGGCATTTATTGATTTTCCATCTTTCATAACATATTTATTAAAGTTTGAAACACTAAACCTTTCTATACCGGCATCTTCAATTCCATACTCGGCTTCCAAGAGACTCCAAAGTTCTTTTGCACTACTAGTGGTGGAACGATAAACATCATACAAACGGTCAGAAAGTGCACTAAGGATCCTATGGCGACAATGAAAATCTATTTGGTCCTTAGAAAGGGTTGGCGTAGATGACGTTGATTCCTTAGTTGTTTCACTAGGAGTTGGTGTTTGTTCTTCTAAGGCAGAATAAAACCCTAACACAGTCAACCAATATACCATTTGACTTTGCCATATCCTAAAGTTTTGACCATTAAATTTTTCAGGTTTTACTGAATTAGCCTCTTCAGATGCCATATATAATATTTTAAGGATGGGCAAATAAATCACACTGCACAATTTAAATATTATGTTAATCAAACAAATTTTCAGCAATAAAAATAATGAATTTATATCATAAATCAATACAAGCTAGCAATTAAATTTATGCGAATGAAAATTAATTATTATCACTAATTATTGTCTTCAAATTTTAAAAAAAAAAAAACAAAACTTTCCTTTAATTTATATAAAACAGTACAAAACTGTTTTAAATAGAAGACTGTTTTTTTTAAAAAAAATAACTAAAACAGTAAACAAAAACCATTTATTTTTTATATATATATAAAAGAATAGTAAACTGATTTTATTGTTGTTATAATGACAAAGCTGTTTTTATAAAGCAGTACAAAAAACTGTACTCAAACAGTGAACAAAACTGTTACGTTACAGCAAAAGCAAAACTGCAAAACTGTTTTTTTTTATTTTTAAATTTATATCATAACAGTGATAGATACAATAAATATAAAACAATTACGTTACAGCAAAAGTAAAACTGTAACACTGGTTTTTTTTTTTTTAATTATAAAACAGTAAACAAAACTGTTTTTTTTTTTTTTAAATTATGTAAAACAGTCCAGAAAACTGTTTTTTTTTTTTTAAATTTAAAAACAGTAAACAAAACTGGTTTTTCCTTTAATTATATAAAACAATACAGTTTTTCCTTTAATTATATAAAATAATACAGAAAACTGTATTATATAGAAAACAGTTTTTTTTTTTTTTTCCCTTCAAAACAAACAGTTTATAATAAACTGATTTTATTACTGTTGTTGCAGCAAAACTGTTCCTGTACACCAGTAAATATAAAACTGTTTTTTTAATTATTATTTAAAACTATTAAAACGAAATTGTTTTGTAAAACAGTAAAACAAAACAGTAAAATCTATTAATACTAAACTGTTACAATCTGTAACAGTAGCTCTTATTATTTTATTTTTATATATATCACCAGAACTATTACAAACTTTTTAGAAAGGAACTGTTTTTATTATTGAATAGTAAACAATCGTAAGTGAGGTTTTTTTTTTTTTTTTTTTTTTTTTCCTTTGAATAAATAAATATAAAACAATAATTTAATTCTTAAAAGATGTGAACCACGATGTGAACCACAAAGTTTCTATCTCCCAACGTTAAATCGTAAGTGGGGGTTTTTTTTTTTTTCTTTTTTTCCTTTGAATAAATAAATATAAAACAATAATTTAATTCTTAAAAGATGTGAACCACGATGTGAACCACAAAGTTTCTATCTCCCAACGTTTTTTAATATAAACATGGAATTCGTTCGATAACTCCTTTAGATTGTTGGGGAAATTCTGTGTAATTGATTTAAATGTTCAAATAATTAATAGAAATTTAAAATTTCCACAATATAAAATATCGAATCACACAAGTAATAACAATTAAAATTATAAAACATAATAACATGAGAGAAATTAAAGAGATAAAGTTAGAATAGCTGGCCTGTGGGAAGGCACGTGTGTTCACGCTGTCCTAAAGGAGTTATCGCCTCCCTACGTACAGGTTCTGGCGGACGACAACACCTCCAAGATACAACCCCAGAAACTCGCAGCTAACTCTTCTATGAGTACGTTCACAGGAAGAGAAATTTGAACCGTCCTCGATTAGTTGCCCCAAAATATGTGAAAAGATATAGAGAAAAATATACTGTAGAGAGAAGAGAAGAGAAGAACGTATGTGTGTCTGATATATTTTAGGTCTCTTGATGTATGCCTTTATATAGGCATCTAGGTCTTGGGCTTTAATGCCCTAAAGGCTAGTGCTATAAAATTATAACAACCAAATTAATTGGGCTTGTAACAGCCCAACAGTCATGTGGGTTAATTCCCAAATTAAAAGCCTCATAGGTTACAAGTTTTGAAACTTCACCAATACTCTTGATGTATGCCTTTATATAGGCATCTAGGTCTTGAGCTTTAATGCCCTAACGGCTAGTGCTATAAAATTATAACAGCCAAATTAATTGGGCTTGTAACAGCCCAACAGTCATGTGGGTTAATTCCCAAATTAAAAGCCTCATAAGTTACAAGTTTTGAAACTTCACCAATAATTCTTACAAGTTTCACATGTGGTGTCGCTACACAAGTGATGTGACTCTACCATCGTAATTCACATATTTTAAAGTAGAGATCAGGAAATAGTGTGTGATGACATTAAGCAACTAGCTAGGGAAACACAAATTGTAGATTTTATTTATGTGCCTAGAAATTGTAATCAAACTGCTGATGCAGTGACATAATTTGCCCTTAGGGTGGATGCCTCAAATGTTTGGAGTGGGATCCCTCCTTCTTGGCTGTCCCCTCTTCTTGACGAGGATATGCTCTCCCCCTTGTAAACCTCTTAGGGGTTTTTCTCTCTTGATTTAATCTATCTTCTATCTTTTGAAAAAAAAAATGTACAAACCAGGAAAGTGTCCTCGCCAAGGGCCTTGACTCTGCCATTGTCTTCTACATAGAGGAGTGGGTGGTTTTGAGTGGGTTTAGGATTTGTTTATTAAATCCCAACAAGTATAACCACTTACTTTTAGAAAAGAATGTGAGTGGAATTGTGGTTGATTGCTTGGACTCACCCTGTAGAATGTGTTAGGTCCGCGTTTTTAATGTTTTCATATTCCGTGCCAAAGTATGGTTGAGTCTTGGGTTGATTGAAGATTGGTGAAGTTGCAAAGTTGAGACAAAGCATAGAGTTTAAAGTTTCAACTCACAATTCTTTTTAGGAAAGGTAAGTGACTATAGAAGCCTGGGTTTTAATATTTAAAAATCATTTCAAATCATTTTCAATATTTCTTTATTTATAAAAATGGTTTTGAAAAAGAATTTTTAGCTTCTGAGGTTTTTCTGCCTAGGTGGATCGATCCATGGATTATGAGGATCGATCCATGGTATTTTAAAAATGCAGATTTTGCTACTGCCTCGGTGGATCGATCCATGGCTTTGGTGGATCGATCTATACTACTTTAGAAATGCAGTTTTGATTCTGTCAACGCGGATCAATCCGGCATGAACTCGGATCGATCCGAGCTCATAAAAAACAGTTTTTAAAGTTTTAAAACTTACCTTTTTAATACCAAAACGTGGTACAACCACTTGGGGTGTCTTAGACTATATATATAGAGTCTTTTATCATTGAGAGGGTGAAGCAAGCCTCTCTCTATTAGGGTTTTCATTGTTCATCTTCTTAAAACCTTTCTAGAGCACTTTAACCTAGGTTTTTCACTCATATGCTCTAGACACCTTCAAACTACACACCATTCACAACCTTGGATGATTGTGAGACTGTTGCGACGGTGATCGAGCTTGCGAGTTCGTGATTGAAGGCATCGCTATGAAAGAGGTTGGTTACGACCAAAGCTGTGACGACGAAGATCGATCGTATGTGATCGTGGGAGTGAAGACACTATATGAGTTTTTGTGTAGTCTGTAAGTGTGTCTTGTACTCGTTGATTTCATAGTGGATTAGCTTCAACTGGACGAGGTCCCATGGTTTTTCCCATCTAGGGTTTTCCATGTAAAAATCTCTTGTGCCATTGTTAATTGCTTTTATGATTATTGTGTGACTGATTTATTTGTGGTAAAAGAGATTAATTGATTTGAAATCAAATTTGGGTAAGATTTATACATAATACCTATTTAACCCCCCTTCTAGGTATTGTAGGCTTGGTAAAACCGGAATTTCAATTGGTATCAGAGCGTAGGTTCACTCTTAAGGTTTAACAACCTGAGTGTTAATCTTTTCATTCGATTCCGGTAGTATAGAGCCTGTCAAACTTTCAATACTATATCTTAATGGTAAGGATTATGGGTACTGGAAGGCTCTTATGCGAGCATATCTCAAATCAATTGATGAGAGAGTGTGGCTTGCTGTGATTGATGGATATACTCCACCCAAGGTGGTTGTGGAAGGTGTATCTGTTGACAAGCCTAAAGTTCAATGGACTAAAGAAGATTATGAAGAACTTAAATAGAATTCCAAAGGAATCAATGCTATTTTTAGTAGAATATCTCGAGATGAATTTCGAAGGGTAACCCATTGTGAATATGCAAAAGAGGCTTGGAATATCCTTGAGAAAACTCATGAAGGTACCATATCTGTTAAAAACACTAAAATTCAAATGCTTACTGCCTTGTATGAACAAGAGACTATGAAAGAAGATGAAGTGTTTGATGAGTTTAATGCTAGATTGAGTGATATTGTCAATTCTAGGTTTTCCTTAGGTGATGTTATGTCTGATGCTACAATCAATAGGAAAATCCTTAGATCTTTGCTTATTAGGTTTCTTCCTAAGATTACTTCCATTGAAAATAATAAAGATTTAGATACCATGAAAAAAGAAGACTTAGTTGGTGAAATTCAGAATTATGAGATAAAGTTTTGCAAACCTAAGAAAGAAACTAAGAACATTGGAATTGCCTTGAAGACTGTGAGTGAGAAGTCTAGCAGACATGATTCTAGGACTAATTCTGAATTTGATATTTCTGATAAGGACATTGCTTACTTTGTTGAAAAATTTAAGAAATTCTTCAGAAATCTTAGAGGTAGTGTTTCTAATTCTAGAAATAGTAATGGTGCTAGCTCTAGTAGAAACAATGGATCTAACTCTAGCAAAAGTAGTGGTTCTAGTTCCAATAAAGATAGGAGAGATAGAAATAGGTCTAGATCTCAATCTAGAACTCAAGGGGAGAGACCAAATGATATGAATGATGAGAGAGATAAAATTCAATATTATGAATGTCATGGTTTTGGTCATATTGCTCCTGAATGTGCTAATACTAAGAAGAAACAAAGTAGTGGTCAGAATAATGGAAAGGGATATAATGCTGCTTTGAGTGATAGTGAGACTGAGTCATATTCTGAGAATTCCTCTAAAGGAGAAGAGGATAACTCCAATTTCATGGCATTTACTTCTATTCACCAAGTTAATGATAAAATCTCATCAAGTGTTATTAATTCTGAGAGTCAAGGGGAGTTTGAAAAAGATGAGATTAATTCTAAAAATTCTAAAAATATGATTAAATCTGATGAAGAAGAAGAAAACCTTCAATTAGTTTATGATAAGTTGTTTGAAGAGTGTCTAAAAACCAAAAAGTCAAATAAATCTCTATACATTAAGGTTAAAACTTTTGAAAAAGAGATAAAGACTTTAAAGATGGAATTGTCTGATTCTAAGGGTCATGAGAGTTAGTTGAGCACTTAGAAAGCACTTCTTGCTAATGAAGTGGTTCGACTTGAAAAGGAGATATTTGAGTTGTCTGAGTCTAAGAAAAGTCTTGAGCTAAAAGTAGTAAATATTGAGAAAGACTTGAAGACTAAGATAAGAGATCTTGAGAAAATGTCAAAAGGTAAAAGGACCTTAAACAAGTTGTTAAGTGTAGGACAGAGTTCTAGTGATAGGCGTGGTTTAGGTTTTATTAGTGATAGAGTTACTCCTAGTTCATCTAAAATCATATTTGTCAAGGCTCAAGAGTCTCAAGTGATTAAGTCTGTTATTCCTCCACCTATTGTGCCTTCAAAGCAAGTCCCTACTTGTATCCATTGTGGCTTGAAAGGACATATTAGACCTAGATGCCCAATCCTAAGGAAAAATCAAGAGTTACCTAGGAAGAGTCTACCTAGAAAGGTAGATAGTGACTTCCATAGGCAAGTGAAGAGGTCTAATGGATATGACATTCCTTATGTTTGGAATAGATCCTCTCTTAGGAGTCCTCCTGTGTGTCACCATTGTGATGAGGTTGATCACATTCGACCTAATTGTTTTTATCTTAGAAATGATTCTTCTAGGGCTTCTAAAAATTCTATCTTGAGTTGGGACAATGTAGATGAGCGTCTTAGGGAGTTGTATCGTGAGGTTTCTGATTTGAGACAAATTGCCCATAGAGGATTAGACACTTCTTCTTATGATTCTATGAGTGATTCTATACAAGCTATGAGTTTTCCTAGAGAGAGATTCATTAGTAGAAAAGAATAGGTGAAGAAAAAGGATTCTGAATGTCATACCCCCCTTGTTAGTGTTGTGCAAAAAGATAAGGGTAAAGGCATTATGCAAGATTCTAGTTGAGTTGGTTTTTTGTCCAAAATGACATTAAACTACCTATGGTCCGCAAAGACCTTAAACTATCCATAGTGCTCTAGGTGTGATCATTTTTCTATGTCATTCATGCTATTCCTAGAGTTATAGAGTATTTAGGATTTATTGCTTTTGTGTGTATTTTTGTTTTTCTTTGGAGTTTATTTGTTTTTATTTTTTCATTGGTATTAAAAAAAATGAAAAATTCAGAAAAACCAAAAAGATTTTCTTGTGTGCTTTGCTATTCTTAGCTAGTTGTGTGTTTTACTTATATATGATTTGCACTAAGATGTTGAGACTATATCCTTTGTGATTGTCATATTGGGTTGAAATTTATAAATTGATAAATTTGATATTTAGTCTCACTCTCTTAAACACACTTAGTAGAGTAGTTCTGAATTTACATGCTATATACTTTACACTGCACCACTGACATATAACTTTGGGGTTTTTAGGCTAATTCTATGAATTGTTAAATCTATGTTGAAAATTTCTTAGGATGGTAGAAGTTGAATGACCTATATGTTATGCATATCCCTATATCTCATGAAAAGGGCTACCTTCGCGTTGTCCGAAGCTAATGTAAGGTAATTCATGGAGAGGGCTGATTGCGTGAAAGTGTGAAAGCCATCATGTTGATAATAAAAAAATATTGATGGTGAGCTTCAATAAAAAAAATAAAAATAAAAATGAATATATGTTTAAAAAATTGACAAATATGGGAAAGGTATGAAAACTTGATACCTACAAAATTATTCCCAAAGCTCATAGAAAAAGAAAAAGAAATAATTAAAAAGGGTGAAAAGCAATCTTTTCGATTCTAACATGGTTTGAATTCTTTTTCTTTATTTTCTTTGGAATTATTAGACTTTGGTTAGCATGAGTAGTTTTGCCAACTGACCCCGTTGGTGTTGTCAGTGCATTATACACTTAGCATGTGAACTTTTTTGAATAACTTTTCTAATCGTGCATAAGTGTGTTGGACTTTATTGAAAATTTGTAATTATGTCCTTGATGACTCATGTACTTCTATATTGTGGAATGGTGTCTCTATTTTAGTTTTTTTTCTATATTTGTGGAACACCCTAACATATCCTCGTATTGTCAAGTGCACATGTTTTGTTTATTTTTTTTATTATTTCTTTTTGTGCCTTATTTGAGAGGGAGTTAAGAGTGTTTGTCAGAGTGAATATGAGTTGTTATCTTTTGTGCCCTCATCTTGAGTACATTTTGTCTCTTGATGTGAGGATGTTGATACTGGTAGTATTGAGATTGGATCCTAGTTTAGGACTCTTTGATGTTTTCATCTCTCTGATATGCTGTCCTTAAGCTTGATTAATGAATTCACTTGGTTTTTCTTGCTATTCTTTGATTTCCTTCTGATGTGGTTTTATTCTTTTATATGTGTGCTTTCCTTTGTCAATTCATGACAAAAAGGGAGAGAATAGTTTTGAGTTTAAGTTTGTTTGCTTGGGGGAGAATGTATGCTTGGGGGAGAATATATGTATGCTTGGAGGAGAATAGAATTTCATTGAGTTTTTATGTATGCTTAGGGGAGAATATACGTATGCTTGGAAGAGAATAGAATTTCATTGAGTTTTTAATCTATTTCTGTGATGTTATGCTTGGGTATTGTTTGTTTTTGTTTGCAAATCATAGATCACAGGTTGATAGGTTGAGTGTGAGATTTAGTATAGTTGTTGGTTCTTTCCATGTAATATTTCTTTATCGAGTTGTAATTCTCATAGTGAGTTTAGGACTTGTTCAGTTTTTGTGGTTTGGGAATAGTTCTTATATCTCATGTCGAGAATTAGGTTGGTTTTGTCACGGAATTACCAAAGGGGGAGATTGTTAGGTCCGCATTTTTAATGTTGTCATATTCTGTGCCAAAGTATGGTTGAGTCTTGGGTTGGTTAAAGATTGGTGAAGTTGCAAAGTTGAGACAAAGCATAAAGTTTAAAGCTTCGACTCACAATTGTTCTTAAAAAAGGTAAGTGACTATAGAAGCCTGGGTTTTAATGTTTAAAAATCATCTCAAATCATTTTCAATATTTCTTTATTTACAAAAATGGTTTTGAAAAAGAATTTTTAGCTTCTGAGGTTTTTCTGCCTAGGTGGATCGATCCATAGATTATGAAGATCGATCCATGGTATTTTAAAAATGCAGATTTTGCTACTGCCTAGGTAGATCGATCCATGGCTTTGGTGGATTGATCCATATTGCTTTAGAAATGCAATTTTGATTCTGTCAACGTGGATTGATCCGGTATGAACTCAGATCGATCCAAGCTCATAAAAAACAGTTTTTAAAGTTTTAAAACTTACCTTTTTAATACCAAAACATGGTACAACCACTTGGGGTTTGTTAGACTATATATATAGAGTCTTTTATCATTGAGAGGGTGAAGCAAGCCTCTCTCTATTAGGGTTTCATTGTTCATCTTCTTAAAACCTCTCTAGAGCACTTTAACCTAGGTTTTTCACTCATATGCTCTAGAGACCTTCAAACTACACACTATTCACAACCTTGGATGATTGTGAGACCGTTGCGATAGTGATTGAACTTGCGAGTTCGTGATTGAAGGCATCGCTGTGAAAGAGGTTGGTTGCGACCAAAGCTGTGACGACGGAGATCGATCGTGTGTGATCGTGGAAGTGAAGACAACTACATGAGTCTTTGTGTGGTCTGTAAGTGTGTCTTGTACTCATTGATTTCATGGTGGATTAGCTTCAACTAGACGAGGTCCCGTGGTTTTTCCCATCTAGGGTTTTCCACATAAAAATCTCTTATGCCATTGTTAATTGCTTTTACGCTTACTGTGTGACTGATTTATTTGTGGTAAGAGAGATTAATTGACTTAAAATCAAATTTGGGAAAGATTTATACATAATACCTATTCAACCCCCCTTCTAGGTATTGTAGGATTAGTAAAACCGGAATTTTAGAATGGTTTTGCACCGCCAGCACATAGCGCAATGTGGGTTGTAGGCGCTAGTAGTGCCGTGTAGGCTCTTTTATAGTGCATTTGGTACGTATATGTTGGGAAATCGCATATTTCACATCGATTAAATATCGAGTTTGATATAGTTTCATATAACTGTTTGGATCTTCTACTTAATAGTTTAAACTTTTAGATTGGAAACTCATCCAACATCGTATAAAAAAACTATTAATCATTGGTTAAATGGAAGTTATTAACGGTTAATTGGTGATTTTGATACGATGAAACTATATCCAATATTGGTCATTGTACTGGCCGATGATTACCAAAATCCACTGAACTCCCACAAAGTAAGCAAACAGATAGCTGATGTTAACAAGCCTCTGGTGGAGCATATATAGTTCTAGGTGGAATGCTAGTAATAGGATTTTCGCTGAAGTTGTGACAAGGGATAAATCCAAGCAAGGGAAAGTAAGGATAGGAGATGCTCAGTGTGGCAATGGTGTGACTTTGGAAGATGATATTATTTGTACTGATTTGGTTGATGAAAAATGGCTTGATTGCTGTCTTGTAGGTGAAGTGGAACATATAGAGAGCTTTCTTCACCTTGAGGATTAGATGTTAAAAAAATGACAAGGAGATTTTTCTCTTATTCCTCTTGGGGGCAAAAAGATCTTGATTGTCTTCAAAGATACAGCTTCTAAGAGGTGTTTTACTAGTAAATCTTACTGCTGGTTGCACAAATTCTTTGTTAGGATAGAGAACTGGGTTCCTGGTTCGATTAATACTAATAGACTGGTTTGGGTGAGTATAGTTGGGGTCCCCCTTCATGTATGGAATAAAGGCAACTTCAGAAAGATTGATTAGAGTGTGGGTAATGTTATTAAGGTTGAGAGTTTAACCTGTAATAGAGATTCTTTAGACAAGGGGAGAGTTTTGGTATGTACAGGTATGATGGATATTGTTAAATCTATCAAATTCAATGTTGATGGATCTTTTTTTGATGTTTCGATTAGGGAGGAATCTGACTTACGATTCACCTTTCCTTCTAACCATACACTTAGGCAACTCAGCGATGGCAATTTCTCAGAGGATACTCCCATGCAATAGAATGGTGATGGTTCTAAAAAAAATTTTGGAAGCTCAGTCTATAGAGGTTGATGAGGTGGTTAAATGTCCAAAGGGCTCAGATACTAGGGGTAGTGGTGAGGAGAACTAGATGGCTATAGAAACAGGTAAGAATGTTGTTCTAGTCATGGATTCTTTATTAGCAAATGGGTTTAGTGATTCTTTAGTCTCGATGGTCCCAGATAGCCTCACCAATCTATCTCTAGGCTTGGTTGGCTTTAGAGATATTAACTCTAAGTTAGATGTCCATAAAGAAGATTTTTTTTTTATTAATTTTATGACATGGTGCTGGATGGTGAGGAATTGGAAATGGGATGCAGTACACGTGATTTTCATCTAAGTAAGAGAAAGAAAAGGAATGCGGTGGGTAGAAAAAAAAAAGGAAAAAAGCTACTAAAGCTAGGAAGGTTAGGATGAAAGCTTTAAAGGAAAAAATGAGTTGTATTGAGGTTGTCCCTAAAGACTTGGTGGCTTTGCATGGAAGTGGTCTCTCAGTGCCAGATAGTGGGATTGCTAATAGAAATAAGATTATCTTGGAAGAAGCTAAAAAAAATTTGGAAGTAGCCAAGTTGCTAGGGATTAGATGTTTGGGCAATGAAGATGAAGTTGTGAATAGACTTGTTGAATTGGATTTAAGGGATTGGGACCAATTCGAGAAGTATCAAGAGGAGGTCTAAGCAGGTTGTCCATATTTCTGGAGGTTGTTTTTCTGGGTTCGCTCTGCTAGAGGCTTGCTTGGGTGTGTTGCTAATGTATTGTTGGGGTTTGCTCTGTTGGTTGCTATTTTGGTTGCTAATTTGGTTGCTAGTTGTTGTATTTGTTGTTTTCAGTGGTTTGGGCTTTAGCTCCTTTAGTTAGGCTGAGTTGTTTGGCGTGGTTGGCAGTGTTTGGACGTGAGAGGTGCTGTTTTTGGTATGCTTTTTGCCTGTTGGGTGGCGGGTCTTGGTGTTGCTGTCCTATTTTTATTGGGCGCAACTATACTGTTTTATGGTTCTTCTCTGGGATTTTTTGGCTAGCTGGCAATCCTTGGTTTTTCAGTTTGCTTTTACTTGGTGTTTGGCTTGCCAGAGCTTGTTGGGGGTGCTTCTTCTATTATGGTTGGTGGTTTTGGCCTTGATCGGGTGGAGCTCTATTGTTGTCTAGCCTTTTGAGTGTTTTTTGCTTGTCTTAGTAGTTTTTGTCTTTGGGTGTTTTCTTTTGAATGTTTGTATTGCGTGTGTGGGGCTGTGTTTGTGTGGGGTATGGGGCTTTTTCTTGGTGTATAGGCAGTGTGTCCATCTTAATAAAATTAATTTTATCGGATCAAAAAACAAAAACAAAAAGTAAGCAAACAGACTGACCCAGCTAGTATTGTGCAAATGCTACGTCCAAAATAGATAGCTTCTGGATAAAATATTACAAAGCTGCGAAGCCTGCAGCTCAAAGCACCAACCATACATCACACACAAGCAAAAGCTTATTTATTCTTTATTAGTACGCTCCTTGATTATATGAAACTTGTATAATAGCTAGCTGGCTGCATGGCTATTACGTTATAGTGCTATACCATGCATGCTCATGGTATTTCTTGTGAAGCCACTGGTGGGTGCTTTGGCTTTGGCTTTGGCTTGAGGCACGGAGCATATGGTTGGCCAGGACGGTTGCAGGACGCAGCCGGTTTGTTACGTCCACCAGTTCCAGGAGTCACAGCACGCTTTTCACCACTTGCATCAGTAACACTCTCGTTGCTAATGATGTCCTCGTGCTTGGGAGCACTATTTTCTGTTGCACCAATATTGACAAATATATGGGTTATTTGGATTATTTTAATTTTCATCAAATTAACCATGGTCAAGTGGGAACAAATACCACCAATAGAATTGGACGAGGACGCCGACAACAACAACAACATGGATGATGTGATTGACATTTCCTTTGATTACCTCTTGATCTTTGTTTTATTGAGGTTCCATAGAATTCAATTTATGAATATATATAGTACCGCTTCGGTCATGAGCACATATGGCTATAAGATTATATCAGCACTTTACATTAGAGATTGTACATCGTACATTGACCCAATATATATATATATATATATATATATATCATGTGTCACACTAATGTATAAGATATAACCCTCAATGCAAGTTCTAATATAAATTATATCAACACGTGCTCACTTGATAATCATCATCGTGTGTGTATATATATCTATATGTGTGTGTGTGTGTGTGATTTACTAATTATTTTAGAAATAGTAAGTACGAATTATATTACAAGAAAAATTGAAGTTAGTGTTTTAATTTCACCTTTTGGAATTAGGTCTCGGGCAGTAATGGAGGAGGAAATGATGAGAACGGAAGCAAGGAGAACGCAAACAAGAAGAAAGGCCTTCATATTGGAGATTAGACTAAGGATGCTATTCTTATCCCCCATTGTGATCTTATTTATAGCCCATTCATGCATGCCCACCTGCTGGTGCAAGCGATAGGGACAAAATAATAGGGAATTAAAGGGGAAAAACGAATCTCAACAAATATGGTCCCACAAAAATGAGGCCATAACCCATAAACAACCCAAATAAAAAATTAAAAAAAGGCAAAAATCACATTCACACCCAACAAATGTTAGGGTAAATTAAATTAAGACCCCCTCTAAAATCTGATAATTACAAATAGACCCCTCACGTTTCTGAAATTACATTAAGACCCCCTCCCTCTAATTTCCGTCCATAATCCGTTAAATCACTTTCAATTTTTTTCAAAATACCCTAATTACCCTTATTGGATGACAACTTCCATGTTAAATGCATATAACTCATCAGTCCAATACATTCATCCAGTACATTTGATTGATTTATTTATCTATTGATAAACAATTAAAAGATTATATATATATAAAAGAAAAATGCCAAAGAACTTAAATTTTTGTCCAACTGATGTGGTAGCCATCAGATTTGCTCATTAGAAACAATTATCTATTTAATTGATGTGTAAAAATAAAAAATAAAAAAAATTGATTTGCCAAGTTGCCACCTCATTTGCCACCTCTATACATGCATCTCCATAATAATAATTCTTTTTACTTATTTCTACATATGAGCAATGCTACATAGCCCTTTTTTCTTTTTTTTTTACTCAAATCTACTTACTCAAATGAGGTGGCAACTTAGCAAATCAATTTTTTTATTTTTTATTTTGCAAATTAATTAAAAAATAATTGTTTCTAAACAGCAAATTTGACAGCTGCCACATCAGTTGGACAGAAAATTTAAATTGTTTTTAGCATTTTTCTTATATATATATATATATATATATATATATATATATATATATATATATATATATTATCTTTTAGTTGTTTATCAATAATAATTAAAAAAATTCAAAAGTATTAATGAACTATTGGACTGGTGAGTTATATGCATTTAACATGGAAGTTATCATCCACTAAGGGTAGTTAGGGTATTTTGAAAAAATTTGAATATGATTTAACGGATTAATGGACGGAAGTTAGAAGGAGGGGTCTCTTTGTAGTTTATTTTGTAAAGTAGGGGGTGTCAATGTAATTTTAAAAACGTGAGGGGGTGTATCTGTAATAGTCAGATTTTAGAGGGGTTCTTATTGTAATTTACCCCAAATGTTAATAAAGGGTAAAGGTGAAACTTTGAGCCACGTGGAGCTAATATAAGTATCTAATTATAATAATTTTATTAGGAAAAAAAAAGGGTAGACTTCACCTTTACCCACCCTAGTCACCACAGCACTCGAAAGCCTTTTCTTCTTTGACCCCAAGTCATTGTTTTTGGCCCATATGGCGACCTCTTCTCTGCTTCCTTTTGTGGTTCATATTTAAACTAAGGTTTGGCCACTTCTTTTTCTCTTTTGATGAATGAATATTTGCTTAAAAGAAAAAAGAAAAAAATAAAATAAAATATTAACCTTTTTATTAATAAAATCTACACAAATAGAAAGAATCTTTGAATTTTTATCAACAGATTGACCCCATGTCAGGAAAGTAGTGTTATCTTGATATAACCTTCCCACCATGGTTCACGTGTATTAAGGGTAAGAGAAGTCTTTTTCGAACATCTAGTGTGAGTTAATTTTATGAATTTTTTAAGTCTCTTTTAAATTATTTCATTTATATGGAACTTTTTCATTTATGTATGTATTGTGTGTGATCCTTATGTGTTAGCCGAAAAAAAAAAAAAAAAAAAAAAAGGGTAGAGCATTGCATGGAGAGTGTCGTCGCCTAGGGCCTTGGCTTAGGTATATTGACATGATTCCGTATATTCTGATGTATGGGGAAATTCCCTGAGCCTTAATTAGTTTGGCCATCCAAATGGAAACTAAACTATTGAAGTGTATTTTATGTAGTAATGAATGTATAATTAAATTTACAATCATGAATGGGAAAATGTAAGAAAAATGACTAATATCATCACAAGTGCAAGTAAAAATTCAAAATAGAGGCATCTCATAAATTTCTAAAAATTGATCCTATATAGTCGGTTATAGCGATGATTCCAACCTATTTTAAATGATTCCATTCTAGATGGCAAATTTGTGCCTCTAATACTTTATAAAATTAATGTACTATAATCATTTAATTCTCATTCAGATTATCAAAATTACCCTTACATATGTTATGTTTGGAGGAAAAACGGAAGGATGGAAAGGGGCGAGGGATAGAGTTTTCATTCCTAAGGAAAAGAAACCTTCTCTTCTTCCTCTTTGTTTGGTAGGAAAGAGAGGATGGAAAAGTATGAAAATAAATAATTATGTATTTTACCATTCTACCCTCATAAAGAGAAATTAATAAATAATTTTGTTGGAAGGGTATTTTTGTCACATGAACTAACAATCCACATTTCCTTCCACTTTTCCTCCCACTTTTGGGATGAAAAAATTTGGTTGGCGGGAAAGAAAAGTCATCCTTCCACTTTTCCCTTTCCTTTACTTCTCCTTCCTCCCACTTTTCTTCTCTACCAACCAAGGGCTTAAGCTTAATAAAGATTTTGTGTTAATTTGCAATAAAGATAAAAGAAGAGAATCTTGAAAACTTTATTAAGGGATGTTAGTAGCTTCTTCACTTTGTGTATTAAAAAAAAAAAAAGACTAAGAAGATATCATAGGGTAAGGATAGGAAGCAGACAAGGATAGGGAGGAAGAAATTAAAGAAATGTGAGGAATGAATTGAAGGATAAAGAGGAAGAGAGATGGGGGAGGCATGGAAGATAGGTGAAATTGAGTGGGAGAGAGAGGGCAACGCACACATCATAATGGTTCCAATCGATGTGGTGGTTAACTAATTAAATGAATTGACATGATGGCTCCCACCAGTGGGGCAAGAAAATTTGAGAAAAAAATTAGTCTTTAAAATTTTATTTCATAGTGCAAGGGATTCACAGGTAATTCTCATAATTAGTGTATGTGTGTGTTTATTTTTACTTTTGCTTGGAAATAATTCCCACAATTAGTACGTTAAGTCTAAGTGTAATTATATAATTATTTTGTAACTTTGTTAAAGCCACTTTGCTATCTTATATAGGAGGACCTAGACACCAAAAAAGATTAAAAAGAAAGAAAAAACAAAAGAGTAATTATAATAATTTAAAAAATGGGCTAGCTGGTGGGAGGGAAGAGTGTTTCGTGTTAGATCGAAAAGGGGGACTTTGCCTTGACCCACCTCAATATCTCTTCATTGACCCCAAGTCATCGTTTTTGGCACATGCCACTTCTTCTTCTTTCTTTCTTTCTTTCTTTCTTTCTTTTTTTTTTTTTTTTTAAATAGAAAAACCTTCGGACAAACACCAAACCCATATTAGACCCCATAACTCATATAAATTAGATAAATTTAAGGCTCATTAGAATCATATAACCTTATGTGGGTGCATGATTCCAAAGAATTTAACAAGAGTTGAATTTAGGATCTTTACTTATTGAGATAGAATCCCTTGCTAATTGAACTATCCTCGGGTTAATGTCACGCCACCTCACCGATGCTTCCTTGTATGGCTCATGCTGACAGTGACAATTAAAACACAGGTTTGGTCATTTCTTTTTCTCTTTTAGTGAATGAATATTCGCTTATAACCAAAAAAGAGAAGGAAAGAAAGAAAAAAAATTTGACCGGAAGTCATTACAATATTAAATACTAGAATAGACCCGCGCGATGCGCGGGAACCAAACAGTAATTTTATTTAAAGTTTTTATATAAGTATCAAAAATACTATTATTCTCTCTCGGTCTAATTAAATATGATTATTAGGAAAAAGAGATTTAACAATCAATGTAAAATAAATAAATAAAAATTGTTAAACTTAAGTGGTCAGGTTTTCAAGTTTGTCAAATAACCCTTCAGCGTTGATTCTATAGTCAAGATTATTTTTACGACAACTTATATTAGAAGAATGAAAGGAAGATTATAGAGGGGAAGGGAAGAAAAAAAATATAAAATTAAAAAAAGAAAGGAAGGGATAGGTAAAAAGAAGAGGGAGAGGAAGGCTATACAGGAGGAAGAAAAAACAAAAAAAATAAAAAAAAAAGGAATGGATAGGGAGAAAGAAGAGGGAGAGGGAAGGCCGTATGGGGGGAAGGGAAGGAAAAAAAAAAAAAAAAAAACTAAAGAAAGAAAGAGAAAAAAGGGTTGCTAACATCTCACGTCCTTTCTCCTTCTTTCTTTCTTTTTTTTTTTCTTTTTTTTTTTTTCACCGTCACACTCTCAGTCTCTCTCTCTTCCTCCTCTTTCTTTCTTTCTTTCTCCATAGTCATTATCTCTGTCACTCTCTTTTTTTTTTTTTTTTTACTCTCTACCGTCACACTTTCAGTCACTCTTTCTCTTCCTCCTCTTTCTTTCTTTCTTTCTCCACAGTCACTCTCTCTCTCTCTCTCTCTTTTTTTTTCTTTTTTTTTTTTTTTTTTTTTTTTTTTTTTTTTTCTCTCCACCGTCACACTCTCAGTCACTCTCTCTCTTCCTCCTCTTTCTTTCTTTCTCCATAGTCACTCTCTCTGTCACTCTCCCTCTTCCTTTATCTCCCCCTTCTCCTCTTCCATCTTCCTCTATTTCTCCCTCTACAACACGCATCAGGAGAAGGCGGTGCGTACGGGGAAGAGAAGGGAGTGCGTACGGGAGGAGGGAAAAAAAGAAAAAAAAAAACAAAGAGAAAGAGAAAGAAAAGAGGGGTGCTGACGTCATAATGTGGGCCCAAAAGTGAGGAGAATGCAAGAATTTGGAGGGAAGGCTTATTAAACTGCCATGTCATACAATGCTGAAGTGAGCATAACTCTTAAATATAATATGTAATAGATAAACAAATTAGAGCATATTTATATGGAGTATATTTTTTGGGTGAGGAAATCCACGAGCATCTTTGACCCCAAAAAAAGTGATTATAATAATTTAAAAAATGGGCTAGGTGGTGGGAGGAAAGAGTGTTTCGTGTTAGAAAAAGGGGACTTTGCCTTGACCCACCTCGATCAATATCGTAGTCCTTTTCTTCATTGACCCCAAGTCATGGTTTTTGCCCCAGCCACCTCTCTTTTTCTTCTTCTTCTTCTTTTTTGCCTTTTTCTTATTTTTTTTTTCTTTTTTTTTTTTTTCAAACAAACCTAATTCATATAAGGCTCCACAATGTATATGCATTAGGTAAGTTTAAAGCCTATCAGAATTATAAAACCTTGTGTAGGTGCATAGTCGCAAGAAATTTAATAAGAGTCGAACTCAGGACCTCCACTTCATGAGATGAGATCCTTTGACAATTGAGCTACCAGCGCCTTGGGGTTATTAATGCCATGCCACCTCTTCAATGCTTCCTTATGTGGTTCACGCTAACAGTGACAATTAAAACATAGGTTTGGCCATTTATTTTTCTCTTTTAGTGAATGAATATTTACTTATATCGAAAAAAGAAAAGAAAAGAAAAAAAATTGACTACAAGTCGTTACAATATTATATATAAACAAATTAAAGCATATTTATATGGAGTATATTTTTTGGGTGAGGAAACCCACGAGCATCTTTGTTTGTTCATCCAGATATGGACCCCAGGCTAGTCAGCCATTGGATTTTGAATTCAGTCTAGGTTTTCCAAACTTAGCATCATGTTGAGGTGATCTACATTGTTGGATCACCTTTTAAACAGGTTGGATTAAAATTTGAAAAAATCACCGATTAAGATCATTTTAATCATTTTTATAGCAATTATTTCAACTTTTAATTCGAACCATCCAGAGCATGATCAAATGGTGGTTGTTGAATCAGTGTCGCTATACAAGCAATGAAACACAAGTGACGTAATCACGAAAATCTTCCACCTTCGTTCGCTTGTGGTGTTGCTATACAAGCGATGTAATTCAGCCAATGTGGTTGACGTGTATTTTAGTAGGGAAGTGCCCTTTGGCTCAAGTGCAAGTGCCATGACTCTTCCACAGTGTTGAATTAAAATGCTCTTCACACAATAATATTGCTAAATCGTAAGCATGCATAATTATTATTAGGGAATAAACAAGAAGGATTTATAGTGTACATGGAACCCTGGTGATTAGCATGCACACATGTGAAACTCTCAACAATAATTGAGAAAGAGATCTTATAATTTCTTTGGGAATTATATTGGGCATTAAATTTAATTTTTTGTCATTTCTCAAATTCTTTAATTATTGCTTTGTCCAATAATGCCTAAATAAATCACAAAAATGTCATTCCAGTACTTGTCCATGATTCCCGACGAGCCTATGGAACACCACCTAGTAAGCAAACTGATCAACAATTTATTAATTACCGCATCCAAAGTAGATAGTTTGGGGATAACATATTACAAAGCTACAAAACCATGCAGCTAAAACCCTAAATCATACATGCATCACACAAAAGCATGAGCAAATTTATTCTTCAACAGTAGTCCATTCCTTGATAATAAGCAGCTTAATGACTATTTTACTATAATTCTATTCCAAATTCATACGTGCACAGTATTTCTCTTTAAGGGACTACATGTCCGCAATTACGCTTGTGAGGATCAATACAGGGTTTTGGCTTTGGCTTACACGCACTGTACGGTTTGCCACGGCCGCAGTTTCCAATAGCTGGTTTATTACGATTACGAGTTCCACCAGTGACAGGCTCTCCATCAGTTCCATTAGTTACAATTCCGTTGTGGCTAATACCCTCTGCAATATTGGAAAATATATGGTTATAGCTAGGTTATCATAATTTCCAATGAAACTATGGTCCAACTATGGTTTAAGTGACAATGAAAACAAAAAGGAAAAACTGAGCACGATGAAGACAATAACATTTTTTTTTTTTTTTTTAATGCTAGTTATATTAGAGGCAGTAGAAACAAGAAAAATTGAAATTAGTGCTTTCACCTTTTGTAACTAGTTCTCGAGCAGTTATTATGGAGGGAAGGATGAGAACGGAAGCAAGGAGAATACATACAACAAGAAAGGCCTTCATGTTGGAGATTGGAGTGTGTTCATATTTCCCTGCTCCACTCTTACTTATATAGGCATGTTGCCCCACAGAGAGAGAGAGAGAGAGAGAGAGAGAGAGAGTAATATCTAGTATGATATTATCAAAATAGGCAAAATTCGAATAGAGTGAGAGATAATATCGAATGAAGTGAATGAAAAATATGGTCCTTACAAAAATAAAAATAAAAATAAAATCACATTTGGATCCAGAAAAAGGATAGAAGGTTGAGGAGGAAAAAACAAATTAAGGGCGGTCGGGAGGGAATTGGGATTTGGTGAAGTTTGGGACTTTAACTGCATGGTAAAGTTAAAATACTTTCCCCCCATGTTCACGTGTATTTTTTTTTTTTTTTTTTTTTTTCGGTAAGCAACTCATTAGATAGAAGAAAGTAAGACCATGCTTCCAACCCTTTATCCTGTCAGCCAAGATAATAGCATTTAATAAAAAAGTGATGCGATAAAATCAAAGCAATTACAAATAACTGATCATTGGACGAAAGAGTGAGCTGCTTTAAAGCAGAGGGTAAGCTTTTTCGAAATTTTATCCATGGATTAACCCATGTCACGAAAGTAGTGTTATCTTGATTTAACTTTCCCACCATGGTTCACGTGTATTCAAGCAGAGGATAAGAGAAGTCTTTTTCGACGTGTGAGTTAATTTTATGAATTTTTTAAGTTTTAGCTCCAAATAAAAAAAAATTATAAAAAAAAAAAAAAAAAAAACCTGCATGGAGAGTGTTGTCGCCTAGGGCCGTGGCTTAGGTATATTGACATGATTCCGTATATTATGATGTCACGGGAAATTCCTTGAGCCTTAATTAGTTTGGCCATCCAAATGAAAACTAAATTATTGAAGTATATTTTATGTAGTAATGAATGTATAATTAAATTTACAATCATGAATGGGAAAATGTAAGAAAAATGACTAATATCATCACAAATGCAAAGAAAAATTCAAAATAGAGGCATCTCATAAATTTCTAAAAAATGATCCTATAAAGTCGGTTATAGCGATGATTCCAACCTATTTTAAATGATCCTATTCTAGATGGCAAATTTGTGCCTCTAATACTTTATAAAATTAATATACTATAATCATTTAATTCTCATTTGGATTATCAAACTTACCCTTATATATGATGTGTTTGGTAAGAATGATGGAAAAACGGATGGATGGAAAGGGGCGAGGCCAGGATAGAGTTTTCATTCTTAAAGAAAGGAAACCTTCTCTCTTTCCCCTTTGTTTGGTAGGGAAGAGAGGATGAAAAAGTATGAAAATAAATAATTTTATATTTTACCATTCTACCCTCATAAAGAGAAATTAATAAATAATTATGTTGAAAGGGTATTTTTGTCACATGAACTAACAATCCACATTTCCTTCCACTCTTTCTCCCACTTTTGGACGAAAAAATTTGGTTGGCTGGAAGGAAAAGTCATCCTTCCACTTTTCCCTTTCCTCTATTTCTCCTTCCTCCCACTTTTCTTCTCTACCAACCAAGGGCTTAAGTTTTAATAAAGATTTTGTGTTAATTTACAATAAAGATAAAAGAAGAGAATCTTGAAAACTTTATTAAAGGATGTTACTAGCTCGTCTTCACTTTTAGGGTATTAAAAAAAGACTAAGAAGATATTAACGCAACCTTTGTTAAAGTAGGTTCCCAATAAAATAATATTGAATAAAATAAAATTGCTAAAATAATATTGAATAAAATAAAATTGCTAGTGGGTCCACAAATATTACCTCTTTTAATTGGTTTTTATTGCCAATGAGGTTTTTAACGAAATATATGGCATGTCTCCCCGATAAGGAGAGGAGTTTAGATCGGTTGTGAGATCAACTCTAGTGAGTGTATATATTGGGAGAAGACGTTATGGAAAATGAATGGCTTGTTAGTTCTATAACCCAAGGGTCAAGACTTAGTGAATATTTTACATCTAAGTCTAAAAGCATCCAAATAGCCAAAATGGTGGCTGAATTAAGCAATCGAAAACATTGGGATGTCGGGATCTCATTTCTCTAATTTCTCGTCAATCTAGGTTTTATCAAAAACATAATTTTAAAACAATGAAAGCTCATATGAATTTTTAATAAAATTCTTACATTCTCCCGCTTTAGAAAAGCATTGATTTTAAAAATAAAACATTTTTCAGACTAGGTAAATTTAGTGGCCACAGAATTGAAAATTGAAATGTAAATAACACTTGATTCGGTCAAACAGACCATGCACAAGGGATTGGGATTTGCTCAAGTTGAGCACCTTTAACTGGATGCTCAAGTTGGCATTGGATGTGTGCCACGTGGGGGATTTGCTCTTCAACGGCTGATGTGAGAAGGCTTCACTTTACCTGAAACACATCCTTCAACTATTAACTCTCACACAGTTGAGGAGGATGCTCTGTTTTTATGGATGGACATGCCCGGCGTTAGCAAGGAGTAGAAAAACACTGCGTCAACTCGTTTGTATTTGGATTTGGTCTCTACTCTCGGCTGGTTTTCAAGCTCTATCAACTATACCCACCAAATATTTTGGAGTAGAAAAACAAAGAAAACAGATCACATAAGAGAATCAAGAAAGTAGATCTTTTTTGGAAAATACAGAGAACTAAGAAAGTAGGAATGAAATTAAATTGCCCAAATACAAACGAGAAGTGAGAGAGAGGATAGACCTTTTTCCCTATGATTCAGGTGATGGTGTTAGAAGAGCAGAATATTCTGATAATAAGAGGAAAAAGCGAGAAGGAATTGGAGGAGGAGGAGGAGGAGAGCGGGAGGAGGTACTCTAGCAGGATTGATCCGCCTCCGAATCTATACAAGATCGATCAGATCAAGGCTGAGATGAAGAACTGTGTGCTGAAAGTGTTGGTTCAATTCCTAAGGTGAAGGAGGAGGAGAGGAAGGATGTGTTTCAGGTGTAGTGAAAAAAAAAAAAATAAAAAAAAGCCTTCTCACCTCAGCCGTTGAAGAGCAAATCCCCCACGTGGCACGTATCCAACGTCAACTTGAGCATCCAATTAAAGGTGCTCAACTTGAGCAAATCCCAATCCATGCAGAAGACCTTTTTTTAATTTTTTTTTTTAAAACCCATTAGAGTAATCAGACTCAGACAAGGATCCGGATTTGGTGCCTACAGCACCTTTTTACAGCACCATGATGTAATCATTGAGATCGCGCCACGTGGCTAGCGTGAGGCAAGGGACGGATGGTGTTCAAAACACAAGAAACCAACGTCGTTTAAGGGGAAGTGGGAGACGTTAACATCGTCAAGCGTTAAGCCACTGCCGTTCAACCCAAAAAACAACTCAGATTTGCAGGAAGAAGTAGCAACAGCAAGAGCTCGGCAGTGTGCGTGGGCCGGCAACCAGAACCCAGATCTGATGCAAGCCATCCACACCAACTTTTCCGCCGTCGCATTTGGATCCACCCCTGTCTCCCCCACGTCTCCCATTCCATCTCAGCCGCTGTGGCCGATTTCTTAGAACGCACTTACGCACAGTCACAAGGAGTTGCTCTATCTCCATTATCAAATAAATCTCAAGCAGTATGCCTTTGATTACAAGGTGCAAGATATGGGCGCTGCCTCACCCAAAAACCTTAACAAAATGTAGAATTAGTTTGTTTTGGCTTGTTATCTTGGAGATAGAAAGTCTGGTGTGAGTTTGTATCAGGGAAAAAGCAAAGAAAATAATGGAAAGGAACATTACAACGGTTCTTGAAATCAAACATAAATGCTGTTCCTTATCCCAATAATGGAAAAGTTGGTGTGGATGGGTTGCTTCAGATCTGGGTTCTGGTTGCCGCCCCACGCACACTGCCGAGCTCTTGCTGTTGCTACTTCTTGCTGCAGATCTGAGTTTTTTTTGGGTTGAGCGACAGTGGCTTAACGCTTGACGATGTTAACGTCTCCCACTTCCCCTTAAACGACGTTGGTTTCTTGTGTTTTGAACACCATCCGTCCCTTGCCTCAAGCTAGCCACGTGGCACGATCTCAATGATTACAGCATGGTACTGTAAAAAAGTGCCTATGGTACCAAATCCGGATCCCTCATACAAGGTGGGCGGGTGACTGTTGAAAGTGATGGATTTAAAACCTTCCTAAATCATAACCTAATCCCTAAATCCTCGTTTGGATCAAACACTAGTTTTCCTTAAAAAACTAGTTAAAAGGGTTTTAATTAATACAGCTTTTTAAAGGTTTTCTTCCTCATAAAAAATAAAGTGGTGATTCATTGTTTTCGATAAAGTGATTTTTCGAAATCCATTTAATACTTATCCGAGGCTGATATCGATGGCTTAAATATAACCGGAATCCCTAGAAATTAAAAGAGCGCCCACCGGTAGGGCCAGCTCGAGCCATGTTTGGTTCACACACTACGGTCTGTGTGCTGTGTTTCAAGCACTGTAAATTTGGAAAGTTTGGTCCTTTTCCACTCATCATACAACTCCTGCTCCATACTCAAACAGATTTTAGAATCTCCCCAGTGTTTTCTAATATTTGCTCCTTATCTCCCAAATTCATCAACTATTATAATGCTATTTCCTTTTTTACCCCTATAGGATTAGTTGAATAGTCAAACCTTGAGTATACTCTTCTAAGATCGTCATTTTGATTTCTCGTATAAATTAATGTTTGTGTGAGTATGAAACGTCTCACACAGACACAAACCATTAAAGGAATTGTTTGGATCGAAATCTTGGCGGAAGTTAAGTTAGGATACTCCAAATCGTTAATATAAAAGAAAAAAAAAAAAAAAAAAGAAAGAAGGAGGGGGGGGGGCTAATATTTGATATCACGTTGGCTAAAAATTTCCAAAAAGTGTACGCATCCACGTTGTAATCAAACATCTGACCTCGGCTTTATTATTGTTTGGATACATCACAACAACAAGATAGAGAGTTTCTGAATTTACATATTACAATTAAGGCTGCAATGCCAGCTCAAAGCCCAGTGACACACATCACACATCCAATGCCTACAAAGAAATTGAATCTTTGTCAAGGGGCTGGTGGGCAACCACGACCACCTTTGTAAATTGCACATGGAGGCTTCTTCTTTGGTGGCGACTTCTTTGGTGGCGAGGGGAGGCACCCGTAGATTGAGCCACTGCCACAGCCTGCAGGTGCGGGCTTGCTTGGTGGCTTTTTCTTCGGTGGCGTTGGGAGGCAGCCGTAGATCGTGCCACGGTTGCAGCCTGATGCTGTGGTGTTAATTGGTTTACCAGTTTCACCAACAGTACTACTGCCTTTGCTCGCTAGATCCTCATGCTTGTGACCACTTTTTTCTTCTTCTGCAGAAATATTGACAAATATATGGTTATGGGTTTATCATCATTTTCTATGAAACTATTGTCAAGTAACAACGAATGACAACTAGAGAAATGAACCGACTACGAAGAAGATGATAACATTTGTTTCATGATTTTGGTTATTATGTACATGACACTCCTAATTTTTCCTTTTTCTTTTTACTGAAATTTAATAAAATCACATCCATGGATATTTATTTGATAACTTAATTAATTATTTCTTTGATACATAACAATTGCTAGCGAGCTATTTTAAAAGTAGGAAATTCAAGTGAAATAGAAATTAGTGCTAGCTCTCACCTTTCTGAATTAGTACTCGAGCTGTAATTGAGGAGGAAAAGAGGAGGATGGAAGCCAGGAGAATGCATAAAATGAAAATGGTCCTCATGTTGGAGATTAGAGCATGTTCATTTGTTTCCCCTCTACTCTTATTTATAGCTCATTTATCTATCCACATATGAGAGAGAGAGAGAGAGAGAGAGAGAGAGAGAGAGTAATCTCAATTATCAGATCAGACCATATGGGTCCCCACAAAAGAGGGTGATAATTCCATAAACAATTAAAAAAGGAAAAATGAATCAAAAATCATATATATATATATATATATATATATATATTAGATATATTTTGTAAAAAAGTTTAGTTGAAAAAAAATTACCTAAGATCAGGTAAACTACAGACCTCAACAAAGATTTACATTGAAGTCGGCCACTAAAAAAAGGATTACTGACAACAAAACTCTTACCTAAATTTTACACGTGAAAAATTTGATCCTAACCAATTAAACTTGCTCCACTGAGTCAAGGTTTCCATTGACAAGGTTTCTTGATAAAGTTATGAGAGAAATAATGAAACTCGAAGTGACATGCTTGTTCAAATTGGCCATGCAATATCCGAAAAGAATCGACACGTAGTCCCCACAATTAAGTGAGGCTCCAGCTATCATCTTATAACTCGAACCTTCTGATATCAAAAAAAAAAATATATATATATATATATATAATTACACTAACTTTATTAAAGTAACTTTACCAACTTTGTTAAAGCAGCTGTCTTGGAAAAATAAAATAATTAAATAATTAAAAGAAAGAGAAAGGTGGGATCCACAATGGTGGGAGGAAGGAGGGTTCCGTGTTAGAAGAAAGGAAAAAGAGAAAAAGGGGATTCCACCTTTACCCAACGTAGCCACAACAGGATATCCCTTCCCTGAATTCACATGGCCCAACCAATAATTTACTTCAATAATTTTTTTTAAAAAAATTTTTTCCTTGCATTTTTATTTTTTTATTTTTTTTGCATGGTGAAGTTATGAGTTATCTTTTACTCGTTCCGTCCAATAAAAATTTGCTAAGTTTGCCAAAAGACCCTGTTTACGAAAAATTATCATTGCATTGACTTATTATTTATTAAATTTTATCTTTCTAAAATTACTCTCTCCTGCTTCAAATTGTAAAAGTTTCATTAAGGGTACTTTTTGTGTGAATTAATATAGGCATTCATACTTCTTTTTATGTTAAATTATTAGCAGTGATAACGAGCATCGAACAAACATGGACAAATGAGTGGATGTATAGTTGGCTAAAGTTTGATTCAAGTATTGTAATATTGTATCTTAAGAATAAAGAGTTTGCTCTTCTATAGGATTTATGGTTTAAATGGCTTAATTGGTTGCACTATATGTAGTACATGAACGTTCAATTTAGTCACATATATAGGGAAAGCAATGCTACAGCAGATAAATATGCTAACTTGGAATTTCAATTTTCTAGTTTTCAATGGTGATGGGCTTCTCTTAAAGAATTGGATTGTTTTTATGTGTTATGACATTTTTCTCTTCTTATAGATTTCAATATCATTAAGCTAACTTTATCTTTGTTGTAAGCTGGATTGTGACATTTATGAATTAACAACACCAGACTTTATTTTTTCATTTTTCTATTATTTGTATTATGTTTTCTTTTCTTAATAATATCTAGAGTTTTGATACATATGATAATAAAGGTGTAAGATACCAACATAGTTGGAATATTAAACTTTTCTATGATGCTTAGCTATTTTATTATTATATATATAAAAAAAGATTTTAGGGGGAAAGTAATTATTAAAAAGGTTTTCTTAACATGTAGCTTAAAAATAATCTGTGTCCTAAATTTTGAAAATATAATATTTTATTATTTTTGAATGAGCTTATGGTTCTATGTTATGACTCATGAACCCGAGTACCATGCACTAAACCTATACACTTACAACCCAATTGTCAGCAAACCTAAGCTAACCTATCCTAACCCAACACCCATGTGCCTACCTCTGCACAACCTAAGCCTACACCCAACACACCCATGTGCCTAACTCTGCACCCCACCCCCCCCCCCCCCCCCCCCCCCCCCCCCCCCCCAATTTTACCGATTGATTGCATGCTTCCATGGAATTGCGCCATAAGGATGTTTTGACTATCAACTTGTTTTTATTTCCAGTGGTTTATAATAAAGTTAGTAGTCAGTTTGTTGAGGCAATGGGGCAATTCCATGGAAACATGGAATTAATCGGTAATTTCCCCTTCTTTTATCTTGTCTCATTTCCTTTGTTTTTTCCAACCGTGCTCAGAGAGAGAGAGAGAGTGAAAAGTGAGACTAAGAGAGAGAGAATGATAAAGCAGAGAGTGAGTGAGTGGGGATCTCACTATAGCTCTTGGAGCTCTCTTGATAAGGGAAGAAGCTTACCTTGTCTTCTAATTTCGATGACATATATATATATATGTAAGCTTTGATTTTTCTGAAATTATTCTTAATGTTAATGGCCTAACTTTAGGTTTTTGGGGTCAAGGAACTTGTTGGTAACCTTTGATTTGAAGGAAAATGAACATAACTTAATATTTTGAAAAATTACAGATTTTTGGGTTGTGAAACCCGAATATTTGAGCCCCAAAACCCATGTGTTATGATGAGCTTTTGTATGAACCATTTAATATTCTTGTAGAGGGCTGAACAAGCTTTAAAATGGCTTTTGAATCACTTGATTTGGCCAAGAAATGAGTGAGATAAGTTAGAAAGAAGTTGGCCAAAAACTCACAAAAACCAAACGGATTCTCAGACTCAACCCGCGGGAGGTTGAAGATGAGTTATGAAATTATAATCCAGCGTGGGTGCGCTCACCCACACCCACCATGTTCTCATCCATTTGAGAACCTTAGGTTAAGCCGATTGACTCCAAATTTGACAGGGGAATCGTCTTGATGAGTCCTACCATGTGGGGCCTTGGTTGACCACTTTGATTATAGTTTGATCAATTTTGACTTTTGACTTATTTTCTTATTTTCTAAAATTCCAAAAAATACCAAATAAATTCTAGAAATTAAAGAAAATTTCCAAAAAAACAGGAAAATGGTTGCAAAAATTATATTGGCATTTTAAGACCCAGTTTGATTGTATTTTGACAACGCTTAATCTTTTTTATCAATATCCTATTTTTCTCGAAAAATATTATAAAATTTCATAAAATTGTTGAAAATTTCCAGAAATTATAAAAGGTATTCTAAAAATTATTATGACCTGTTGGAACATTAGCTTGACCCTAGAGAGGCTTTGGATAATTAATTTGAGTATACTTTATTATTTTAATTGATGTGGAAACCTTAAATATTATGCATTGCATTGGCATCATTGGTGTTGTCACAAATGGGGACTTGGGTTTGGTTTTGTAAGCGAACCAAGATAGGAAGTGTAACTCTCTTCTTATGATATAATATCTTTTATCAAGCATATTTTTATACATTAATTATGAATTTTAGTTTTAAATTGAAAATATGATACATGGAATATAGCATGACGTGTGGTGATATTTAATTGTGAAATTGAGGCATATTACTTATGGCGAAATGATTACTTATGAAAATTGCTTAAAGCAAGTTATTGAGAAATATTGTTTAAAACCATGCCTCACATGATTATGAAATGTTTTTGGATTTATGCGGATATTTGGTTCATGATATTATTTTATGGAGACTATGGGTTTCGGATTGTATCATGCGGGTTAGGACCTACGGTCCTTGGTTGAGAATACTCCAAAAGTGAGCAAGGAGGGTAAAGTGCCCTTAAGTGAAAGACCTTAAAGTCCTCAAGGAAGAACGTAGTGCAATTGGGTATTTACATGCTTGGCTGGCGTCGAGGATGGTTAGCCTGAGCGTCAACGATGGGTGATACGATTTTTGACCCCTTGTTTGGGGTAAGAGCGAATGTTGGATGAACTATGATTTTGGAAACGATGTTTGGATATGAAATGAAAACCCATACATGATTTATTAGAAAACATATTTACTACTCTGTGATTTTAGAACTGTTTACTTTAATATCCTATGTATCAACATTATATTATTAATTAGTTAAGAGATCATATATATTCTTACTGGGCTTCATAGCTCATTCCTGTATTCCACACAAATTCTCAAGTAGAGATTTGGTTTGCCTTAGGCGGACGCTTGGTTATATGGATTTGAGGTTGGACTTCTGAGTGGCATTTATCTTGGATATTTATAAATGCATATAAATATCAAGTACATGGGCATCATCGTTATTATTGTTACGTGAATATTTTGGGATATTCAGTCTCAACCTATATGCCAGAAATGTTGGCATTAATATTTTGAGTTCATATGAACACTTGATATTATGGGCATGATGTATGAACACGACATTTCATATTATTTTGTTTGGATGTTATTGATGAGCTAGCACAATCTTTATATCCAAAGTTATTTAAAAATTAAAAAAAGAAAAGAAAAGAAGTACACGTGGATCTTTGGCCAAGTCTTCCGCTAAATTTTTTTCATCTGATTTGTTCACGTGTATAGCTTTTCCACATTGATTTTTCAATGCTTGGACCCTCTAGGTCGGGGTGTTACATTAAGGGCACATGTTAAGCTGCCATTAATGAATCAATCATTACATAGAAAATAATAAAAATGCATAGAAAATAGTGAAAGTACATTGAAAATAATATAAGTTGCTTTTGGAAAAATATAAAAATGCTTAAAAATTAAGTTGTGCAAACAAGATTTTCTCATACAATGATTGGTTTATTAATTGCATTGCAAGTTGTGCAAACAACATTCTCTCATCCCTACCCATCGGGGGAAAAAAACAGAAAAAAGAAAAAAGCGCTGCAAGTTGGTCTCAAATTTATAAGTTGAGCTCATGATTTGACAACATGCCCGAGTCACATAAAGTTCTGGAAATAATGTTGGTTAATGAATTTTGGAGGCTAATGGCATGTTGGCCTAATGACGCCTCTGTTACTCTCTCCTTTGTAGGTGATCGTCTTGGTTTTGAGTAGTGATAAAGTAACAGATAATTTATCATTATAATATTCTTAAATGTAGCCCGAAATTTTTTTTAAAAATAACATTAAAATTAAAGAGAAAGAACTGAAAATTTTCAATAGTTCGTATGACATTTTCCATTAAAGTTAAAGTTGAAAATTTTGAATCAAATGAGGGCCCTTCGGCTACCCACAGAGTAACCTATCCCCCTTTCAATAACGTAGACCTCCAACGAGAATGTCTCAATGCACTTTCTTTTTTTTTTTTTTTGGGTAGAATTGGGTATTTGGATTCATGTGTTTGAATCCAAATACTCAATATCTCTTTTTAACAAGTAAAACCGACCACTAGGCCAAGAGGCCTTGGTTTTGGTCCTTTTCAACTCTTCATTTAAATCATCTTCCACACTCAAAATTCATTTTTAGAATCTCCCAAAGATTTTCTAATATATACTCCACATTTCTCAAACTCCTTAATTATTATGGTACCCAATTAATTGTGCCTAAATCTGATAATTGTCATTATGCTGGCCATTTCGAAAAATTACTTTCTTTATGGAACTCCACCAAGCTAGTAAGCAAAGACTGGCCTAAAATTCGGCTCCATTATTTTGCAAATACTACATCAAAACTATATAGTAGATTCTAGATTACATATTACAAAGCTGCAAAGCCAGCTCAAACCCCAAACCATACATCACGCAAAAAACCTTTTTAATTCTTCACTAGAACCTCCACTAGCTTCATATATGATAATAAGAGACCTAGCTTGTAGTTGTGGCTGATCGACTATTTGACCATAGATGACCATCACCAAGTTGAGTGTTTCTTTTTCAGGGGTGTGGTGGCCTTTTCCCTCCTGGGAGGCAGTTCTTGTACGCTTTGCCATGGCCGCAATTTGCTATTGGCTGGTTTCTATTGCCAGTTCCACCAGTACCCGTACGAGAGCCTTCTCCGACAGCATCCGCGGCCTTGTGAACACTTTTTACTTCTGCAACGTTGACAAATATGTGGTGATGGTTAGTCATAACTTCCACTAAAATACGGTCAAGTGAAAATAACTACCAACAAGAGAATTGTACCATTAATTAATTGTTGCAAAACAAATCGAATCCTTTTCTGCAAACGATCTTTCTTCTTTTTTTTTTTTTTTTTTTTGTGCTTTTTCTTTCGTGTGTGCAGTGTGTTTGTTTTTGTTGAGGGGGTAATGCTTGTTCTTTTAGAAGTAGGAAACATAAGCAATATGAAAACTAGTGCCCTCACCATTTGGAACCAATTCTCGAGCAGTAGCCGAGGAGGGAAAGTGGAGGACGGAAACCAGGAGAATGCATACAATAAGAACGGCCTTCATGTTGGAGATTAGAGCATATGAATATTTTTCCCCTTTGCAGCCCTTATTTATAGCTCGATCGTTTATCATAGGGAGACAGAGAGATGTTATCATCACATGTATGGTCCCTACCATAAAGGATGGTAATGGCAGAACAAATATATATACATTATAAATATAGTGGCAGAGCCAATAATTTGATCTAGGGTAGCAAACTTCGGCCAATTTTGAGAATTTTATCCTGATTCAAGGGGAAAAAAAAAATCAATTGATTACAATTTTTTTTGTAATCCTTTTTCCTACTTCACAACATGACAAGAAAATTTTAGAATTCGCAATGAATATCTATAGGGTTTTGTTCTCTTACATGACGTTGCACAGGACTATCCAAAATCATATATAAATTTCACACACTATCAAGTGATCATGATGAATGATTCAAATCACTGCGTGACGTCGTAGATGGTTCAAACATAGGTTTGGCAATTATTTTCCTCTTTTATTGACTAGATAATTTGCTTATAACCAAAAAAAAAAAAAAAAAAAAAAAAAAAAAAGGGGGAAAAAATTGACCAGAAGTCATTGCATCAAATATTAACAATTAATTAAAGCAAGGAGCATCTTTGTACGTTCATCCAACATGGACCCCCACACAGTCATGAGTAAATCTTCCAGCTTGATTCGCATGTAGTGGTGTTGCTAGACAAGTGATGTGGCTCTACCATTGCAATTCACATGTTTTACAGTATAGGTCAACAAAGAGTTGGCCGGTGTCCTGTTTTAGTACCTATTGCAATGACTAGAAGGGATCATTGCAATACTTAGTTTAATTGCCTCTATTTTTTTTTTTTTTTTTATTGTTGCAATAGTATTTTGATTCCACCCAGTGATTCACGTGTTTTAAAGTAGCTAGAGACCCGGAAAGTGTCATTGACCCCAAGTGATTGCTTTTGGGTTTTTGGCCCATTCCCACCTCCCCCTGCTTCCTTGTGTGTTTCATGCATATGATAAGTATAGGTTTGTCCTCTTCACCTCCTCCTCTGGTGAGCCAATATATGTTTGCTTTTAAACAATGAGGGAAAAAATGTCCAATATATATTCCCTCCGAATAGTTTTGATATATATATATATATATATATATATATATATATATATATATATATATGTTCATTGTTTGGATATATTGTGCATGCAAACACTACATGAGAACTCGATAGTTTTTGGATTACATATATAACGCTCAAAGCTATTTGTTCTTTATCATTGCACACGCCAACATAATTATAACCAACTTAATAGTAATAGGTGACTGGCTATTTGATTATAGTTCCGTCACCAATTTCACTGAATTTCTTTTTCAAGGGGCCGGTGGGCAACGTCCACGGCCGCAATTTGGTGGGTTTGTCTTGGGGATGCATTCGCGATATGGAGTGCCACGGCCGCAATTTTGGTTTGTTAGTTGCATCACCAGCTCCATCACCAGCTCCAACAAAAACAAAAGCAAAAATGGACAAAACACAACCAAAAGAGAAATTAGAAATCACATCCACACCAACAAAATAAAATAAAAAGGGGTACCATTTCAATAGTACCTTTTTTATCTTTCAATCTTGCCCGATAAAAACAAATGCAAAAGCAAAAGCAAAAAATGGACAAAACACAACAAAAAAAGAAACAGAAATCACATTCACACCCAACAAATTAAAATAAAAGGGGGTACGATTTCAACAGTACCTTTTTTATCTTTCAATCTTGCCGGACAAATATAAAAACAGAAGCAAAAGCAAAAGCAAAAATGGACAAGACATAACCAAAAGAGAAACAGAAATCACATTCACACCCAACAAAACAAAATAAAAAGGGGTACAATTTCAATAGCACCATTTTTATCTTTTAATCTTGTCTGTCGAAAAACCTATCCATGTAACTATGTAAGGACTACCATCACCTTAGCATGGTGCTAGTTGTTAAAACATAGTGTTGGGGTGATTTCGTAAAGATAAGAAGATAATTATCTAAATTTATTAAAGCAAGTCCCTAGCACAAAAGGAAAGGAACAAGAAAAGGAAGGAATAAATGAAAAAAACAGAAGCAAAAATGGACAATACACAACCAAAGAAGAAATAGAAATCACATTCACACCCAACAAGATAAAATAAAAAGGGTATGATTTCAATAGCACCTTTTTTTTCCATCGATCTTGTCCGTTGAAAAACTTATCGAGACTACCATCACCTTAGCATGGTAATTATTAAAACACGGCACCATAACTCAGGTTGGGGTGGTTTCGGTAAAGATAAGAAGATAATTGCCCTGACTTTATTAAAGCAAGTCCCTATCCCAAAAGGAAAGGGACAAAAAAAAGGGGAAGGAGTTCGCCTTGACCCAAAGCAGACACCACAGGACCTATAACCCTTCTCTTCATTGAACCGGTTTAACTTATAAATTACTGTAATATTTTCTTCAAATTTGTTTTAGGTCAATGCTACCAAGACTAACAAGTCATTGTTTCTGGTCCATCCCTGTCTCCTCTCTACTTCCTTGTGTGGTTCATGCAAACGACCATTCTTTAGGTCCTTGGATCCCCATAGGCCATAACCCAAAAGAGAAAAAAATTAAAGGAAAATTCTTACATGATAAATTTAGTAGTCATGATTTGGTTAGCATTGCTAAAAACAATGAAGGTCTGTATGTCATGCTAATAATATAGTCCAAAAATAAAAGTAAAAATAACCACACATCATTTCATAAATCTATAGAAATGGGAGCACCTTTTAATCTTGTTTACAACCCTTCTATTACATCGTCGGGGGCCAACCTACAAATTTACTGTAGTCTTTCTCTCAATTGTTTTGCATGTGTTACCATATATAATCTATGCCACCCGGCCATAGATTTAACCCCAAGTCATTTCCACAAGCTAGTCTATAAAAATTGAAGTACCTTCTAATATTTATTCATGGAATGACCCCAAAGCGAACGAAATTGACTCTGAGTGCCTGTTTGGGAACGCTATTCAAGTGCTTAAACACACTTCCGGGCTCCACAACGTGCTTCTTGGCCTGTTTGGATAAAGAAACGAAACACACTTATTGGGCCAGAAGTGCGTTTGGCCCAAAGTAAGGGGGTCCCTGCTTCTCCTTGAATGTGACCAGAAGACAAAATTTGGGTTGATGAAACTTTCCAAATACCAAAAATGCCCTCTTTACTTTAACACAACGGAAAGAAATACCACCTCTGATTTCTCATTGAGAATTATTTGGTAAATTTAACAAATGTCGATGTCTTCCCGCCCCCCCCCCCCCCCCCCCCAAAAAAAAAAATTGTTGTTAATTTTCACTTTTCCTCTTTGCCTCCCAAACTTTTCCCGCACAAAAGAATTGTCTTTCAGTGGAAAGGTATATAGTTTATATGGATTAGAACACTGTGGTGGTTCTCATGTACTAGCTAGCTGTATAATTAGGATTAAACCTAAATTAAAATAAAAACTTATTCAAACTCGATCTCATTAGGCTGAAAAGCAGTCTAAATGAGAGTACAAATTATGGATTCTGTTGTCTTTGGATCAAACTAGCTTGGATTCTGTTAGTATGTAAATCCAATACAATTAATCTAGCTAGGAAGATACTATTTGCTCTTCCAAAAAAGTCTCCCACACTCCTCCTCAGACCTTAGTCTCATACTCCAGTGTGAAGGCTTTTCTAGGAATGCTAATAGTATTTCCCTTGGTCCATTTTATTTGATCAATTTAGTCATTGTGGATGTTATCATACATGCATACATGAGGGTATTACTCCATCCCATTTAACGACGTACCTTGCTCGATCAACACTGAATCCTTTTCGCCTCAAAAGGCCCTCTTACATGATTTTTCCTATGAGAACCCAAAGAGTACTGCATTCTTCTTTGCCAATTGGGGAATGGCGGATCGATCTTTAAAAATGCTTTTGTAGTTAGTGTTTTACCTTTCCGTGAATTTGTTTCACATAACTAAATAAGAAGAGTGATATAAAAACAGTGGACACTCACACCACACTCACAGCATGTGGTTATTAGTTCTTTGACTGATTCTATATCCTTCCATATATAGATCATATATACATGCCAAAATCGCATCAATTGATCCAAGAGTAGTTGTAATCCGATACAAAAAACTTACTTTTCTAATCAATAAAAATCTCACATCAACTAATGTAGTAGTTCTTAATTAACTTCAAATCAAATTGATTTCTTATATGCATGGCCTACATGGAAAGGTATGGTAGGTTCCACTTTGGCCCAACAAACTAGCCGGTCTTATGGGTTTGTCTTTCTAGCCCTTGTCCTTGAGTCCAAAAAGCGCATCTCTCAAGAGGAGTACTGTCTAACACCATCTTATAAGCTCATCTTAGACATCGTTTACAACCGATGTGAAACACTAACATCCCCACCTTAGTGCTAGCATAAGCATAACCTTGATTTTGATACCATTTTTTATAAGTAAAAACCATGAAGTAGAAACTTATCCAAACATACTCTTATAGAATCTTTAATTTTAACATCAATGTAGCATTGTCATAGCCTGTCTCTCAGCCAATGGAGGTGATCCATTATGATCATCTATAAATAATATCTGCACAATGATGGTGATCCAAACTAACTCCCTTTTTTTTTTTTAGATAATGCATGATATTTCCCTTTTAATCAATATCTTTGTTGGAAATATACCACATCCCACATCAATTAAATATCGAGTTAAATATATCTTCATATACTTGTTTGGGCCCTCCACTTAAAAGCTTAGGCTTTTAAGTTGGAAACTTAATATGGTATCAGAGTAGAGGTTTCTTTTTTATCTGTCTCTTCTTAATTGAGATTATTTCTTCTTGATTGTGGTATTATCTAAGGTTCATTAATGGCGGAAACCGATGGTAATCCAAGATGGAAACTATCTTCTGTCTTCTTGAATGGTGTTAACTATAACCCATGGTCGAGGACTGTAACCTTGTCTCTTGGTGGAAAGAAAAAGTTGGGCTTCATCAATGGCAAGAGTGCATGTCCTGCAAATATAGATTCAAAATTTGAAGAGTGGATTGCTAACAATCAACTCATTAGATCTTGGCTTCCCAATTCAATGGAAGCACAGGTTGCTGAAATTTTTACCTTTTCTGATCCTGCAAAGGAATTGTGGGAATCGGTAGCAGATCTATACGGTAATCAGAACAATGCAACTTGTGTTTTTGAATTAAAACGTGAAATTGCAGCAGCAGAACAAGGTGATAAAACGTTCACTGAACATCTTGGGAATCTAAAAAAATTGTGGGACGAACTAGAGATGTATCACCCACACACTACTGATCCAAAGATTCTTCTGAAAAGGGCCGAAGAGGATAAGATTTTTTCTCTACTTGCTGGCTTGACTCCAGAATATGAAAATCTCAGGAGTAATATTCTTATGAACTCTGTTATTCCTTCTTTATCCACTATTTGTTCTATTATTCAACGAGAAGAAATTCGGAGAAAGGCTATGAACAATGTTTCAAAGACTTCATATGAGAAAACTGAATTTAGTGCCTTTTTGGTTGAGAAAGATGAAAAGAGAAAGTTCTCTTTTCGTAATTGGAAAGAAAAATATACCCGGAACAAAGGCCGATGCGAGACCTATCGATGTGATCACTGCAAAACTAATAGGTATACCAAGGAATGTTGTTGGGTTCTCCATCCTCACCTCAAGCCTAACTTTGAAAAAGGATATAAAAAGGAGCATCCAGTTGTAGCCAACACATCGATCTTAATAAATCATCTCACTCGTTTCCTTTAACAACTTAGTAAGTTTGTTACACCAGAATCAGAACCTTCTTCCTCTACTCATGTGTTAGGTAATCTTAAAGCTTACCTTACTTCTTCTAATTTTAATACTTGGATTATCGATTTTAGAGCCACCGATCATATGGCCAATGATTCTAAATATTTGCACAATTTCACTCATAATTCTGACAAACAAGCTATTTCAGTTGCTAGTGGAACCTCAGTTCTAGTCTTAGGACGTGGAAAAGTTAATCTCTTTCTTGGTTCTCCTAGTTCAGATGCACTTTTTGTTCCTTCGTTTCCAATGCAACTTCTTTTAGTTGGAAAAATTACAAATTCATTAAATTTTAACGTTATTTTCTCCCTAATGATGTTATTTTTTAGGATTGAACGATGGGGAAGAAGATTGGTGAGGGAGTCTACTCTCATGGCCTTTATTTGCTTAGACCATTAAGTACTGCTTATCACACTAGTGGTCTGTTTTAAAGTCATATTTTGCATCAATGGCTTGGACATCCATCCAGCCGTACTTTATCCCGTCTTTTTCCTTCACTTTCTATTGAATCAAGTGTTTGTGATACTTGCCAATTTGCCAAGAAAACTCGTTTACCTTTTGCTAGTTCAGAGTTTATAACTGATGCACTTTTTGAGTTAATTCATTTTGATTTATGGGGTCTTGCACCTATTGATTCTTATGATGGCTACAAGTAATTTGTGTTATTTATTGACGATCGATCTCGTGCTACTTGGATATATTTGCTAAAATCTAAAAGTGAGGTGTGCTCTGTTTTAAAAGATTTTCATAATATGGTGATTAACTAGCTAATTTGGTGCTAAAATCAAAATCTTTTGATCTAATAAGGCTTTTTACCTAATTATTTTCGCAACCAAGGAATTATTCATCAAAATAGTTGTGTGGGTACATCACAACAAAACGGTGTCTCAGAGAGGAAAAATCGACATGTCTTGGAAACTACGAGAGCTCTAATGTTTCAAATGAATGTTCCAAAAAAATATTGGTCACATGGAGCTTTGGCTGCAGTGTATCTAATCAATAGAGTTCCTAGTCGTGTTCTTTATTTCAAATCTCCCTTGGAGCTTCTACTCAACCGCAAACCTACATTTCCCATCTACGAGTTTTTGGGTGTGTATATTATGTGCATCAACAGGCGATTCATTGTGATAAATTGGATGCCCATGCCACTTGATGTGTATTTTTTGGTTATTCATCTACTAAAAAGGGTACAAATGGTATGATCCCGTGTTACGAAATTTTTTATCTCTCGTGATGTTTGATTTGATGAGTCTAAGCCCTTCTTTCAAAATTTTGGGAACCAGCCTCAGGGGGAGTCTTTATCTGATTTAGTGCCACTACTTACAATCAATGTTAATCCGATGGTGACCGAGGAATCCGAACCAGAAATTGAACAAGCAATAGTTGAGCCTCAAGTAAATCCAGCACTTGAAAACAACTCAATTGTAGAACCAATCAACATAGCACCTGTTTAATCTACTCCATCTAATATTGCTCAATGATGGTTAAGTAGGGAATCACATCCTCCAGCAAAGATGAAAGACTTCTTTACTTCATGCAACATCTTACCCTATACAAGCCCATGTTTCGTATAGTAATGTTTCTCAATCTTATGCTGCCTTCTTAAGCACTATATCCAATGAAAGAGAGCCAAGGAATTTTCAAGAAGCTAATTCTAAACTAGTTTGGAAACAAGCTATGAAAGAAGACCTCCAAGCACTAGATGAGAACAAGACATGGACTATTATTAAGCTACCACCAAGAAAGAAAACCGTGGGATATTGCTGGGTATACAAAATCAAGTATAACAATGATGGCACAATTGAACGGCACAAGGCAAGGCTGGTTGCTAGGGGATTTACTCAAACATATGGGGTAGATTACAAAGAAACCTTCGCGCCTGCTGTAAAGATGAACACATTCCGAGTTCTACTATCTCTTGCTGTAAATCAAGACTGGAAATTATTTCAAATGGATGTTAAAAATGCATTCTTGCACGGTGATCTAGAAGAAGAGGTTTATATAAGTATTCCCCTAGGACATCCGAAAGAATCGCATTGTGATTTAGCATGCAAGTTGAACAAGGCTATCTATGGGCTGAAGCAATCACCATGAGCTTGGTATGCTAAGCTTAGTCATGTACTGATGAACAATGGGCTTAAAAGAAGTAGTGCTGATCCTTCCCTGTTTGTTAAAAGAGGTATTTCTGGTGTCACTATTGTTTTAGTAGATGTTGATGACATTGTAATTACTAGTGATGATTAAGCTGAAATTTCCAAACTTAAGGCTATTCTTTACAAAAGATTTGCTATTAAAGATATGGGAATTTTAAAATCTTTTCTTGGATTAGAAGTTGCGCACTCAAAGAAGGGCATCTTTCTAAACCAGTGAAAATATGTGTTGGATTTATTACAAGAAACAGGCAAACTAGGTGTAAAACCAACTGACACTCCGATTGAGAATGGGAGTTAGCTCAACCTGGATGATGATTTATTATTTGATATTGGTCAGTTTCAGCGATTGGTTGGTAAGCTAATCTACCTCACAATTACTTGCCCTGATATCTCTTATGGAGTGAGTATGGTTAGTCGATTTATACATAGCCCAAGAATTAACCAGATGAAGGCTGTTAACAAAATTTTGCAATATTTGAAAGCTTCACCTGGAAGAGGCATATGGATGCAGAAGAATGGGCATAACCGTATTATTGCCTCTATTGATGCAGATTGGGTTGGATGTTCTATTGATAGAAGATCTACTATGGAGTATTGTACTTTTGTGGGCGGTAATTTAGTAACTTAGAAAAGTAAGAAACAAAATGTTGTTGCATGTTCAAGTGCTGAAGCAGAATATAAGGCAATGGCATCCACCACTAGTGAAATTCTTTGGCTTCAGGCATTATTGCAAGAGTTGGGATTTGGTTCGTCTCAACCAACAACAATGTTTTGTGATAATCAAGCCACAATACATATTGCTTCAAACCCAATGTTTCATGAACGGACAAAACACATTGAGGTAGACTGTCACTTTGTTCGAGAAAATGTACAAGCTAACATTATTTGTACTCCATATGTTTGAAGTTATCAACAATTGGCAAACATCTTCACCAAAGGTTTATAAACAATCAAGTTCCAAGAGATTTTGTCCAAGTTGGGCTCCATTGATATTTTCGCACCAACTTGAGGGGGAGTGTTGGTGGGAAGAAAGAATCTTGAGGTGATTTGTTTCTATAGTGGGTGAATAGTGTTGACCACAAAAGAATTTCCTTCTTATAGGATCTTTTATTTTTGGTAGCTTAGTGATATGGGCTGCTAATTTATTGCCTTCCTTCTTGATGTAATGGCCACTTATTCTGCTGCTGTGATCTCTATTGAGACACAATAAATAGATCAATTCCTCCTCTCTTCTCCCCATGCACGTAGGCATCTATGCCGAAGCACGTAAATCTGATTGTTATGCTTTTTATTAATTCTTCATGATATCATAGCATGTCGTTCCTGGGCCCGTTTTGCTCGTGATCCCGTCTTTATTGTCCACGTGACAGGCTATTTGAATCTTGTTAGGCATGCACATGAGGGGGAGTGTTGGAAATATACCACATCCCACATCAATTAAATATCGAGTTAAACATGTCTTCATATACCTGTTTGGACCCTCCACTTAAAAGCTTAGGCTTTTAAGTTGGAAACTTAACAATCTTTCATATGAATTTTAGCGCACAAACTGTATCATCAGTGTAGCATTATCATTGCCGGTCACAACTAAAAAATTTGGTCTCAAATTTATAAGATGAATTCCAAAGCCCACATGATTTGACTAGATGCGCGAGTCAGATAAAGTTTTGGAAATAATGCATGTTAATGAATTTTGAAAGGCTCATGGCCTGTTGGCTAATAACACTTTTGTTTCTCTCTGTTTTGAAGGGGATTGTCTTCATTTCGATTAGTAATAAAATAAAAGATAATGATTTTGATATTCTTACATGTAGCCCCCGGAAAAAAAAAAAGAAAAAAAAAAAAAAAAGAAAGAAAGAAAGAAAGAAAGAAAGAAAGAAAAAAGAGAAACAAATTAAAGAGAAAAGACAGGAAAATTTGGATGGTTTGTATGCAAGCTCTTCATTTATTTATTTTTATCTATTTTGGTACAATTGGGAATTCAGATTCATGTGCTTTAGTCCAAACACCCACATGAATCCAGATACCCTATGTCTCTCTTCAGCAAGTAGAGATCACTGACGGGCCACTAGGCTGGCCAGGAGGCCTTGGTTTTGGTTAATTCTTTTCAACTTGTCATATAAATAAACTTCCACACTCAAAATTCATTTTTAGAATCTTCCCATGATTTTATAATATATATTCTCCACATTTCTCAACCTCCTTGATTATTTTTGGCACCATAAAACTTGCTTTTCATCCCCCATTTATTTTACATCTCAAGGTTTTATGAAAAATATAAAATGTACGCGCTATCCATTGAAAAACATCATTTTAAACAACTTAGTAGAATAATTTGTTTTCAAAATCTATCATTTAAGTAGAATTTTTTTGCCATTTATAGTCTTTGTTTCATAAATGGCTAAAAAGTCTATATAAACGATAAATTTTTAAAACATTTTATTCTAGAAAATTGTTCAAAGTGATGTTTTCTAGTAGACTACTTGATTAGTTTTTATGAAAACTTTTTATATTTTTCATGAAATCTTAAAATGGTAAGTGGAGAATGAAAAGCAAGTCTTGGGGTGCCAATAGAGGAGGGCTCCCTAGGGTAACCTATCCCTCTTATGATAGTAAACGTACGTATTTAGCATCGTCCTGAGATGTTTTGGGCCATTAGACCTTTGAAATTAAAAGATGAAAAAGTTGTTATTGAAATGACTAAAATAACATTTTTGATAACTTTTCATCTTTTAATCTTGATTGCCTAATGGATCAAAACACCTCAACAAGGTGTTGAGGTTTTCCAAATCAGCACTGAGAAAAGTTAGCACTAAATCTGAGCTCTTTTCAATAACCACCCCCAACGTTTTTCAATGCACCTTCTTTCTTTTCCTTTATTTTATTTTATTTTATTTTTATACAATTGGGTATATTTTAATTCATGTGTTTGAATCCAAATACTCAGTATCTCTTTTTAACAAGTAGAGATCACCAACCGGCCACTAGGCCATGAGGCCTTGGTTTTGGTCCTTTTCAACCGGTCATATAAATTAACTTCCACATGCACTCAAAATTCAATTTTAGAATCTCCCCAAGATTTTCTAATATATACTCCACATTTCTCAAACTCCTTAATTGTTATGGTACCCAATTAATTGTGCCTAAATATGATATTTGTCATTAAGCTGGCCATTTCGAAAAATTACTTTCTTTATGGAACTCCACCAAGCTAGTAAGCAAAGCCTGACTTAAAATTCAGCTCCATTATTTTGCAAATACTACATCAAAACGATATAGTAGATTCTAGATTACATATTACAAAGCTGCAAAGCCAGCTCAAACCCCAAACCATACATCACACACAAAACCTTTTTATTCTTCACTAGAATCTCTACTAGCTTCATGATAATAAGAGACCTAGCTTGTAGTTGTGGCTGATCGACTATTTGATCATGGGTGACCATCACCAAGTTGAGTGTTTCTTTTTCAGGGGTGTGGTGGCTTGTTCTTTCCTGGGCGGCAGCCCTTGTACACTGAGCCACGGCCGCAGTTTGCTCTTGGCTTGTTTCTATTGCCAGTTCCACCAGTAACAGGGTCTCGTCCGCCTGCATCCGCAGCCTTGTGAACACTTTTTACTTCTGCAATATTGACAAATATGTGGTGATGGTTAGTCATAACTTCCATTAGAATATGGTAAAGCTAGTTCTTTTAAAAGTAGTAAATATAAGCAATATGAAAATGAGTGCCCTCACCATTTGGAACTAATTCTCGAGCAGTAGCCGAGGAGGGAAAGTGGAGAACAGAAATCAGGAGAATGCATACAATAAGAACAGCCTTCATGTTGGAGATTAGAGCATATGAATATTTACCCCCTCTGCAGCTCTTATTTATAGCTCGATTGCAGGGCCGGTTCATACCCCAGGCGAGCAAGGCGGCCGCCTAGGCCCCACAATTTGGGCTAAAAAAAGGGCCCCATTTCCTTTCCCATTTACTAATTATAATAGCCCAAGAATCAGCCCAAAAGCTTCTCTATTGTTTTTTTAAAAAAAGACCCTAGTTTACCAATTAGGTCAGGCCAATTCCAACCCAAAGAAAAAGTGAAAAAAAAAAAAAATGTGATAAGAGTAATATTTAAATGACACTTTATTGTAATTGATTAATTTATTTTGGTATTATAGCTTTAGATTTCATTTGGCATTTGTGTATTTTTTTTTTTCTTTTTTGTGTTGTAAAAGTGGATTTTGCTCAATTATGAAGCAAGAAGTATGTATTTTATCTTTATAAGTTTTTGTAATCATCTCCTCTCATTTTAATTCATAAAAACAAATTTTTATAATTTTATATGCAAGAAAACTTTATGTTGGTACTTGGTAATAGGAATTTTTTTTTGGATATTCAGAATTTTTTTTTTTTTTTTTTTTGGAATACATATAGAAAGAAGAGGCCCCCATTTTAAAAATTCGTCTAGGGCCCTAAATAATTCAGAACCGGCCCAGCTCGATCGTTTATCATAAAGAGAAAGAGATATGTTATCATCACATTTATGGTCCCTACCATAAAGGATGATAATGGTAGAAAATTTTACATGACGATGTTGACAACTCGACAAGAAAATTTTAGAATTCAAAATGAATATCTATAGGGTTTTGTTCTCCTACATGACGATGTTGCACAAGATCCGGGTCATCCAAAATCATTTATAGATTTCACACACTAGCTAACAAGTAATCATGATGAATGATTTGAATCACTGCATGACATCGTAGATGGTCCAAACATAAGTTTGGCAATTATTTTCCTCTTTTATTGATTAAATAATTTGCTTATAACCAAAAAAAGAAAAAGAAAAAGAAAAGGGGAAAAAATTGACCAGAAGTCATTGCATTAAATATTAACAATTAATTAAAGCAAGGAGCATCTTTGTATGTTCATCCATATACGGACCCCAACACAGTTATGAGTAAATCTTCCACGTTGATTCGCATGTAGTGGTGCTGCCACACAAGTGATGTGACTCTGCCATTGTAATTCACGTGTTTTAAAGTATAGGTCAACAAAGAGTTAGTCGGTGCCTGTTTTAGTATCTATTGCAACGATTAGGGGTGTTAATGGTTTTGGTTAAAACCGAGAATCAAACCAAATCAAATCGAATCGGACGATTTGGTTTGGTTTTTTTGTCATTAGGTTTGGTTATGGTTTTAAATTTAGAAAACCAAATTCAATTGGTTTGGTTTTGGTTTTCAGTTTTAAAAAACCAAACCAAACCGAAAAACCAAAAAAACCAAAAAATATAATATATATATATATATATATACTTAAAGTTTATAAATTCCCAATTCTAATAAGGGTAAAATAGGTAATGGGCCTGTTTTTGTTGATTTTAAGTTTCTTATTATTTTCCCTTTTTAGATTGACACGTATTAAACTAACTATTAATTTTGTGCGTATTAATGTTGTGTGTGATATTGACATATTGATATATGTCAATATGTTTCTATTTTGATATAATGTTTGTTTTTTTTAGTTGCTAATGTAATGCTTTTATTAAAAATGTTTTTATTTGGAGTTTGGCATGTCATTTTTTTCATTTTTAATTATTTGTTGTTACTTGATAGGTTAAAACCGAAACCAAACCGAACCAAACCGAAATATAATGGTTTGATTTTGTTTTGTTTTTTTATAGTATGGTTTGGTTTTGATTTGGGAGGAACAAAACCGAAGTATAATGTTTTGATTTGAAATCCCCCCTAAAACTGAACCAAACCGAACCATTAACACCCCTAGCAACGACTAGAAGGAATCACTGCAATACTTCGTTTAATTGCCTCTATTTTTGTTTTTTTTTAGGTGTTGTAATAGTATTTTGATTCTGCCCAGTGATTCATATGTTTTAAAGTAGCTAGAGACCAGGAAAATGTCATTGACCCCAGTCCAAGTAGTTGCTTTTGGGCTTTTGGCCCACTCCCACCTCCCTCTCCTCTTCCTCCTGTGGTTTCATGCACATGACTATATGAGAAATATAGGTTTGTCCTCTTCACCTCCTCCTCTGGTGGACCAATATGTTTTTGCTTTTAAACAATGGGGGAAAGGTTTTTTGTACATCAAACCCATTTTATTAAATCTATATATTAAATTTGGAGCACCTAAGATTGTTTTGTCACTCAAATGAACATTGAAGACAAAAATCCGTCATCCTAACTGAGATTATTTAAAAATTTGGAAGAATCGTGACTATATGGGACCAATTTTAAGCTATTCATGAAACATAGTTATTTTGAACTTTTTCGATATGCATATGCACGACGGGTTAATCGGGTGCATAGCTTATTTAAAACTTCCTAGTATATATAACAAAAGATAATTTTTACTATTTTGAATTTTCACTGTGTTATGACTATCTTTTGTTTTTTTGAATTTTTCTATGGAATGTAATAAATCTGTGTCTTCAATAACGTATGGTATGAAAACATTGTACATACATTATTTAATATCGATATGGATGCCCAAAAAACCCAAGAGTGTCTCTAGAGAAGCAAGCTATCCCCTTGGTTTAGCTTAAATAGCTAGCCACAATGAACAAATGGTGTTCCAACAAGCTAGCTAAATGCTAGCTATTTTATAATTAGCCAATGCTCGCTAGCTGTTTGAATTTTAATATATTTTTTTTCTTGAACTTTAATATCTTACAAGCATATATATATATTTATTGCGAATTTTAGAAAATAGCTGGTATGATTGTAATAAAATTTAAATACTTAGCTACTTATTTTAAAAGTTGTTATTTTTACTAGTTATTTTAACTTTTGAACAAAAAAAATAAATATGTGTGGAAGAAGCTGAAAATGCTTTTCCGATCCACATGCATGGATTTGGAGTATAGTAGTGTCGTCATACAAGTGTCGTCATGCAAGTTGATATTGGCACACGAGAGGAAAGTGGTGTTGTCACTTGCCAGTCTCATACAAGTGATGTAACTCTTACATGGTATGTTTTCAGATAGGGATGGCGATAGAACTAACAAATAGGACATCCCCGTCTTGGGATGGATTTGGAAAGCAAATAAATAGAATAGTGGGTTTGGGAAAAAAAAGTAGAATAGGGGGTTTGGGAAAATAAAAAATAAAAATTCATGTGGAATTTGGAATGAAATATAGCTTAAGGTCGTGATGCGCCACCCCGCCCCATCCCAAGTATGAAAATATTAGTTTTTCTTAATATCTTTAATGTTTTCTTAAATTTCGTACTTATCATTAATTATTTATTTTTCATGATTTTATGTTTATTTTTAAATTTTTTTAAATATTTGTTTCACAAAAATCATAAAAGATTAAAAATTTTCATATGAAATATATGATTTAAGATTAATTTTTGAACTGTGCTACCATCGGCCTCTCTGACCATCGGGGAGCATTCTTCGCTCTCGTGACATGACACCTATGCGCCTTCAAAGAAACAAAACTTATCTATGATATATATCTAAAACGGAGGATTGCATCCCTTTGTGTGCCAAGTGTCGAAATGAGAATTTATTTATTTATTTATTTATTTTTTCACATGCTGAAATAGGGACACAGTTGCCTTTTTGGTAAAATTACATTTTAGTAACCATTTTCTAATCTAATACCAACAAATGATATTTTCTATCAACTTGCTACAAATTGACTACAAATGTGTGTTAAAATGACAACTAATTTCCATTGTTTCATATTAATTTGGGAAGTAGTCACTAAAATGTAATTTTGCCAAAAAGTTATTTTTAGTGACTTTTGGGAAAACTACTTTTAGTCATCATTTTCCAACTTAATACCAAACAAAAGATATTGTTTGTCAACTTACCACAAATTGACTTGATAGGTGCTTCAAAAGGACTATTAACTTTCTTTATTTGGTATCAAGTTGGGAAATGGTCACCAAAAGATAAATTCCCCAAAAGATAAATTTCTCACCTTTTTTTTTCCTTTTTTTTATTTTTGTTGGTATTACTTGCTCTTTCTCATGTAATAGAGATAAGTTGACGCTTGGTATTCACTGCACATCTCTTTGTTTTTATGTGTGAGGATTAAAAAACCCGAACTTAATAGACTATACTATATTTTTCTGTTTTTTTTATGCCTATTCATTTCTCCTTCTAAAAATTGAATATATAAAATTATAAATAGTCATAATTAAAAAGAGAAACAAATAAAGGAAAGAAGGATTAAAAAAGAAAACGTGATCCGCCGAAATCTTCAAATTCTCCCGATTTGCTTGACACTAAAAAAAGAAAAAGAAAAAAAAGAAAAAAAAAAGTAAGAAAAAAAAATTTATTTTAATCAAAATTTTTCCATATGGTTAATTACATAAAGTTGAAAAGATTTATATTTTCTCTTATTTTCTTTTCCCTCTGACTTTTTCTCCTATTCTCTTTCTCAGTCTAGACTTTTCTCTCATCTTTTTATACTCTAATCTCAAACAAATTTTTAATATTTTTCCCCATAGTTTTTCACTCTTTTTGAAACCCACTCAAAACCTCATGGAAGGTTAAGATTCATTGTTGTCATGCATGCTAAAATCTACACTGTCGGATTTCGAAATACTATCAACGGCTATACTTGCTTTGGTATATACCAATATGTTAAAACCATGATTGTGGGATGGGTTAAGTTTTAGAGAATTTTAATATTTTTCCACCAAATATTATAACGTGTCAGTTCCTTTATTTTTTACAAATTCCTACCATTAAATTAATTGTTTTTCAAAATAATTTATCTTTTTGAGAGTATAATTAAATTTTGTGTGATACATTACGCTAATATCACATCAAAAATAATTTTGATTGAACATCAAAGATTATTTTAGAGAATAAGTATTCTGTTAAAATTCTAATTTGCTAATAATATTATTTTTTTATAAATTAATCCGTGCATTGCACGGGATTCGAAGCTAGTACTTATCAATACCGGTGACAAAAGAGAAAAGAAGGAAGGATAAAATAAAATTAAAAAAAAGGAATCGAATAAAGAACGGTAAATATATAAAGAAACCCTCTGCCACTATTTCAGTCGGCAGCGCTTTCTTCCTGAAATAATAAACTCAAAACCTTCTCCATAGAAGAATAATGGAAGGATCCTTGAATTTTCCATAACTTCTCTTCATTTTAGTTGCTACAATTAGAATTAGGTCTACAAGTTATTAAGATGGTTGGGGGGTTTTGTGGTTTCTACTGATGAGATGGGTTTATTATGGTTGTCGGCGGCAGGTGCAGATGGTGATTCTTGTGACGTCTATTGAGATTATAGAGGATGAACCTGTCAGCAAGAATGAACTCCTCAGAAATGATGGAACTTCCCTCCCTCCCCCTCTTCCTTTTTCTACTCTGTTTTCTCACTTACAAAATAAAATAAAAATGAAAACAATCTCTAAAATTCTCACCCCTCAAAACCTTGATCCAAACATTGAGAACTAAAGATTGAGGGTTGTTAGGTCCGACATAGGGTTAGGATGGGTTTAGGAAAAAATTATTTTTAACAAGTTTGGTTTAAGATAAAGGTGCTCGTCTCAAACCCGTCCTATTGTCATTCCTATTTTCAGACTTTATTAGACCAAGAAAGTGGTCTCGCTCACATCACCATGCACATTTAACGGTTGAAATGTGCATAATCAAAAGGAAGTTACAAAAAAGGTACCTTCTTGGCTTGATTCAATCATGTGTCCAAAATGCCTCCAAATGAACATTGAAATGGCAATGGGTTCTGATTCATTATGCGCGGTTATGGGAAAGTTTAGACCACAATTCCTTTACAAAAAAAATGTTTTGATTAAACTGAAAATAAATTGGTAATTCACTTCTGAATGTGAAGATGAATTGTGGTTCAGTGTATATTTGCATCCAAGTCCAATTCTATGAGGACCTGCTTGGTTGTCCAAGCATTGAAGGCACAAATTAATTCTATCACCTTATAGTGTAATTTCATAGCATTGAAAGCCCAAATCTATTAAATTAAAAATAGATTTGAGTTTTTTGAATCGGAATATAAATTATGGATAAGAATATAATTGCATTGAAGTCCAATCAATGAAGTCCCGTTTGATGGTCCAAGTTAAAATTAAACAATTATAATATACTTAGTCTGCTTTAATTTTGGTTCATTGTTGTATACCACTGCCAGGAGCTGCTTCGATTGATGGGTGTACCTACAAGATTTGGCCATATGCTTATTTTGGGGTAGTTTTTGGTGCTTTTTTTTTTTTTTGGGGGGGGGGGGGGGGGGGGGGGGGGGGGGGTGGGGTTCTCAACTGTGTTTGATCTGGGGTTGTTTCTCTTGCGGGTGTCTTCGCCTTCTTTTTTTATTTTTATTTTTTTATTAAACAAGATTTTACCATATGTGCCCGTCAATGTTTATGGTCTGTGTGCAATATATATTATTTTTCATTGAGTTTAAATTTGGAAATTTGGTCCTTTTTTCACTCAGCTTATTCATTTTTTACATTCAAAATTCATTTTAAAATCCCTCCGAATAGTTTTGATATATATATATATATATATATATATATATATATATGTATGTATGTATGTATATTTTCATTGTTTGGATGCCCAAATGACCCAATAAAATGTCCAAAAAATGTATATGGAATCCTCCAAGTAAGTAGGCAAACATACTGACCGACCTAAGTCAGCTCTATTAATCTATTATATATTGTGCATGCAAACACTACATGAGAACTCCATAGTTTTTGGACTACATATTACAGAACTGCAAACCCCCAGCCCATATATCACGCCAACATAATTATAACCAACTTAATAGTAATAGCTGATTGGCTATTTGATTATAGTTCCATCACCAACTTCACTGAATTTCTTTTTCAAGGGGCCGGTGGGCAACATCCACGGCCGCAATTTAGTGGGTTTGTCTTGGGGATGCATTCGCGATATGGAGTGTCACGGCTGCAATTTGTAATTCTTTTTCCTACTTCACAACATGACAAGAAAATTTTAGAATTCACAATGAATATCTATAAGGTTTTGTTCTCTTACATGACAATGCATAGGATCATCCAAAATCGTGTATAAATTTCACGTACTAACAAGTAATCATGATGAATGATTTGAATCACTGCGTGACATTGTAGATGGTCCAAACATAGGTTTGACAATTATTTTCCTCTTTTATTGACTAAATAATTTGCCTATAAGGCTATAACCAAAAATAAAATAAAATAAAACGGGGAAAAGGGCGAAAATATTGACCGGAAGTCATTGCATCAAATATTAACGATTAATTAAAGCAAGGAGCATCTTTGTACGTTCATCCATACATGGACCCCCACGACTCATGAGTAAATCTTCCAGCTTGATTCGCATGTAGTGGTGTTGCCAGACAAGTGATGCGACTCTACCATTGCAATTCACGTGTTTAACAGTATGGAAAATTACATTAAGACCCCTCTAAAATCTGACAATTACAAATAGACCCCCTCATGTTTCCGAAATTACATTAAGACCCTTCCCTCTAATTTCCGTCCATAATCCGTTAAATCACTTTCAATTTTTTTAAAAATACCCTAATTACCCTTATTGGATGACAACTTCCATGTTAAATGCATATAACTCATCAGTCCAATACATTCATTCAGTATATTTGATTGATTTATTTATTTATTGATAAACAACTAAAAGATTATATATATATATAAAAGAAAAATGCCAAAAAACTTAAATTTTTGTCCAATTGATGTGGTAGCCATCAGATTTGCTCATTAGAAACAATTATCTATTTAATTGATGTGTAAAAAAAAAAAAAAAAATTGATTTGCCAAGTTGCCACCTCATTTGCCACCTCTATACGTGCATTTCTATTGTAATAATTCTTTTTATTTATTTCTACATATGAGTAATGCTAGTATGCTACATAGCCCTTTTTTTTTTTTTTTTTACTCAAATCTACTTACTCAAATGAGGTAGCAACTTAGCAAATCAATTTTTTTATTTTTTATTTTTCAAATCAATTAAAAATTTAATTAAATAAATAATTATTTCTAAACAGCAAATTTGACAACTGCCACATCAGTTGGACAGAAAATTTAAATTGTTTTTAGCATTTTTCTTATATATATATATATATATATATATATATATATATATATATATATATATATATATATATATATATATATATATATATATATTATCTTTTAGTTGTTTATCAATAATAATTAAAAAATTCAAAAGTATTGGATGAACTATTGGACTGGTGAGTTATACGCATTTAAGATGGAAGTTATCATCCACTAAGGGTAGTTAGGGTATTTTGAAAAAATTTGAATATGATTTAACGGATTAATAGACGGAAGTTAAAAAGAGGGGTCTCTTTGTAATTTATTTTGTAAAGTAGAGTGGTCAGTGTAATTTTAAAAACGTGAGGGGGTGTATCTATAATAGTCAAATTTTAGAAGATGTCTTATTGTAATTTACCCTTAACAGTATAGGTCAACAAAGAGTTTGCCGGTGCCCTGTTTTAGTACCTATTGCAATGACAAGAAGGAATCATTGCAATATTTAGTTTAATTGCCTTTATTTTTTATTTTTTTTTATTGTTACAATAGTATTTAATTTGATTCCACCCAGTGATTCACGTGTTTTAAAGTGGCTAGAGACCCGGAAAGTGTCATTGACCCCAAGTGATTGCTTTAGGGGTGTGTTTGGTTCGGGGAATGGGAATGTGATTACTGGGAATGACCCATTACTTGGGAATGGGAATGTGAGGGAATGATACCCATCCCCGCGTTTGGTTCGTGGTAATGGAAAGTATGATTCCCATATAATATTCACATTACCACGTTTGGTTGGGTAGGAATGTGATTCTCAAATATAGTAAATTCCCACAATACCCTTGACTTTACCAAAATCAAATTTCGAAATCCACCAACACCATTTCCCCCCATCTCCTCAATCTTGCTCGTCGTCCACCCAAACCTCAGGAATAAATCGAAAACCATAAACCAAGCTTCTTCCTACTGGTTCAATCTTCAAGAACAGATCTACACGAATGGATCGAGTACAGTTTCTTGAAGAACATGCATACATGAACAGTTTGGAGACGTGTTGAAGCTGAAATTTGATATCGGAAGGAATCTTATCGAACAGATCCACAACCAAAGCTGGGCGAAATCATTGTTATACAAGAAAATCGTTGCCGTTTTGTAGAATCGTCCATTCTTTCGTTGATATGCATCAACCATCTCTTGTGTTGGAGGTACGAACCTGATTTAAAGCTTTTAATTTCTGATCGCCCAAAAAAAAAATTTGATTCCAAAATATGCGTAACCCCTTTAACTTTGGAGCATCATCATTCTATATGATAATACATAAATAGACACTGTATTTGAAGAAAAAAAAACAAAAAAGAAAAAACCAACCATACCATTCAGTGATAATGTTGTATAATTTGACGAAGAAACCGTTAAATGATTTTTTCAATTGAAAGCATATTTCAGTTTTATGTAGTAGTTATTTTTTTTGTTTAATTTTGTCCTGTTATTGTCAAATTTGAGGTGTATTATCATCAGCCTTGCCTCTTCTTCATAGAGAAAGTTCTTATTCATTGCTGTCAAATTTAGTTGTGTGACTTTTATATGTTGCGAAGGTTAAGGAAAAACAACCTGATAAATAAATACATAAAAAAGGTTACGGAACAACAAGTTAGTAAATAACTACATAAAAAAAGTTAGGGAAAAACAAGCTACTAATTTTCGGGGAATGGGATATTTGAAACCAATATTGCTCATCAAATATTGGGTTTAATGACCTTATAAGAGTATTGGGTTTAATGACCTTAAAAGAAAATGCTCATCAAATATTGGCTTTAATGACCTTATAAGAGTATGCTGGTGTTTTATTTACCTTTTTATTTCTTTTTTGTAGATATCAGAAATTACATTTGTTGAAAAGAAGAATACTGCCAAGATTCTGTATAAGCTACGAAAGGATGAGTATTTCTAAATAGAGGTAAACCTCTTTTCCTATATTTATTTACTTGTCCTTTGTGATAAAATTATTGAAACACAAATGTATAAGGTTATAGGTTGAATACTTTGTTCATTGTCTGTTTGTTGATGCACTGAAGCAATAATCACTAATTGTTTTGCCGGATATCCTCAAATCTTGGTTAATTGGTTGGCATAAAAGAAACATGAAATTTGATGCTACAAAAAATTCATGTGATCTATATGTCAGTGGTTTATTTTGAAGCCTTTTTTTTTTTTTTGCCTCAGGCTATATAGGGGTTGATATGGATAAGAAACTTGGTGGATCACATATATGCAGTTCATTGTACGACACGAAACGATATTGATAAGAAACTTGATAGTAATTTCTTTGCATAACGTAAGACTTCTAACACTTTATTATTGATTTGATGAAAATTATGTTTTTCATTTCTCTCTTGAATGTGATAATCCCTCATGCAATTAATATTATACAATTTGATATGCTGGTAACAATTGTTTCAATGTGATTAGCAGAAGTAATTTCAGTCATGAAGAACCAACCCCCACCCAACTGCTTGAGAGCAACCCCTATGTTGTGTGATTGTGGACGTCGAGCTATCTTGAAGATATCACACAAGACATATAGTAAATATTGCCTTTTTTATTCATGCCCCGGGTACATGGTGAGTAATATGGAACCTTGAAAATATGTTATACTTATATTATGTTATTGTAAGAAATGTAATTAACCTTAGTTAGGAACATTTTCAGGAAAAAAATGGGCGCGATTGCAAATTCTTCGCTTGGTGTGGGCCTATAGATGAAAGCGTGCAGAACTCCAATGACGAGGCATCGACGATAGTCCAATCGAATGTGGAGCAAGATGGGAGATATAATTACATTCTACCTACGTCCACGGAGTGGAGGATAATTGTTCGAGTGTTAATAATCTTGGCGATTATATATTGGGTTTTAAATGTTCTATAACAATTTGTAATTTAACATTTTGGATAGAATCGATGTGGTCCATTAATTAAGGATATTTGTAACTCTATCCTTGTGTACTATTTATGGGCCTTTTTGCCAATAGACATTGAATGTGGCTATGGAAAAATCAGATGCAATTGGCTTAAAAATGTGTGATGGAGTTTCGAATCTGTTTATGTATATGATATGCGACTACACAACCTTGAAAAATGTGTACGTAGGTTTTTTTCCTTCAAATGGACCATGCATTTGCTTAGTCAAATGGACATTGCATGTGCTTCGACATTTTCATGACTTACCTTTGTTCTGTTCAGGACTTCCTGTTGATACTACTAATTCCAGAAATAGTGTCAACATCAAGATGATAGATTATAACATCATCTTCACCTTTGGCACTTGTTCTGGCTATAATTGGTGATTGTTTGTAAAGCAATACGAAGACACTTCATACATTGGTTTTTAACGTTTCCTGATAAAACAACTATAACAACACAATTGAATGTAGCTATTTTTTATTTTATTTTCTTTTTTGTTTTTGTGCTGTTATACAAAATGTTTTGTATAATAAATAGAAATAGAATGTGGACCATGATCCCTATACAACTTCTCAAACGACAAGCCAAAGCTTTAAACATTTGATGCAGTAAAGTGTGTGAATGATAAGAGGAGAACAAAATTCTAGACTTCCCCCATTACTGGGTAAGAAAAGGGAAACCCACCCCAGCAGGCACCCTCATAATTCCACCCACAAAAAGAAGGAAATATACTCCTCTATAGCACACTATTTAATATATAAAAAACTTGGACCAAACTGCGGGTGCTCACCATAAAATAACATGCTTCTGTGGAAAAAAAAAAAAATAGCCAACTATACGGACTTTTAGTTGGCTATATTGCAAGGCAGTGGTATGTCGTGTGAAAAAAAAAAAATATATATATATATATAGCCAACTACACCCACTTTTAGTTGGCTATATTGCATGGCAGTGGGTTATCTCATCTGGAAAATAAAAATAGCCAACTATACCCTCTTGTAGTTGGCTATATTGCATAGTAGATGGTTTTCTCATGTCTTAAAAAAAAAATATAGCCAACTACACCCACTTTTAGTTGGCTATATTGCATGGCAGATGGTTTTCTGTTGTAAAAAAAAAATATAGCTAACTACATCCACGTTTAGTTGGCTATATTGCAAGGCAGATGGTTTGCTCATGTGGGGAAAAAAAAATATTAGCCAACTCCCACTCCATAGCCACATCATGCAGCTCTGAACTTCTGCATTGCTCATGGAGCTAAACCCTCAATCGAAGACAGTTGAGACAATATTTTAATTTCTCAGAATCAAAACTAACACCCCTTCTATGCCTTCTCCAAATCAATAAGATCATGTGCACTGTCCTTAATTTCTATATACCTATTTCCATCACCCCTCCAATTTAAAAGAGGCCAAGGTTTGAAGCAACTTTACCTTTTTTTAACGAGAAACAATTATATATTAATCAAATAAAGAGCTAACGAGAACCTAGAATGAAGAAATTTCCTTTGGTAATCAAAACCCAAAAATAAAATCATTTAAAAAACAAACAGATGCCAACAATCTATACAAGCCATAGAGTCATACATATACAAAAAACACCCAATAGACAGCACAGCGGTATAGAGGAAAAATTCCCCATAAATGACAAATGTAGGATATAACCACCCCTTTTAGCCACCTCATCTGCCTCCCCATTAGCTGTCTCCCCAAAAGAAACCAACTTGCCATACAAACGTGTACCACAATTCCATAACTGAATGGAGAGAATGTTCTACAACCCATTTCACCTTCATTTCAACTAGTCCTGCATGAAAAAATTGCAACTGAAATTGAAGCCAAAGCTCATTCTGACATTGCATAACCCATATCTTTCATCGGTAAGAAAATCATCTCTTTTCATTTACGTGGCTCTATTGTGTGTTATTCTAATTTTATGGTGTTAACAGCATAAAAACTTCACAATTCACATCATATAAATGTACTGCTATTATATTGGTTCAGCCTTCTCTTCAAGTTGGTCTGTATGTGTTACCATCAATATGTAACAAGCATGATAATTGTTTTACACATTTTCCTTTCATCTGATACTAGAGAAGAGCCCATCCCAATTCTTGATGACACCATCCCAATTCCCCCAAAATAATTGGGTCATTAACCCTTTTGAGTCCTTTCACTACACTACGTTTGCTGTTCCATGGAAGCAAACATGTTCAAACATTTTAGATGTGGCAATATCGCCACCCTAAAAATCAAATTTTGTTAAATCTTTTAGACTAAATTGGGACACTTTCAGCCTAGGTTTCAAGTACTCCTACGAAATTTTATTTAGTTTAGCTATTTGATTAAAACTAAATCTAAAATATAAAATAGTAAAAAAATTTATACAAATATTATGTGTTAACTATGTTAAATACGTAAACTCCATATAGGATGCTAGGTATTCACTCACATTACAGCACGTTAATATTTTATATTTTAGATTCAATTAGTTTGACAACATTTTGGAAAGGAACCATAATAGATTGATAGCATTGAAGTTTAGGTATTAAAGTAAATAAATAAATATATAGTTTGAGTAACACATTGGGAATCTTTTAAGAATACTAAAATGATTTTGCTCCTAAGGTTTAACCCAACCCCAATTCTAATGCCTGGTTTGGTTGCTGAAAAAGTTGATGAGGAAAACGAAAGGGAATAGAAATTAAAACCTTCTTACAAATCACACTGTCAATGGCTCTCTCAAAAGAGAATCTCAAAGTCGTAGAACCTTCCAACAACACAAAAACCCATCAAAGAGTTCATATCCTTCCCTTTACTTCAAAACATTATCCCCCCACCAAAAGCAAACTGACAATTTTGGGAAGCAGGATTCAGCTTTTCAAGTTGAAATTTGCTCAGTGAGAAGATGATAACATTGCCATGGCATAGATTTCCTGACCCACCACTTTTCCTTGCTTTGATGCTTTGGTTAATGAATGTTTTAACAAAAGGGCTCTGAAAATTTGAAACCCGGCCACTTGGCTAGAATGATAAGGCAGATATATTTTTTTTTTTTCCCTTTTTCCTTCCCATGCATGTGGATTATGAGTTTGGGTAAGGTGGGGTTTGTATCACTTTTCATGTGAGGTTGTCCTATACGTTGGCTATACATATGGAATTCTTCAAAACCCTTATGAATTATGCATTGAGGTTACCCTAATTAAGTCATTTCAACTTGGCAATCTCTCTCTTAAGAAGAAAATGGATTGAACCAAAGCATGTGCCAATTAAGATGGTGAGACAGTGACCCTGCAACCACTCTTTCCTCATGGTAGAATTTTATTGACTTCTCGAATGGAATTACGAAATTTCATGAGGACACTATGCGAAAGTGATTAAGTTTTTATATTTCGACCATCGATAGAATATATCATTATTCTTGAACAGTTTATTAAAAAATTCTCTTATTATGGACATAATTTGAGAGAGAGGTTTAAGGACACAATAAATATAATTCAATAAAATGCTTCTTTTCTTAATCTTCAAAGCATTAAACATTTCGAAAACATTAAAATATTACCTCTCAAGTGCAGACAACATATTGTTTCAGTTGCTTTGCTTCTATCAGATAATGCATCAGCAAGTTGGGATTCCAAACTCTCTAATTGCTGAAAAAGAAAGCATACACAAGAGGGAAGCTAAGTCAAATAGTGAAACATAATAGCAGGAATAAAAACATGACAGATTAGCTATTAAAGCTTGCCTTTTTTCTTCTGCAGCTTGTACTAACCCTGGCATGTCTTCCAACATGAACTCAATAAGCAATTTAACATACACAAAAAAACAACATGTGAATAGATCACCTGACAACCCTTTTTTTACAAATTAAACTACATAATGGTCAACATAGCAATGCTTATATATTCCCAAGCTCCTATGTATCCAAAAAACCCAAAAACACATTTACATATTCAAAACAAACTAAACTACATCATGGTCAAGTACATCACATAGGAGCACTAGAAGGACCAGCATCGTCATCCCATGGTTTCTTGCTTCCCGATGGTGGTGGAGGGCGGTATCCCTGGGGAAATACGGGTGCGAAAGTAGTCTGATATGGCCTCGCATGTGGCGCGGGGGCCTGTGGGGCTGCATAGGCTGGTGGAGCTCTACCTCTACCATGCCATGTTTCAAATGCTTGACTCATCACCCGAGCAGCATTGTAAACCTCCCCGCCATAAAAGTTCATGAGATGCACATCGTCTGCCACAGTAGCCAAATTCATCGCCATACCCATCACCCGATTCTCGACACTCAACACCCGACCATTCATACTCGCCACTCGACCCTCTAACACTCCCAATCGATCATTAACATCAGCTAACCCTTTCTCAACTACCTTTCCAACACTTGATATAGCATCCATAAGTGTTTGAAATCCGGGTGCATGTTGGTGCTCAGTTGATGAATGAATTGGGAGATCATGGGATGGAGGCCGTGCTTCATCACTAATTTGAGCAGCTGCTGAATGGTCTATAGGTGGGGCTGTTTGTGTAGCATCTGCTGGATCATTCGGTTCATCTTCAACACCGCCTACCACCCATTGATTGTTGGCGTCCAACACAAAACCCATACGTTTCAATGTGGCCGCGGTATATATATCTGTTGGCCTTGGAACAATCACATCTTCCTCATGGTCAAGTGGCACATTGAAATGCTCAAATATTGCTGTGAGCATCATCCCATATGGTAACACACCCTTCCTATCCGCGCAATACGACATGTGGTGTATAATGAGCCATGCAAGATCAATTCTCTTCCCATGCATTATGCACCACATAATAAAAACATCAAAATAACCCACATGTCCCATACTACCTACGCGCGGGAGTATACAATAAGAGATGATGTTATGGAGTATTCTTCCCTCCACATTCAACTCACAGTACTTAGGTGGCTTCCTTGTACTTATGTTATTTGACATGCACATCTCTCGAATTGCATTCTCCTTGGCAAATTCAGGAAACTCGGGCCAATTATGGGTATGGAATGCTTTGAAAGTGTCGAACTGGGGTACCCCAAGAAGATGGTTCAATGTGGTGCAACTTAAAGAAATATGTATACCTTTTACGTATGAGGTGACTTCCTTAGTGCTGTCATTGAAATTCAAATGGGCATAAAAACAACGTACCAATCGAGGGTACATGACATTATGTCGGTTGAGAAAATCAAACCACCCAATGGCGCGAAACAAAGACGCGATCCTAAACCCATTGTTGGTGAAGAAATTGAAGTCAACACATCTCCCAAATTGAATGCTTCGATCTTTGAAGAACAAATTATACTTGCGCCGCATGTCATCGTTGAAGAACAAATCCGCATCAATCGAATTATGCACAGATGTGGGTTTGCTCTTCTTCTGTTTTGAACCCGATGGTTGTGGTTGACTGCGTTTCTCATGTGCATCTCCTTCAACCCTTGGTTGTTTCCCTTTATCTTTGTTGCTTCTACTCCTCGACGCGGCATCCATCGAAGCTTGAAGTAATTTATCACTTCGTCGAGTCATTGAAGATGATCCACCGATAGATGATGATTTGGATGAGGGTCCTATAGGGGCGATGGGGTTTGTGGTACAACCTGCTATGGATGGGTACGAAAGGGGGATGGATGTGTTAATGGGGACGGTGATGGGGAGATGAGGCTGATAAGAAGTGTGGCGGGGTGAGTGGGAGGGAGGCGACGGTAGGGGGAAGTGAGGGAGGGAGGCGACGGTAGGTAGAAGTGGGGGAGAGAGGCGACGGTAGGGGGAAGTGGGGGAAGGAGGCGACGATAGGGGGAACGGGGGAGGGAGGCGACGGTAGGGGGAACGATGGGTGTGAATGATGGGGGATGACAGTGGGGTTTGTGGGATGGGGAATATGTAGAGGTTTTATGTTTATAACGTGTTGGGTTATGTGTAAATAAGTTGCTGCAGAACCCGCGAAATACCGAATTAAAAAATTCCTATTTAACGTGTGACCCAAATCTTTTATAAATGCTTCTTTAATGTGATCTGGGTTTTTAATCGACTATTTTATAGTTATAGTTGACTAATTTTTATGTTTTCGGATTTTATATTCCAACCGGGTTGACTAAATATTTTTTTTTTTACATGATATAATCCACTGCCACGCAAAATAGCCAACTAACAGTGGGTATAGGCGGCTAAAATTTTTTTCCCCACTATATAAGCCACTGCCACGCAAAATAGCTAACTAAAAGTACGAATAGTTGGCTAAAATTGTTTTCCCAATCATACAACCCACTGCCACGCAATATAGCCAACTAAAACTGAGAATAGTTGGCTATTTATTTTTAGCCCCATATAACCCCCACTGGCAGGCAAAATAGCCAACTACAAATGTGTATAGTTGGCTATATTTATTTTCCCCATCTTATAACCTACTGGCAGGCAAAATAGCCAACTAAAAATGCGTATAGTTGGCTAAATTTTTTTTCCCCATCATATAACACACTGGCAGGCAAAATAGCCAACTACAAATATGTATAGTTGGCTAAATTTTTTTAACCCATCATATAACCCACTGGCAGGCAAAATAGCCAACTAAAAATGTGTATAGTTGGCTAAATTTTTTTTCCCCATCTTATAACCCACTGCCACGCCAAATAGCAAACTAAAAATGTGTATAGTTGGCTAAATTTGTTTTTCCCATTATATAACCCACTGGCAGGCAAAACAGCCAACTAAAAATGTGTATAGTTGGCTAAAAATTTTTTCCCCATTTTATAAACCACTGGCAGGCAAAATAGCCAAGTAAAAATGTGTATAGTTGGCTAAATGTTTTTTTTTCCCAGATTATATAACCCAGTAGCACGCCAAATAGCAAACTAAATGTGGGAATAGTTGCCTAAATTTTTTTTCCCACGTCCAATAACCCACTGGGAGGCAAAATAGCCAACTAAAAATGTGTATAGTTGGCTATATTTCATTTTCCACCAGCTATAACCCACTGACACGCAAAATAGGCAACTACAAGTGGGTATAGTTGGGTATTTTGCCTCCCCACCATATAAACTACCCACTGCCAAGCAGAATAGGCAAGTAATAGTGGGTATAGGTGGCTAAATTTTTTTTTTTTGCACATTATATAACCCACTGCTGTGAAAATAGCCAAGTAATAGTGGGGGTAGTTGGCTAAATTTTTTTCCTTTTCACATGATATAATCCACTGCCATGCAATAATGGTCATTAGAAGGTGTTATTCGCTATTTCAACACCTGCCATTATACAACTCTCTGCCCTACAAATATAGCCACTTAGAATTGAGTGTAGTTGAGTGTAAATTTGTACAACTACCAACATATCCAAAATACATAAACTCCAACATATCCGATAAATATACAGAACATATCCAACTACCCATAAATTATGTAGTTGGCTAGGTGAGTGTTAAATCTGTAGAAGTTCCAACATATCCAAAACACATATCGGACAGATATATCCGAGAAATATAGAAAACATATCCAAAATGGTGATTGCCTTTTGTAGTTGGCTACTTGAGTCTAAAGCTATAGGACTTCCTAAATATCTAGAAGACATGTCCAATAAATATACAAAAAATATTACATGTTTAATTGCAAACATGACAAAAAATTCCATCAACTACCTCCACAAAATGAAGCTTCACAAGTAATACCACATAATAACTCAATTAGTCGGGTTACGTCCTTTAAGCAGCTCAGACACCATTTCCTTCCGCTTAGCATCGGGTAGAGACAAGAACACATTGGACATATATAAGTCCTTACTAATGTCTTTTCCAACCTTAAGTACGTCCAGCAAACTCAATCCTTCAATTTTCTGAACCTCCTCAGAAATCTGTTTGGTCAGAATACTCTCCTCGCTAATGGCATTGCCTATCTTCTCAAGATAGACCATGGTTCCGTCAACTAGCGTCTTCATAGATGTTGACACATCCATCATTGTCCGTGTCCACACATCGCTGCTCTTACGCTTTCCTAGCGACATCCCCGACTGTGATGGTTGGGGTTGAGTACTAGACACCTCAATGCCCTCAAGACCATCTTCAAAGTGAGTAGTCCCATTGAAATCATTAGCAGCACCTGCCTCTATTGCCTCCTCCTCTGCAGCCGGGGTTGTAGCGCCCAAACCATTTGCGCGGTCCTTCCCAAAAATCTCTATCAATGTGTCATAATGAGGGAAAGGCTTACGAAATAAACCTTTTGCAGCAGGATGAGTCTACATATGTTACATATTATCAATTAGGATGTAATTAAATAAATTTATAAACCTATAAATGTACACACACATAGAGCATTACCTTGACCCATGTATCGTACACTATCTTTTCAGCTTCTACCATCTTGTCTACGTCATTCCATGAGAATCCACTACCCGATTGGAACATATCAGCAATTGCCATTGCTTGTTTCTTTAGAGTCTTGACCCGAGATTCAATATGGGGACAAGCTCTAAGACCAGCAGCAGGAATCTTTGTGGCCAACATCTTTTCAAGTTGAACCAAGTAACCGGATTTGAAGCCGGTATCACACTTCCACGTACCCATTGTGTAGAGTTCATACAAACTCTCTACTAATTTTGCATCCTCACTGGGTGTCCACTGATGCTTTCCAACGCGAGGTGCTGTGCTGGCTGTAGAATCCTTATCCACACTTGTAGTTGCCATCCTATATATATGTGCAATACGAAATAGAGCATATGCATTGCCATTATTATATAGCCACATAATAAATGAAACAACTAAACATCATATAAAATTTGCACATACTAAAATTCTCAATTATGTTCACATCCAACCCTAAAAAGGATAATTGTCCAATAACAAATAAAATAAAAAACAACTCGGTTACAAGTCTAAATTATGCATTTCTTGATGCTCGCCACTCATTGAACATTTCAGTCGCCATTGTATCCCGCCACGTTTGCCATTGGTCCGATGCATCAACGTATTCAAGTGGCTCCCCTTGCGGGTGAATAAAATTTTCAGTAAAAGGGAGCTCTCTGAATGGGTCTGTCGGCATCTCTCTGGTGATATGGTTGTGTAAGAGAACACAGGCAAGAATGATCCGGTTATGGGTTTGCACGGGATAAAACGAAGGACTCCTTAGAATAGCCCACCTCCGCTTAAGAAGCCCAAAGCATCTTTCTATAACATTCCTAGCACTTGAATGTTTCATGTTGAAAAACTCTTGGGGAGTGGTAGGTTGGTAACCGGTTCTCCAATCATTCAAGTGATACCGCTGCCCTCTATATGGGGCAAGGAATCCCTCCCCATTGGGATATCCAGCATCAACAAGATAATAAAAACCTAATAACCAAGAAAAAAAAAGTCTATTAGGATATTTATATAGTAAGTTATGAACTTCATTGTTTATATTCCAAATTCGAATATAACGTACCACGAGGGACCTTAAGACCATGTCTTCTACTAACAGCATCTCGTAGTACCCGAGAATCAGCTGCAGAACCTTCCCAACCTGGTAGAACAAAAGTGAATTGCATGTCTTGGGAGCATACTCCCAAAACATTTGTTGCAATATCATTTTTTCTTGTTCGGTACCGAGGTTTGTCAACCTCAGGCACATTTATTCTAATGTAGGTCCCATCTAAAGCTCCCAAACAGTTCTACAATAGAAGGGTCAAAAAAATGTCGAATAAAAACCCAAGTAAAATAACAATTACTACCAAGGTTAATAGTAATTAACATATATTGTATTGTTCAAATAGGCTTGTTTAAATGAAATTATTTCTTTAATATAGATAAATTTTAATTTTGCTTCTATATATACCTTAAACCATTTCCATTTTGGATCGGTTGAGGTCTCTGTGACAGCTTCTGGTTGTTTGAGCAAGTGACTTTGCAACCGGATAACTCCCTTCAAAACTTCATTGAAATGTCTACTTATTGTCTCACCGGAACGCATGAATCTATTAATTATCACTCTATTCTTCACATGGTGAGCAAGAATGTGGACAAACAATGCAGTTATCTCCTCGACTGTTACGTGTCTAGTGTCTTTTAACTTCCCTATGGTGCGAAGCATACCGCACAACTTGAAAAATGTATACCTATTCATACGTAGTTGACTTATGCACGTTGTGTCATTGTGAAATATGATATTATGAAGGTTCAACATCCGAGAGTCATGTGTAAAGTAAGATTCGGACTTCAATACATGGTCTTCGTAATGTTTACCAAGGAGTAAGTATAACCAGACATGGAATAAGGAAATAACATTTAGTAGGGAGCGAATACTTTCCAGGATAGACCTAATTTCTTTCTTCTTCGACACCATCAGTCTAGCCATAGCTGTATATCAATCACTGAGACACGCGGTGGATAAACACGGTGTCACAAAATAATCCTTAGTAAAAGTATATATCTTTCAAAGTATATATATTTGAATCCAATCGATACAATCATTTAATAACCGTATCACATAACTAATTACATGGCACTGAATATACCATATCTGTTTGCATTAGATGTCTACAAGGGCTAAATACATAATATAGAAGGTGGCATAAACCAAAATGAAAAATCCCTCCCCAAAATGTGCCATAAGCACGACAAACAGGAAACCAAAACACGTCAATGATAGTAAGAATATTGTCTAATTCAATCAAATATATCACATGAATTTAATTTGTGGAGTTTCATTTTAGGGGTTTTTCATTGGGTTATATGAATTCATAAATGTGATAAGTATCTGGTTGTTAGTTGGCTTCTTTCCTTTTTAATTTTTAATGTTTTCCCCAAAAAAATTTAGAATGGAAACTACTTTTTATTCATTACGTTGGGATTCATTACTTTTTATACATTTCTTTAATTATTTGCTCACTCTTTACTTCTCAAAAATTTTCATTGTAATTGCAGATGTATATTCTACCACCATGAACTCATTAGACATAAAAATAATTCAATCATTTTTTGCTATATATATGTATTGTTCATTTTAACCTTCAATTGATCAAACCAACTTGGCAGTTTTAGTTTGTTCACTGTGGTAATGTAACTAGTGTTGCTTTTAACATTCATTCACCCATGTTCGCATTTTCTATATTTTAATTGTTAATTACCCGTTGATTATTAATTGCTTGCTCTTACCCTCTGTTTGGTTCATGGATTTTGGGAGGGAAAGAAAATAAATTATGAGGAATTACACTTTCCTTGGTTTGGTTGCAATGGAAAAGACAGAGGGAAAAACAATTTTAGGGTAACTTTTCCTGAAAATCGAAAATTTTACGTTCCGTTTCAAAACATTCGGAAAGTATGGAAAATATGGGGGAAATTTTTATCGGCCTCAATTATGCACAAAAAACATTTTTTTCCCCTTCTTTTTTCGTTCTCTTGAAATTTCCGTGAACCAAATAGAGCCGTAATGAATAATAAAATTGAGGTTTTCAGATTCATATTGTAAGACCCTGAACTAATTTGAGGGTAAACAATAATTCACTCATTTTAGTTTTTTGTCACTATGGTAATGTAAATATCTTCTATGAAATAATTCAATGGAACTTTATATCACAAGTGTTGTGTATTTCTAACAATTGTAAGTTTTAACAACATGCCTTTAACCTAAAATTCATGGAAGTAACAGTCAAAGAAACTATAAAATAACAAATATTAAAAATACGCAGTAATAAGGAATGTTAAAACCATCAATGGTACATGGCTTATTTGTAAATATAAAAATCAAATGAACATGCAAAAATGACAAATGTAGCATCTAGCAAATGAAAAATAACTACTCACAATATAAGTAGTTGTTAATATTTGTAACTTCAAACCAATTGAAATTCTAGCATTATGCAACTATACACCTTCAGTTTTGGAACCAAAAGGCAAAGCAATAAAACTACATAAAAAATAACAATGTCATATTGTAAGCTTCATAAATCAATAGGTAAGGAAAAAAAAATTTACAATATAACAAGACTGAGTCACATTACCTACGGATGTTGAAAAAATACAGAAATTCCGAATTTAAATCTTCTCAATGGAGTTTGTAACACATCTTCGACGATTTTAGGGTATAAAATTATATATATTAGCAATGATCATGCCATCTCATGCACAAAACAGTACTTTTAGGGTTTTCAATAGTTCATTTAAACAAATTAAAAAAGGGCCATGACCTATAACAGTTAACAAATCAACCTTAAATAAAAAATAACAATGTCATATCGTACGCTTCATAAATCAATAGGTAAAGAAAAAAAAAATTAAAAAATGACAAGAATGTGTCAAATTACCTACGGCTGTTGAAAAAATACATAAATTCCAAATTTAAACATCATCAATGGAGTTTGTAACACATCTTGGACGATTTTAGGGTATAAAATTATATATATACGCCATTGTCATGCCATCTCATGCACAAAACAGTACTTTAGGGTTTTCAATAGTTCATTTACATAAATTAAAAAAGGGCCATGACCTATAACAGTTAACAAATCAAACTTAAATAAAAATAACAATGTCATATGGTACGCTTCATAAATCAATAGGTAAAGAAAAAAAAACTTAAAAAAATAACAAGAATGTGTCACATTACCTACGGCTGTTGAAAAAATACAGAAATTCCCAATTTAAATCTTGTCAATGGAGTTTGTAACACATCTTGGATGATTTTAGGGTATAAAATTATATATTTGAGCATTTGTCATGCCATCTCATGCAGAAAACAGTACTTATTTAGGGTTTTCAATAATTCATTTAAACAAATAAAAAAAGGGCCATGACCTATAACAATTAACATATCAAACTTAAATAAAAAATAAAACAAAAAATAAAAAATAACAATGTCATATTGTACGCTTCATAAATCAATAGGTAAAGAAAAAAAAAATTTAAAACCACCAAGAATGTGTCACATTACCTACGGCTGTTTAAAAAATGCAGAAATTCCAAATTTAAATATCGTCAATGCAGTTTGTAACACATCTTAGACGATTTTTGAGGGTATAAAATTATATAAATTAGCAATTGTCATGCCATCTCATGCAGAAAACAGTACTTTTTTAGTGTTTTCAATATTTCATTTAAAGAAATAAAATTATTTCCATGACCTATAACAGTTAACAAATCAAACTTAACAACTGTGATTTCCCTGAACAGATCTTACCCGAATCTTGACGAATCACGGCTAAAGGGTGATGACGAACACCAAGTTGTGAGAGACCACGGTGTAGACGTGCGAGAATGTGAGCAGATGAACGTGCGACGGAAGAGGCTGCTGCGAAATCAGGTGAGAAGATGAACAGGCGACGCTGTGGCGGCTGCGTGTGCGTAGTGAGAAAGAGTGAGCTAGGGTTTGGGATGTGTAATAGGGAGGGAAGGGACATGGCTGGAATAAGAATTTATTCATTGAAGAAGGCAAGGGCACGCTTGGAATTTACAATTATTGTAAAACACATTCCCAGGAGTCGGGAATCAAACCCACGTTTCGATCGGGAATGTTTTTTGGCTTTCATTGGGAATCTGAGGGGTAGCGGGAATGATATATTGCTGGGAATGTGGGCCTGCCAAACAGGGGAAAGGGGAATGAAACCCCTTTCCCGGGAATCATACCCCCGAACCAAACGGTGCCTCAGTCATTATGAGGGCACCCATCTTTCGCCCTGAAGAAATGAGATGATTTTTGGATTTTATTTGCTTGCTCTTCAGCTGATATTGTCCATTTGCTGTGCACAGGTTAAAGCAGACATGCAGTGTCAATGGACAGATTTCTGTCCAGAAGGGTGTGTCTTCAGGATTTTGCTTTTTGCAAAGGAGGTCTACTTTGGTATGCACAGAACAAGGGATCAATTCCACCTGCAGCGTGCAATTGTGGCCAGCAAGGCAATGAGGGCTGATCCAATGGCAGAACCATGCTATCCAGAGTGTAGGATCCGGATTTGCTGCAGTTAAGGTGGTTTTACTACACCATGCAGTAGTCGTTGGATATGCTCCACGTGGCAAGGGGAAGATCCAACGGCTGGGTTTCAAAACCACCAAACCAGATTGTTTAAGGGCCAACCACTACTGCTGCACACCCACTCACTGGCAACATTTTCACGATCACCGGCGCCGACGGGAGGTAGAGGGAGAGATCAAGAGCCATGTGAAAGCCATGGCCGGTGACCGTGAAAGCCATGGCCATGGCCCTCTCAATGTGAAAAAAAAATAAAAATAAAATAAAATAAAATAAGGAGGAGATTATGGGAGGTCGGAGCTGCTAGCAAAACTCAAACCTCCATTTTCTCCGGCAACAGGTTTCCCCCATCACCAGATTCGTTGCCGGCGCCATGGCTTCTCTCTTTCTTTTTTTTTTTTTTTTTTTTTTTTTTTGCCTCTTTAATACCTTAAGTTGTAAATACTCGTAATCCATGGGGAGGTTGAGGCCGGCCTGGTTGATGTGGATGTGGATTCTTGGCGATTGATTCCCTCTTCAAACTAAGTGATTTAAAATCACATTTTTCAAAAGTTTTATCACTTTTAATTTTATGCTTTTCCATGCACATACATGCATTTAAGCATGATATGGTAGCATGCATCACAACCTGAGGGTTTTGCTCTAATTATTGTGACTTGTGTAATGAAACTATTTTTTTTTTTTTTTTTTCTTGGGGGGGGGTCAAAACCCAATGTTTCCTCAAAACTTTCAACCAGAGACTAATCACTGTTTGTGAGGGTGAGGGAATTGTTGGTCAGGGGTTTTTTTTACCAAGGTGCTAGTACTCGAACTCGGAATCTTTCACCTCTATTCGAGCCAACTACCTTGGGACCTAACTTCTTTACAACCACGCCAACCCTTCCTAATTGTGTAATGAAACTATAAAAGTAGTGTTTGGTGGGATCTCAGTGGAGATGCATACATTTCTATTTTGACCTCATGAGGGCAATGCCGTTCTCAACTAGTAGGAGAAATGTAATGTGTGGAAATAATTAATTGGAGTAGTTGATCGAGTGGTATAACAAATTAACAATTACTAGGTGTAGGTGTTATTAATTGTAAATAAGATTAGATGTAACTGATAATTTCCCATTTGATGGATTAGTTTATTAGGGAATTGAATTAAATTCAAAATTTGGATTGGGAATGAAATTAGGATCTCTTAGATTAAATGTTATTCATGTTGACTTGATAGTGCCAGAATACCTTCATTTGAAAAGGATTCTCTTAACCCCTATCCTCATTTTTTACCCAACTGTACTATGATTAATATCTAGGACACTGTTTCCTACCAATTATTTTCTTGGTTCATTTTTGCTTTCAAGTAAGGTTTAGCATTTTTAGATTTTTTAACTTTGACGTACCAATAAGTCATATGTTCTAAAATCTTCCCCTCCCCATCTTACCCTATACACATACCAATTCTTCTTTCGTTTTTCGCTAAAGGAAGCCTATGCCATTTAAAGGCAAGAAAATTCTTGTCAAAAAATTACAAAGGTGTGTGACCAAAAATTCTTACCGAGTCGAACGTTAGAGCAATGTGACGGATCTGATTTGATAACCCAATAGGAACCCGAGGGCTTCTATTGGCACCCAGTGACTTGCTTTTCATCCCCTACTAATTTTATATTTCAAGATTTTATAAAAAGTATAAAAATATTTCATAAAAACCAATCGCATTGCCTACTAAAAAACATCATTTTGTACAACTTCGCAAGATAAAATTTTTTCAAAATCTGTCGTTAAAATGGATTTTTTTTATCATTTACAGTCTTTGTTCATAAATAGCTAAAAAATCAATTTAAATGATAGATTTTAGAAAAACTTTTTAATATAAATTGTTTAAAATTGTGTTTTCTAGTAAACCTTGTGATCAATTTTCATAAATACCTTTTATTCCCTTGCCAAATATTTTCATAAATATCTTATATATTTTTTATAAAATCTTAAAATTTAAAAAATTTGGGGGAATTACCGATTAGGTTCATCATTTCATGGTATTGCCCCATAAGGATGTTTTGACTATCAACTTGTTTTTGTTTCCAGTAGTTTATAATAAAGTCAGTAGTCAGTTTGTTGAGGCAATCCTTCTGATGCAATTCCATGGAATGATGAACCTAATAAATTTGGTGGGAGTGGAAAAGCAAGTCGTGGGTTGAAAATAAAGTCCCTGTTTTGCTTTCCAAAACCTACTTATTTCTTTATTATTTTGCTAGTCAGCTTCTCCTTTGTTTCAATCGTTGAAGGCTACGGCGGCAGTGCTGGGAAGAGGATGGGTTAACTCAAAGACACAGCTGGGAAAGACCCATATCGTGGAAATGGGTTTCGAGGGGAATTCGAAGAAGCGAAAACGAAACCCACTTCCCTGCATTGCTGCAAACTCTTCATCCGACTCTGCTTCTGCCTCTGCCTCTGCCTCTGCCTCTGCCTCTGCCTCTGCGGCAGCAGGGGCATACGAAGTCTTCTTGAGTTTCAGAGGGGGAGACACTCGAAAGGGCTTCACCGATTTTCTCCACACCGATCTTGTCTATAGGGGGATTCGCACCTTTAGGGACGATGATGAGCTTCGCGTAGGAGAAGAGATTGGACCGGAGCTTCTCAAGGCAATCCAGGAATCAAAAATCTCCATCCCGATATTTTCCAAAAACTATGCTTCTAGTAAATGGTGCCTACTCGAGCTAGCCCAGTTGGTGGAGTGCCAGAGAAAAATGGGACAAAAGATTTTGCCCATTTTCTATGACGTTGTGCCGTCCAATGTACAGCATCAAAGGGGGAGTAATGAGGAGGCCTTTCGCCAACACAAGAAGCGTTTTGACAAAAGATTGTGAAGGGATGGAAGGAGGCTCTGAGAGAGGTTGGAGGATTGAAGGGGTGGGAATTGGAGAAAGAAACTAATAGGTAAGTAATTCACTCCTGCTAATTGCTAAAACCCCTGTTTTTACAGTATGATCCAATATTAAACATTATGATGATAAAATCCTTCAAATATTAAAATGGTGAAAATTGTTTTGTCAGCATTTTATTTGTGATAATAACACTAAAACCCCTGTTTTTACAGTATGATCCAATATTAAACATTATGATGATAAAATCCTTCAAATATTAAAATGGTGAAAATTGTTTTGTCAGCATTTTATTTGTCATAATAACACTAAAACACTGATGTTGCAGACACTTGGTTTGCTGTTATTCCTGTTCCAGTGTGTTTTAGAGTGGTAATTTTATTCTAGACTGTAAAATCTGGAATATATTTCTTTCATTTTTGTGCTTAAGAATTTATTATTGTGTATTACAAGTAAAGCAGAGGCGGAGCTACGCATTGAAACGGTTGTCTCTTCTTCAATAAGTAGGAGAATAAAATCCTAGAACTAAGGAGCTGATTGTATATGTACAAGTGATATTCTAATTGCTTTCTTGAAGTGAGAAAAGTAGGGGCTGCTTATATGTCTATAAGTGATAATTATTTTCTTTTAACCTTTTTTTCCCCTTCTGGGCATTAAGATATATATATTTCCCTTTGATATCTTTGATATTTGGCAGGCATCAAGGAAAATTGGTAAAGTTGGTTGTTTCTAAAGTTTTGCTTGAGCTAAAGAAGAATTACATTGCTGTAACTGACAATCTGGTTGCAATTGATCATCACATTGAAAAAATGATGGGATACTTAAATGTTGAATCTACTGATGTATTGATTGTTGGGATTTGTGGCATGAGTGGTATTGGAATTTGTGGCATGAGGGGTGTACTTCAGCACCTATAATGAATTTCTAGCACAATCATCCAATGAAAGTTTGATATTACTGGGTCTTTTGTTACCAGAGTTTTCTGTCCTCATTGGAAAATGTCTACTGTCCAACCTTTGAGTTTCAGTTCTTCACTAGTTTTGGCTGTAGTTTGGAAGAACATTAGTTGCTAGGCTTGCAGTCACAATTTTTACTTCTACGATAGAACTGTCTCTCTTTATTGAAAAACTTCCGTGTTTATAAACCATTTGATACTTCTATCACTTTGTCTTTTGATCTCTGAAATTGCTGCTGTGGAACAACTATCTGCTAACTGTTGGTAGACATACTCAGAAAAGTTCGAATCGATGTGCTATTATGCCGGTAACTCTTTGGTGAAAGTATGAGTGGTTAAAGGTAATTTGAGTTGGAAAAAGTAAGAGAGCGGTAACTCTTTGGTATCGTGGTGTTCTGGGTCATTTGGTTGGAAAGGAATGCTACAGTGTTTGAGGATAAATTTGAGTTGGAAGGACTGTGGGTCGAGCTAGTTTTTTAGCCTCCTTTTGGGCCTCGGTTTCTAAAGTCTTTGTTGGGGTTCCTTTGCTTGTTATCAAGAGTGATTGGATGTCAGTTTGTAAATTTTAGTTTATGTTTCTGATGTGTGAGGACATCTTGTTCTCCTTTAGTTGTAATTATTTTATACTTATTAATATAAATCATCTTTGTTGTTGATTAGAAAAAAATACTACCAGAATCAATGTTTGCAAAACTGAATGGCCAATGATGTTCAAGAGCTGTTACAATATTTTTTTCCTTACTGAAAACATAATTGCCCTTATGATTGGAATCTGCCAATTTCTATGCTAGGAGGATCTAAGGAAAATGGAAAAATGTGATTTAGTAATATCATTGAGTTGGTATTTAAGTTACTTGTTTTAGTTCTCTACTGAAACACAAGACCTTCAGCTCTAATATTTGTCTGTAAATGGATAGTTAACTTATTGAAGATCTGTTTAATCTCTGGTAAATTTTTTAAGAATATTTTTCTATTCTCCAAAGTTGCATACCTTTAAGGTAACTGGTATGCTTTGAGATTGTTGTGGCCATTTGGCAATTTAGCCGTTCATTGTGCTTTTACATACTGAAAATGATTCCATATTGTTTTTCCCATAGCATTTGGAGAGAATGTTCTGCATCATATTCTTTTGTTTGTTTATTAAGGTTTGTTTTATAATTTTACTAGTTTACCTCACCTGCATTTTCTGTTATCACTATTGGTAATTACTGCAATTATTTGAAGTGGATCCATGTTTTTAATCACTACATTTTAAGGGTTGGATTTGCATCTTCAACTGCTACTCATAATAATATGAGATATGGTTTTATTGGGATGTCAAAATGCACCATGATATCTCCATGAACCTCTCTCTCTCTCTCTCCCTCTCTCTCTCTCTCTCTCTCTCTCTTTTCTGCTAAGTAAATGAAGCCTATTCTGTCAATCATCTAATACATGTATCTACGCTACATGTTTCACTTATTTCTCCTGGTATTCAAATGTCTAGTATTATTGATCTGATATCTATTTATTTAGAAATTCTGGGTGTAGTTACAATCATCTGCACCATGTTTGTTCTCTCGGTGGACTTTTAAAGCATACACTGATTTTTTATTCATGGCTTACCTGTAAATTTTTTTAGTTGTAGAATTTTTCAAATGCCGGAATACTAACTTTGCCTTGTCTTAATTAGGTTGCTTCTCAACCTGCAATGGAGTGCCTACCACTTGTAATGGAGCCAGAATCTGGTTTTTATGCAGGTCCAGTTGTTGTTTTGGACTTTCAGTCTCTTTCTCCATCGATGGTAATTGCATACAACCTCTGCTTTTGTACATGCCTTGGAAAAGTGGAGCCTACAAAGGCAAATACGCTTGGTGTCAGTTTTTTTTTCCCCAGATCCAGATGTTTTGAGGGATTTGAAACATCAAATACTGCTTACTCCAAATGGTGTTATGTACGTAACTTCACAGGTAATTCTTAGAAGTTCTCTATGCCGAAAAAATAGTTAAAATAGTTTTTCGACTTGTCTTCATCTGTATAATATATGGGATGTGCTCTAAGCATGCATTGGGTGGTAGGTAAATATTGTTGTTGATTGAGCTGATTGAAGAAATGTATCTATTACCTGGTTCACTTCCATATCAGATTCAAATTCTATGCAATTACTGTGTGTAGTTGTAAACGTCGTAACTTGTAAGAAACATAGTAGGCACAGTGAGCAGATTGTTTTGGAAAGGTTATACACTATGCCATACTTGCAGCCATTTTCTTGTATGTCGATGAGTCATTTATCTGCAGTTGAATTGAGCTACCCATTATGATACCTGTTTTGAAAATTGGAATTTTTTTTTTCTTTTGTTGGGGTGGAAGGGGGGGCGGGGGGGTTAGAATTGCTCTTTGCCCCCAAACTACTGGGGCAAAGACAATTCATTACCGTAATCTTTGAATTCCCTAAACTGTTGCTTTGTAACAGTTTGACCCATCTGTCAATTTGCCATTTGGGAAATGATGGAAAGTGGTCTTCTACCTGTCGCGTGATAGGTTTAATAGTTCTGCCCTTGCAAAATATAAAGTGACCACTGTACCCTTTTAAAGAGCTTAACACCCATCGAGAGGGTATCTCCTAGAACAAAGGATGCTAGCCCCTCTCTCAATCGTAAATCTGGTTCGCTCTCTCTCTCTCTCTCTCTCACTTGACATCCTCGATCATATTAGCCACTTCTGACATCATATGCCTCTTTTTTGGTTGTGGAACCTCACAAGCTAGCCCTAGATGAGCATTGCCACTCCTCGATGTTCTTATATTTTAGAGTTTCCTGATTGAACACCTCCACCATCCATTCATCCCTTCCAATCTTGATGTTGTATGAACTGTGTTCAAAAGCAATTCCAACCCAAAGTCAGAACTGCTAGCAACTTCGTTCTTATCGAGGAGTCCATATGAATACTTCACATTCTGATTTTTTTTATGCATAGTACTCTTCATGAATCTGAGCAAGCCCTTGAGCCGCTTCGAACGCCAAGCTAGTCCTTGTAGTCCAATCCAATCTGATTGATGGATTAACGATTGATGATAAACCAATCAATCAACCGATGAATAAATTGACTAATTGATCAATTAGTTACAATGTGTGATATATATATATATATATGGGTCAGGATTAAAAGAAAAAATTTTACACGATATTTAAGTTGTTGGGTCCTGCAAGATCCAATGGTCTTCAAAAAAATCGTGTGAAAGTTTTTTAACATAATAATGAGAGCATTGGATCATGTGGGACCCAACAGCTTAAAACTTGTGTTGCTTGATCACGACCCTATATATATATTGTTGAGGGTTATTAGGTTGTGTTTAACTCTAGTGATAGCGGTGGTTGTGGAAGTCAAGGAGGCAGAGTTGGGCAAATGAGGAGAGAGAATCAATGAGGCCATGATGGGAAGGGATGCTGACGTGGCCTTTGATGCAACAGATGTTGTGTCACTTGGGCACCAGTGGCATAGACTTCGCCACCAATCTTATTGAAGAAGAGAGTACTGGGGTTATCGGTCTAGAGGTGAAGAGTATGAAGGTGGTGATGTCGTTCTGCCCACGCGCGTGCGTGGGGTGGTGGGGGTAGAGAGATGAAGATGAAGGGTGAGGGATTAACCCATGGAAAATTTTGTTCCTTTGTTGTTTTATTTAATCAATATTTTAATTCAAATATTTGAATACTTTATGTCAAATATTAAAGGACAATCCTATTTTTTAATCATCCCGTTAACGGTAGGCAGACAGATGGGGCCAATTGTTGCAAATCAGTAGTTTATGCTTTTGTCACTATCTGTAGTTTATATTGTCTTGAAGAGTAATCCCTTGAATTCATCTTACATGTTTCTGAGTAACATCCATTTAATGCTATTATACAGGTGCGTAAAGGTATTCTGCCCTGCTTATTGGAGGAAATATTATCAACTAGAATTTTGATGAAGCAAGCAATGAAGAAGTTGGCTCCTTCGCAAAAAATTCTTCAAAGGGTGTGGTTATAGAATTGAAATCAAGATTCTTTTGCAATATATTTTTGGGGTTTTTTTTTCTTTTTTTTTTGTTTTCATCATTTAATGGATATCAAATCTTATATAAGATATTTGACTATGATTGTGCAATTTCTTTGTTGACAAATCTTGACATTTCTTTGAAGTTTGAGAGCTTATTTGAATATGTCCAAGCAATGAATCCCGAGAATAAAAGCAAATATTTTGCGGAATATATAGAAAAGGTGTGATTTTAACAGGGAAGCTATACTTTCCTCAAAATTCAATGTTTCCATGAGATAAGTTTATTTTGCAGTTTGTTGGACTTAGATATGCATATTGCTATCTGGGGTAAGATAAAGTCTTTGATTTTAATTTCACATATTTATCCATAAGATGGCTTCCTGATATGTAGATTCACATTGTGAAGTTATCTGAAAGTATGGTTCATCCTGTGTTATTGCTGTTGAGTAAAATGACATTTTGAAAATGTGTGTTCAAATTTCTTATTATACGGGTGATTGTGCACAAGTATGAGCCATTGGATTCACTAGTTTCCAATCCCTTTCAGATATTTAATGCAGGACAACTTGCTTTGAAGCTGATAGCAAATCTCATGTATGGCTATACGGCTGCTGGATTTAGTGGTCGCATGCCTTGTGCAGAGCTTGCGGATAGTATAGTTCAATGTGGCCGCAGAATGCTGGAAAATGCTATATCATTTGTAAATGCACATGATAAGTGGAGGGCTAAAGTTATATATGGTGATACTGACAGGTAAAATGATAATTTCTATTTACTAATTAGTACTAAGGAAGAGTTCTTAAAGTCACAAAGTCTAACAAGTCTAAGATGTTTATTATATCAATGTAGCTTGGATGGAAGAGCAAGTGCAACTTTTAGTGGCTCATGCCCTCAAGATCTTGCATGTTTATTGTTGGGCTACTCAAATGTTGTAATCACTCTTCATTTTTTGTTGACATTTGGAAAATTTTCCGTCTTTTACGAGCAATAAACAAAATAAATAAATAACGACAGTCAGCATATGTGGTGAGCTTCCACAGTCCCCATGTTGGATGGTTAGAATTGCTGATTGGATCATTTCTTCAGAAGCTTTGCTTGATTTATGAGTGTCATGTCCCTGTAGAATTTATGTTAAAGTTGGAATCTCATTAGATTAGCTGATTTCTGGACCATGTGAGTGGAATTTGAACTTGTTTTTTACTGGAAATATCTTAGCATGCACACAGACAGGTGGGATAGGGGGGCGATTGCATAGGAAGAAACAATTTTAGGGAATTTTCTGGTGGGGTTGAGCCAGAGACCAAGGTTACCTGGAACATGGATCAATATGGTACTTGGAACGGGAATGAGTACATGGTGTGCTGCTTAAGTTGGAATGTGGTACAAATGTACAATTGGGGTAGGCTTTTTTTTTTTTTTAATGAAGTGTCAAATGAAAGACTGTTTAATAAGAAGTTTGGAGTGTGACAAGGTGGCTAAAAATCCCAGCTTTGCAGCAGGTATTTGGACTTGTTGGATCCAACTTGAACCAGTGGTTTTTTGAGATGCCCCGCACTGTTAGGGAAGCTTTTGGTAAACGCCATTATCCGGCTCCAAATCCACACCGAACCAGAATTAATTATTACTATCTTTCAAAACATTGCATACTGTGTGGTGAGTTGGTCTAAGCATCAGCTCATCTCTGCAATACATGTTCCAAGAAGGGACCTGCAGTTGTAACAACTGTTATTGGAAGAACTTCAAAATTGGAGAGAGATGTGCAACACCTCGCTGCCATAAGTATTATGATCAGTTTTTATCAGTTACAGTGGATTTCTCAGATTTGACAGTAGCTGTTGTTTGTATTGGTGATTGCTCAATTTGGTTTGCATTAATTTTGGAGTGTGTTGTTATTATGATCACTCCACTGTCTATTGCGTAAGATGATAATGAATGGTCTATGCTGATGCCAGGTTTTTTTTTTCATCTTTTACCTGCTGACATATTTTCATGCAATAAATCTTTCTGAAATTTTAAAGGAGTCTCAAAATGTGTGAGGCTTCTCATTAAGCACACATATCGTGTGTTATTCTGTGTGTTTTCATTGATATTCTTTAAAATTCTCAAATTATTTGTCAGAATTCTTGATTTTGGTTGAAAAGTTCTGGGGATGATTACCTACCTCTCTCTCTCTCTCTCTCTCCCACTCACATGCAAGTGTGCAGATGGATTTTGTTACTTAGCTTGCCCACACATTGATATGTTAATGTGGTGAAGTTGAATGGGTGGTGTTTCTCTTGTAGATATGTCGACATTGTGGTGGTGGAGATTGGCTTGTAGATGGTGTGAAGTGCACCTCACTGGCGTGCTCGGTGTTCTACGAGAGGGGGAAAGTTCAGAAAGAACTGCAGGGTCTTTCTGTTGTTGCTACAGTGGCAGGTTTCTATCCAAGGTGTATGGCTGAATGGTTTTGAATGTCATGTTACTTCTACTCGTCTCACTTGAACATGGATACGAGGAAACAGGTCTGCGCTTCCCACCATCTAGTCAATGTTTATGTGTTTATATATATATATATATACACAGAAATGATCCTATCAGTACGTGCTGATATAGGTTTATATCAGCACGGCTACAAACCTACAATTGCTGATTACAAACCTACAATTGACTGATTACAAACTTACAATTGATTGACTACAAATGGACAATTATCGGCCTGTGGGTGATTGTAGTTAGTCAATTATAGGTTTGTAGTCAGTGAAATGGGATGTTTGTAGCTATTTAAAAGCCGTCCATTTGTACATTTGTAGTCAGTCAATTGTAAGTTTGTAATTAGTCAATTGTAGGTTTGTAATCAGCAATTGTAGGTTTGTAGCCGTGCTGATATAAACCTATATCAGCATGTGCTGATAGGATCATTTCTATATATATACATATATATATATATATATGGATTCGATTTTATTTTATTATTATTATTTTTTTTGAATCTGGTTATTTCTATGTTGTTTATGCGTAGGGGTTGGCAGTGTCATATATAGTTGCAAATTATCATTTCATTGATGGGATGTACTATTGGCGCTTCGCCATGAACTTCCCGCACAGTGAGAAATGAGGGAGATTGGGGGAAGCTTATGGAGTAGTGCCAATATCATTTTCCTAATTACCAATTTCTAGATCCCTGTTGTTAGTCTCAAAACTATTGCAATTGGTAGCGGCAGTGACTCCTGAAAATATTATGAATCAATCAAGAATTTCCCTGAAATTCTATGGCACCCACCAAAAAAAAAAAAAAACAGAAGAGATTACCGTACATTAAGTGATAATAGATCAGATTTTGTGATAACTTGGTCATATTTTGTGGTAACCAATAACTTGATCACATTTAGTAATAACTACATTTATTGTGATCATTTACCAAAAAATATGATCAAATACCGCTTTTGAGTAGCTAGGGTACCATAGAAGCACCCAGAATTTTGTGAACCCAATCGAAAGATTGGAATCATATTTTGATTTTTTGAAAAGGAGGAGGAAAAAGAAAAAAGAAGAAGAAAAAGCAGAGTGACGATCAGGCATAACTTTTCTTCTTTCTGTACCTTTTCTCCCTCGGATTTGGACAGAACAAAGCTCAATCTATCTTTGCTTTTCTATCCGTTTCTTTGGGAGATGGAAAATAATGCAAGAGGATTTGGATCAGTCAGTTAAAATCCAAGAGGTTCTGGAATTTTTAAGTTGAGGTCCAAACAGATCTCAAAAATGTATTGAACCCATCCCCTTACCATTTTCCAAACTGGTTAGTGTTATATCGTCGGAATAATTTGTCTAAATTTGCCTGCATAATCAACGTGGTGGTTTATGCGAAAACCCATGCATCTGAAACCTGTGGACTGAGAGTGATGCAACAGCGAACACAAACATTCTTTTAACTGATGAGTGAGAAGCCGTAACAAAAAATAGCTCATGCAGCCACTGCCATAATTGCTTAGCGTAATCACAACCATAAAATAAATCGACGACTCATGTGAAGGGACATCACAGTCTACAACAAGAAGGTATCATACCTCCAGATCGAAGGTTTAACCTTAGTTGGCAGTCTACCAAAAAATTTTCTGAGGAAAATGAAGTTTTTGAACTTGATAACCTACGGAATGAGTCCACACTTCCATTAATAACTTTAGAGGTCACCTCTTACATATCATTCCTTGATTTAAAAGAAGAATAACATACTTCACAACTTCCTTGGCAGCGATGAAGAAGTGGCTAGGCTCGTCAATGAGATGCATAGTGACTTGGTGCCAAACTATGCTATATATATAACAGTTATATTTCCATCAGCACATATTGATATAAGTTATATCAGTATCATGCATTGGGGGTTGTACCCCTTACATTGGTCCAATGTACCACATATCCCACTAATGCACAAGGTACAACTCTTAATGCAGGTATTGATATAAGTTATATCTACACATGTTTACTTGATCATCATCCTATATAAATAAAGGGTATAAAGATGTGAAAGCCAACATCCAGAATTGCTAGGACAATGAATACAATAATTGGATGGTTCAACTCTCAAGTCGTTCGTGACCATTTCAGTACCCCACGGACCATGATTGCTTTCATCGGCGCTGTTCCAGCAATCATAATACCTGGACTTTCGACAATCTTCCCACATCCTGGTGACTGCTATAGTCTTTGCAATCATCTTAAAAGAATTTATCGGGCAATTGAATATAGGTTTTAATTTATCTAAAGAATGATGTGATGCAATAATATGTCGGGACCTTGTCTGATATCAAACAAACAAGTTATTAGAAGTGGTATATAAGTAAGATTTGGTATCTCTAAATTTTTAAAGGGGGCCTCTATTGGCACCCTAAGACTTGTTTTTTATCCCCCATTTATTTTATATTTTAAGATTTTATAAAAAATATAAAAGGTTTTCATAAAAACTGATAGCGTACTCTATTAGAAAACATTATTTTGAACAACTTTTTAGAAGAAAGTTTTTCCAAAATCTATCTTTTGAGTAGATTTTTTTGCCATTTATAGTCTTCGCATCATAAATGATTAAAAAGTCTACTTAAACAATAAATTTTGAAAAAACTTTCTTTCAAAAAGTTATTCAAAATGATGTTTTCTAATAGATATTGCGGTCAGTTTTTCTGAAAACCTTACGTATTTTTCATAAAATTTTAAAGTGTAAAATAAGTGGGGGATGAAAAACAAGTCTTTGGGTGCCAACAGAGGCCTTCATTTTTAAAGTGTGATGTGCCGGTTTGTGACCAAAATTTCTTAATGGGCCGAATGCCAGAGCAACTAGATAGATCTGATCTGATAACTCGGCAAGAAGGGAACGGCTATTGCAACCCTCCATTCTTATTACCCCACCCCCAATCCTTTAGGTTTTTAAGGTTTTATGCAAAATATAAAAAGTTTTTATGAAAACTAGCCGTGTTGTCCACTAGAAAACCTCATTTTGAACAATTTTGTAAAAGAAAGTTTTTCCTAAATCTATCGTTTAAATATACTTTTTAGCCATTTATAGCTTTTATTTCATTTTTTGCCAAAAAGTCTACCTAAACGATAGATTTTGGAAAAACTTTCTTCTGAAAAGTTATTCAAAATAATGTTTTCTAGTGGACCAAGCGATCGGTTTTTGAAAAAACCTTTTATATTTTTCATGAAATCTTAAAAACCAAAAGGAAAAGGGCTTATAAGAATGGGGGTTGCAATAGCCGTTCCCTGGCAAGAACCTTTGTTTTGCCCACCAAAACCTGGCCTGTTGGGACAGGGTTGAATGACCTTCCCTCATAACCCGACAGTCCTTTTGTTCTATTTACTCCTTTCGTTTCAATTTAAGTGTCCATCTTTCCATTTTAAGATGTTTTAAAATAATTGTCACATTTAAAAAGTCAAAGATTTTTTTTGTTAGATTTTCTAAATTACCCTTAAAAAAGTCTTTTCACTCTTTTCAATGTTTTGTATATTGAGGGCAAAATTAGAATTTTAAAACTTAAACAATGATTTAAAAACATTTAATAATGTTACCTAAAAAACAGTGTTTTTTCAAATGGGACATTTAAATTGAAACGGAGGAGGGAGTATTTACATTTTTACTAGGAGTATTATTTTGCTAGTCAACTTCTCCTTTGTTCCAATCGTTGACGGGTTACCCCGAAGACACAAACTTTTCTCAGAGACGCAGCGGCGAAAGACCCATACCGTGGAAATGGATTTCGAGGGGAATACGATGAAGCAGAAACGAAACCCATTTCTCTGCACTTCTGCAAACTCTTCATCCGCCGCAGGAGGGGAATATGAAGTCTTCTTGAGTTTCAGAGGCGTAGACACTCGTAAATCCTTCGCCGATTTCCTCTACACCGATCTTCTCGATGCGGGGATTCGCACCTTTAGGGACGATAATGAGCTTCGTGCAGGAGAGAAGATTGGCCCGGATCTTCTCAAAGCAATCGAGGAATCGAAAATCTCCGTCCCAATCTTTTCCAAAAACTATGCTTCTAGTAAATGGTGCCTACTGGAGCTCTCCAAGATGGTGGAGTGCCAGAGAAATATGGGACAAAAGGTTTTGCCGATTTTCTACGACGTCGAGCCGTCCGATGTGCGACGTCAAACGGGGAGTTACAAGAACGCCTTTCTCCAACACGAGAAGCGTTTCGATGAAAGACTGTGCAGGGATGGAAGGAGGCTCTAAGAGAGGTTGGAGAATTGAAGGGATGGGAACTGGAGAAAGAAACTAATGGGTACGTCATTCACTCCTAAACCCCCTGTTATTCCCCTTACCATTAACAAAATGTTTGTTAATTTTATATTTGTAATAGAGAATTAGTAATATTCCAGACACTTGTTTTACTGTTATTCCTATTTCTGTGCGTTTCAGACTCGTAATTTTTGGAATAGATTTCTTTAAATTTTTGTGCTTAAGAATTTGTTAGAATAATAATATTGTGTATTGCAAATAATAAGTGATATTCTAATTGCATACTTTAAGCGAGAATAGTAATGTTTATTTTTCTTTCTGGGCATTAATTATTTTTTGTGTTATTCCGTTTGATATGGATTATATTTGGCAGGCATCAAGGCGAACTAGTAAAGATGGTCGTTTCTAATGTTTTGTTAGAGTTAAAGAAGAATTACACGGTTGTAAATGACAACTTGGTCGGAATGGATCATCATGTAGAAAAAATGAGGGAATTATTAAATGTTGACTCGGATGATGTATCTATTGTTGGAATCTATGGCATGGGAGGTATTGGCAAGACAACTATTGCTAAGGTCATCTACAACCAACTCTCTGAGCGCTTCGAATGTTGTTGCTTCCTCACGAATGTTAGAGAAAAATCACTACAAAACAAGGGTCTTGTTGATTTGCAAAATCAACTTGTCTCCAAGATCCTAAAAAAGAAATACTCAGACGTTATTAATGTTGATGATGGAATCAACACCATCAAAAACACAATTTGCAAAAAGAAAGTTCTCCTTGTTCTTGACGATGTGGATCAAAAGTATCAATTTGATAAGCTTGCTGGAGAGCGTGATTGGCGGCTTGGTTCGGGAAGTCAAATAATAGTTACAACAAGAAACAGAGAGGTTCTAGATCAGCTTGAAGTGGATAAGACCTATGAATCCCCCATGATGGAACCTGCTAATTCTCTTGAACTATTTAGTAGGCATGCCTTTAGGAGGGACTTTCTCCCAAAAGACTAATATTCTCTCGGAGAAAATTGTATCCACTACTGCAGGGCTTCCTTTGGCTATTGAAGTTCTTGGGTCACTTTTATTGGGTAAAGGGAAAGAAGAATGGAATGAATTATTAGCAAAGTTGAAAAAAATACCAGAAGAGAAAGTGCAAGAAAAGTTGATAATCAGTTACGAAGCACTAAATCATGAGCAAAAGCAAATATTTCTTGATATTGCATGTCTCTTCAATGGAGAGGATAAAAAAATACCCTTTTTACATGTGGGATGCTTGCGAATTTTATCCACAAAATGGAATTAATATCCTTGTTCTCAGGTCTCTAGTCAAAATTCAAGATGATGATAAGTTTTGGATGCATGATCAACTTAGGGACATTGGTAGGGAAATCGTCCGTCGCAAAAATTTCAAAGATCCAGGGAAGCGTAGTAGGTTGTGGCTTCCTGAGGAAGCCTCGCACATAGTGGAGAGACGAATGGTAATATCAAACTGCATCATGAATTTTTATCCTCATCATTTAGCATTTTTCTTATTTTCTAATTCAACGTACTTATGAAAAAGTCCTTTACGAACAAAAGTCTTCTCTTTACAAGCTGACGTGGGTGCTCTTGGGTATAGCCATGTTGGCATCATACCGTTTCAATTTTTAAGGTCAAAACTGATAAGTCGTCCTTGCCCACAAAATTTTTTAATAAAGTAGAAAACTGTATTGAAAATAAGTAAATAATCTTTAGTATTCATAATTTTTTTCTGTTTGGATTCCATAAATCTTCTTTTTTTAATTTTAAGGATTTTTGTTGGCAGGGAACAAAAAAGGTTGAAGCCCTCATTCTTCACCAAAAACCGGGGGTTCTCATTTGACAAATGAAGAATTTGGGCAACTAACTAATCTAAGGTTTCTCCGGGTGGTTGGCGCAAAGCTTGCTGGAGATTTTAAGCATATTCTTTCAGAATTAAGATGGTTCGAGTGGCACCTTGGGGATTTTGCGCCGACCAGTTTTAATCTAAAGAATCTAGTCGTTCTGGATCTATCAGATAGAGGAACTAAAGGCGACTGGGAGGGTTGGAGTCAAATGAAGGTCTTGTGGGATATCTCTCTTTTTGTTTCTTTTATCACATCCTATAGCCATAACCCTTGGAAATTGATTTTATTTTCTTATTCTACAGAAGCCAGAAAAGTTGAAAGCTCTAAATCTCTCGTCTTGTGGTTTAAGAAGAATTCCCGACTTATCCACGTGTGCAAATTTAGAGGTTTTGAATCTTACATGGTGTACAGATTTGGTTCAAATTGACCCAATTGGTAATCTAATAAATTTGAGAGAGCTTCGCATTTCAGGTTGTGGCATAACAGAGTTACCAGATTCTATTGGAAATTTAGAGAAGCTTGAAAAGTTATATGCCTCACTCTGTAAACGTTTGGAAGGGGAAATTCCTTGGAGTATTGGGAGACCATCCTCTTTGAGAATCTTGGCATTAGATGATACCAAGATTTGCAGCCTACCAACGAGTGTTTGTCGGCTTTCTCGCCTCCAAACCCTTAATTTAGTGGGATGCGAAAAGCTTAAATCGCTGCCAGAGCTTCCCCCCAGTTTAACGACTCTTCAGTTGACAACATTCCCGAGTCTTTCCAACCTGGTGAATTTAGAGTATTTGAACTTTTCTCAGTCGTATAATCTGGTGGAAATTGCAAGAGACATTGGAAAATTATCCAAATTGAAGACCTTGGTTGTGTGCGATACCAACATTAACTCCTTACCTGCAGAGATTGGTGCCCTTCCTCAGCTCAAGACACTTGTACTCCATAGGTGCACCTGGCTTCGATTTATCGTTGGGCTTCCCTCAAGTTTATTCGAACTGATTATTTACAGTAGTACTTTCCAGGAAAGATTGCCAGATCTGTCGAATTTGAAAAATTTATCAAAATTAATGTTAGATGACTGCCTTCAGCTAGAGGGGATTCAAGGGCTTGGGAAATTAGAATCGTTGACGAGTTTGAACATATATTGTTGTCCAAATATTGGTAAGCTTGATGGGCTTGAACACCTAGAATCTTTAAGATACTTGAACGTGATATCGTGCAAATCAGTTGAAAGGTTATTGGATCTTTCAAATTTAAAAAGTTTGAAGGAACTAACAATTAGAGGTTGGGACAATTTAACTGAGATCCGTGGACTTGAGGAATTGGAATCCTTAGAATATTTGCAAATTTCTGATTGCAGGTTGTTTGAAAAATCACCTGATTTGTCGAATCTAAAAAAATTAAAAAAAATTTGTATTCGTGTAGATGAAAAATCACCTGATTTGTTTAATATCTCTGGATACAAGTCAATTGACAAATTACCGGATTTGTCAAAAAGGCGGATATCAAAGAGTGCAATACCAAGTGCGGGGTAAAGCTCTATTTTCTGTTGATGTAATGTGTTCTCTTTGACAGAGGGATTTTCCTTGATAGCTTAATTACTAGCCAATTATCTCATATTTCTTTATTTAATGTTCAGGTCATCTGCTTTCGTACTAGTAATCAAAAAGTTGGAAATTAGGTCGTCTTGGTGCATCATTATCATCAAGCCAAAAACCAAAACAAACATTTGCCTCGAGAGATCATCCGAACGAGCATGAGTCGTTAGGAACATGGTGAGTCTCACGGTTGTGGAACTTATGCAATTTCAAAACAATCTTGAATCTTTTGATCACATACACATTCATGAATTTTTTTATTTTCTTTTTCCTAGTTTGGTTTGTTTTGTTTTCTTATGTTTGAAAGGGGATTTTAGTAACTAGTAAAAGGAAAGAGGCTGTTGTATACATGGCTATCTTTTTCATTGAAATTGTTTCTCTGTACCCAAACTTAACTACATTTTTCTTTCAAACTGTCCAAGCAAAATACTACTCTCTCTCTCTCTCTCTTCTTTTCCCCCTGCCTCCTGCCCAGGGGAAAGGAGAGGGCACGGGGGGGAGGAAAGCCAGATTTCATAGTAAATTTTCTGGTGGAGTTGAGCCAAGCATTTTATACTTGTTTATAGAGTTGGTTATGATTTATGGTGCTTGCAATAGATTATGCACTTCTTTCCCATTGTCTTACATGTTTGATGATCCAGGCTTAGTCGTCTCATATTGTGCAGCATGTTTGCTCTCCTTAAAGGACACAGTGTAAAACAATCTTTCCAAATTGGACATGAGATTGCTTCTGCAATAACTGTGATGAATCCAAATCCAGTAACGTTGAAAATGGAAGTGGTCTCGTCTGTACTTCCTCCTTACTAAGAAGCGCTATGTTGGTTATGAGGGCCCTGACCAAATCGGATCTGTATTTGATGTGAAAGTAACTGAGATGCTGTGTAGAGATGCATGTGAGATTGTTGCCGATACTATGGAGCAGTCTTTGAGACTTTTTCTATAAAAAATAAAAATAATAAGACATTGGGACATTTTTATGGTAGAAGTGCAGGCACTTTTTACTTACTATGCAATTTTTTAAATACTAAAGTTCAGAGTTCACTTGCAAACTACTGGTTTGACGTTATACAGTTGATAAAAGCATGTTTGTGAATAATTGTCCAAGAATCATGGCTTTAAGTATCAATCTTGGCTATGGTACTATTAAGCCTTGATACAACTTAGCAGTTGTTGATACGCTGTAGTGTACTTGCATAGTAGTGATGTATATATGATTCAGAAAACAAATTTTAAAATATTAGAAATAGTTAAACACGTGCTGAAATATCGCTGAAATATGTTTTTTTTTTCTTTTTTTTTTCCCGGCTTGTTGTGATACTTTGTAAAATTTATAGATATTAAAAGTTTGTTACTATTATACATTGTCTCCCCCTTCACCATTGAAAGTTTCTTAACTTGTACACATTATTTGAAGTTACGAGAGACCCAAAGAAAATCATCTGGAACAACGTCATTTATGTTCTTTTTAAATTCTCAATTTTAGGAGGAATAAAAATTATTTATTGTTGCTGGATACCCCCTCCATCCTAGAAAGATGGATCTATATATCATTAGAAGTTAGTCCTTTCGGATCTTTGGATTGCACTGTTCTGAGAAATTTTTCTCTTTAATCTTATAGGAACTACTCTGCCACGGAGAGAAAAAATTGTCTAAGTACAATATTTTAAAATAGCATCAGCAACAAATTTGATTTTCATTCAACGAGGTCCTTCTTGGTCATCAACCCTCTCAGTCATTATGAAGGTCCCCATCTTTTGCCCTGAAGAAATGATACATGATTTTTGGATTTTATTTGCTTGCTTTTCAGCTGATATTGTCCATTTGCTGTGCACAGGTTAAAGCAGACTTGTAGTGTCAATGGACATGGATTTCTATCCAGAAGGGTGTCTCTTCAGGATTTTGGTTTTTGCAGAGGTCTACTTAGGTGTGCACGGACCAAGGGCTGCAGCACGCAATAGTGTCCAGCAAGGCAATGAGGACTGATCCAATGGCAGAACCATGCTATCTGGAGTGTATAACAAATTAACAATTACTAGGTCTAGGTTTTCAACTAGTAGGTGAAATGTAGTAGTTGATCAAGTAGTACAACAAATTAACAATTATTAGGTGTAGGTTTTATTTATTGTAAATAAGGTTAGATGTAACTAATAATTTCCCATTTGATGGATTAGTTTACAAGGGAATTGAATTAAATTCAGAATTTGGGTCGGGGAATTAAATTAGGATTTCTTAGATTAAATGTTTGTCATGTTGACTTGATAATGTCAGAATGCCGTCATTTGAAAAGGATTCTCTTAACCCCTGTCTGCATTTTTTACCCAATTGTACTGTGAATGTGCCAAAGGGAGAAATAAACATCCTGTAAAAGCAAAAGTAACCAAGGCATGTGGGTATCAGGTGAGGGGAACAAAAGGATGAATCAAGGCATGTGGATGGGCTCCACATGTCTAACAGTTTGAAGGCGACAAATTTCCAACTTGCTTACCTGATGGCACGGGTATATCTCACTTTTCTATAGAAATAATGTTTTCTTTTTGCAAGAGGGTTGTTCTGGTTAGGTCATGGTTGGAGTGGTTAATAAACAATATCAGTTATCGATGGATTATAGTAAGGATTTATCGGTATTGGAAAATAAAATTAAAAAACATAAATAGTCGAAATAAATTAGAGTGATGCTACACAAGATCAGTCCTTCCAACGAAATCGTTGAGCGACTAATGTGGATTGTTTTTTTAAACAGTTTCCGACAAAACTAACAGAATTCAAAACAATGATTTGATGAAATTACCCATTCGTCTTCCACTTCCAAAGCATCAATCTTCTTTCTCTCATCTTACTATAACTCCACCCTTTCTCTTTCTATACCCAACCCCAAACAAACTCACAATCCCTCTCCCTCCGCATCTTCCTCTACAAAGTAAGAGAGACAGCCACATATTTTTATGAGAAAAACTAGTTTGATCCAACCAACCAAAAAAAAAAAAAAGAAGAAAAGGAGCATGAAGAATAAGAAGAAAACGACAGAGAAACTTACTTTTTGGGATTTTTACTAGAAAAAATTAGTTTTCTTTTAATGAAAATCTAGTTAAGTTTACAAAAAATCTAGTTAAGTTTACAAAAATCTAGCTAAGTTCATAAAAATTTAGCTAAGTTTACAAACAAAACTAGCTAAGTTTACAAAAAAATCTAACTAAGTTTATAAAAATTTAGTTAAGTTTACAAACAAACCTAGCTAAGTTTACAAAAAAAATCTAGCTAAGTTTATAAAAATTTAGCTAAGTTTACAAACCAACCTAGCTAAGTTTACAAACAAACCTAGCTAATTTTACAAAAAAACCTAATTCACTTACAAAAACTTTCCAGATCTATAGCGGTGTTGGAAGATGCACAAATTTGTGACTTTTATGCAATCATTGATTGTGCTTTAGTACCGTTTTTGCAAATCTGTAGAGAGGCTAGAGAGAGAGAGAGAGAGAGAGAGGGAGCAACCATTGATGGCCGTGGATGGCTGTGTCGGTGATGGAGACTTTGCTGGAAGAAAACAGTCGTTGTGATTCCTTGAAGAGGAAAAAGAGAGAAAAAAGAGGGAGTAAAGAAAAACTAAAGAGAAAGTAAGCAGAAAAAAGAGAGTAGAGTTACTAATAAAGTGAATCCGTATAATATATAAATATAAGGGGGGTTTGGCTATCAGTCCAAGATATAAGATTTATTTGGCAATTAGTCAGGCAACTTTTATTTTAACTCATTTAGTCCATTTGGCTCATTACTGACCAAAATACCCTTACCTTTATCTCTTTTTCTTTCCCTCCCACCTACACCACGATCATAACAGTCAACCTTCTCTAGCGACAACGACATTATCTAATGCCGAACCAGATCTAAAAACTCATTGGCAACGATAACCCTCTCTCTTTTGCTCCCCTCTCTCTCTCTCTCTCTCTCTCTCTCTCTCTCTCTCTCTCTCTCTCGCTCTTTTCTAGATCTGAAACTCACCATGGAGCTTGAATGGAGCCAAACTAATTGTTGAAGGACCCTCCCCACTTCTCCTTCTCCAGTCACGGTGATGCTGATTGACACGTTGTAGGCGGCTGGAATGGGTCCTCGCAGGATTATATCCGCCCTTATTAAAGAGTATAGTAGAATTAGCAAAGTTGGATTCACAAAGGTGGACTGCAGGAATTACATGAGGAATAATCTCCAGAGGAGCTTAGAAGGGGACATTCAGCTTGTTCTAGATTACTTGAGGCAAATGCACGTCGATTAATCCTACATTCTTCTATGCCGTGCAGGGCGATGATGATTAGTGTATAAGCAACGTCTTTTGATCCAAAGGCCAGGGCCAACATAACCTGCATGATTCGATCGGCTATCACACAGTTTTCCAGACACCCACCACCGTTTCTGCAAATGGCACATCTTTAAAAAGTGCCACGTTAGGTATACCTACAAACCTCAACTCTCAACGTCTCTTCCTTCTAAAACCAACGGCCATAGTTTCATCTTCTCATTTTTTTTCTTTTTTCTTCCATTTTACATCAGATTTGTAGAAATATAATGGGAAAAAAAATGAAAAGAAAAGTTTGCCTCAGAGTATCATTTGTTGGTTGTTGACTTGCCTAGTAGTGTCATAGGTTATGTTGACTTTAATCAGGATGTCATCCTCATCAAATTGTAAAATTTTATAGTTTGATGAAGTAGTAAAATTTTACAGTTTTATGAAGTATTATGTTAGACAGATTAGAATGTTGGGAACAATCCCATCTTTGCAAGAAGCTAACCAGGCCTTTATTGCGAACCCGCATGCCCAACTTTCGAAGTAGTAAAATTTGCTATAAAATTTATTTCGTAAAATAGTAAAATTTTACTACTTCATTATAAATTTTACTACTGAAGTAGTAAAAATTTTTTACTTTGTAAAGTAGTAAAATTTTACAGTTTTATGAAGTATTACGTTAGACTGTGTCAAGTAGTAAAATTTTATGATTTTAATTTTTTTAATAATTACCTAATCAATATGGATCTTTTTTCGAAAATATCGATTAGTAGATTCCAAAAAGATAATTTGTTTTTTAAACGGATATGTATATTGTAAGTTATAAGCTTTTAAAAATTATAATACTAAAAGGCTAAGTTAGTTACATAAGGTGGCCTAAATAACAAAAAAGGGAGTGCCCTTAGTAATAATAAGGGTAAACCAGGTATTTTTAAAAAATGTGTGACTAATTGATAAATAAGTTCAATCTCCTTGATTAATTGACTTAGAAAAACTCTTACTTGATTAATTGCCAATATTTTACCAAAAAATAGACTAATCGCGAATTTCCCCTAAATATAATTAATAAAGGAAGAGAAAGATTGAGAGAGAGTGAAAGAGAATCTGACAAGAGAGATATATTACAATTAATAAAGGAAGAGAGAAGGAAAGAGAGAAAGAGAATTAACAGGAGAGAGCTATTGATGGGGTACGGTTTTCAGTTTTATTTAAAAAGATTTGCTTCTCACAAGGTGAGAGATTTTCTGCAAAGAAGATATGCCTTTTCATTTCTTCCAATATAAAAAGATAATTATGAAATTACACAGTCACAACTTACGAAATTGTCAAAATGCACTCAGCATATAAAGTATTTCCCTCCATGAAAACCTAATATTTAGGGAAAAAGGCCCCCTCAATCTCGTCATAGGTGACGAAACGGGCACCATTATCCTTGCCAGCTGGTGAACACCACATGAGGGAGCTTCTTTCGGTGTCAAAGGAAGGAATAAACATCCTGTAAAAGCAAAAGAGTAACCAAGGCATGTGGGTGAATCAAAAGGATGAATCAAGGCATGTGGACGGGCTCCACATGTCTACCTGATGGCATGGTATATTTCTATAGAAATAATGTTTTCTTTTTGCAATAGGAATTTTCCATGATTGCTTGTTGATTATCTTTTCTTTCTCTATTTGATGTTCTGGTTAGGTTATGGTTGGAGTGGTTAATGAACAATATCAATTATCAATTGATTATAGTAAGGATCAACTTCGTTACTACTAATTAAGAAGTTGAAAGTGAGGTCATCTTCTTTTTTCCCAAGGGTGTCTTGTTGTTGGGTCCGATTCATTTCACAGGTACTAGTCAATTACTGGCTTTTTAGGAGCAAGGTAAAGCCTAACTCGAAGGAAAATATGGAGTAAACGATTTCGTGGGATTTCCTATGCTTCCTAAGACAATTATCATGGGTCGATTTGTTACTAAGCTAATCCCTCATAAAATCTATGTACAAATAGATCATTAATTAAAAAATAAAAAAATAAAAATAAAAAAGAAAGAAAGAGGGTCTAAATACATAGGATCCTATCCCATGAGCGCACACAAAAAAGAGAGAGGGTGGGTGGGGGACGACCATAAGTTTTTGTTAAATAAACTAGAGCCTATCTTGGATAAGAAAAGCATTTTGAAATTAGCGTATGACTTTTTGACCTTGCTTGTCATTGCCATCACGAAGCCAATATACCTTAGCTATATACTAACCACATTAGTCTTAAGGATTCGATAGAAACAATTTTTCAAAAGAAATTTGGTTGTTAATTGGAATTGACTGTTAGCTGTAGATATGAAATTAATAAAATTGGACATGAACTAACATTCTAAGACATTTGAAAATTTAATTAAAAAGCAACGTTATATGGTCTTAATTTTGTTGTCAAAATTTACTTACATAACTAATGTGCGAGCTTGGCTAATCAATTAAAAATTTTACTAAAAAAATTAATTGTTCATAATGGGACGGGTTGCCACATCATTTGGGAAAAGAGATTTTAATAAAAAAAAATTTACACCCTTTAGCATTTTCATTAATAAAATTGACATTGGACTTTAAAATTCATAAAATTGATGCTTGATAAAATTTTGATTATATGTATTCTACTGTAAGCCATCACATATTTATATATTTCTACAAAGGCATTACTAATAAAATGGGATCCAAGCTTACTTTTCTCAACAACAACAACAAAAAGAGAGAGATAAATGGCATTGACAAATCACAAATGGTCCGGGCCTTCATTTAAAGGGCTACCTTAAAGCCTAGCCTGTTACTAAACGGGTCTAAAAAATAGTAATGTAACCTATAAATTTCTTGGCATTTTTGCAAGTTTAGGGTTTTAAACAGTTTTTGGTTTAGAGAGAAAGGCAAACAATTTAGGGTTTTGGTGACATGGTGTATGTCTTAAATTATATGCTCAAAATGGCTCAAAAAATGGAGGGCTCATCAAAAGAGGGAATACTCTTTTTGCAATTGATAAATAAAGTAGAGTACTCATTAATTTGAAATAAGAAAGCACAAAAGTTCAACTTTCTTCAAAGAAAGGTTTTCAATTTATTTTGCAAAAGAGAGAGAGTTTGTAGTCGAAGCATCTTTCTTGGGAATTAGTGTCACTAAGACGATTGTATAGATATATAATTGTACCAATTTGTTTTTGAGAAATGAGAAATGCCCATTTTACCCAAAACAAAACAAATCCCATTTGATGCTATGCAAGATTATATAATATTATAAATTAATTTTTTAAAAGAGAAATTATGAGACCCATTGTCTATTAATGTATAGGTGAATAAGATGGATGAAATAACATTACTCTAATACTCTTTTTTAAAATGTTAGAATTAGTTCAATTCTTAGCCTTCTCAAATAAGTAGCAATTCGTTGAGTCTATTTTTCCAAATCTTTTCAAAAGTATAAGTATTTTAACAAAAGTAATTTTCATAGCTAAAATTCCCTTGAATTACAAGATTAATAAACTTCAAAAGTTAACAAATGACCCATTCAACCATTAAATTATGGGACTTTATTCATATCAAATTCAATGCATATTTTTGTCAAATTTATTGCTTATTTTTGTGAAAGTTAATATATAAATCAATTACAAGCACTTGATTTAGGCATTTCATGCTCTGATTTGGAATTACTAGTACAAACTTGCACAAGGTTTTAGCAAATTTTTGTGTCACAGGCTCATTTCCCATTCAAAAACCATTTTTCCATTTTTTTAACTTCGAGTTCGTTTTTAAAATTATGAAAAAAGAAACCGGAGGGCTGCCGGCCTGCCATAGCTTTCTTCAAAGACGAAAGGAATCCATGGCAAGGTAACCATAACTTTCAATTTCTTCACAGAGAGGAGAGAAAGAGAGAGAGTGAGAGAGAGAAAACAACTTGTATTGTGGAAATGGATTACGAGGGGTGGTTTTGGTTACCTTGGACGGTGACGATTGCTGTAATTCTCCTTTCCTTGCTAGTGATTACTAAGTCTCTTAAAAAGAAGGAACTGCCAACCGCAACCGCCGCCACTGCCGTGAACAATACAGCCTCCACCTCCGCCGCAGGAGGGGAATACGAAGTGTTCTTGAGTTTCAGAGGCGCAGACACTCGTTACGGCTTCACCGATTACCTCTACACCGATCTTCTCGACGCTGGAATTCGCACTTTCAGGGACGATAATGAGCTTCGCGTAGGAGAGAAGATCGGCCCGGATCTTCTCAAAGCAATCGAGGAATCGAAAATCTCCATCCCAATCTTTTCCAAAAACTATGCTTCTAGTAAATGGTGCCTACTTGAGCTCTCCAAGATGGTGGAGTGCCAGAGAAATATGGGACAAAAAGTTTTGCCGATTTTCTACGACGTCCAGCCGTCCGATGTAAAGCATCAAACGGGAAGTTACAAGAATGCCTTTCTTCAACACAAGAGGCGTTTCGATGAAAAGACTGTGCAGGGTTGGAAGGAGGCTCTGAGAGAGGTTGGAGAATTGAAGGGATGGGAACTGGAGAAAGAAACTAAAGGGTATGTCATTCACTCCTAAAACCCCTGTTTTTACAGTATGATCTACTCAGATATAGTATTAAGTAAAAGAAAAATTTTTGTTAATTTTGTATTAGTCATAGAGAAGTAGTAATATTCCGGACACTTGTTTTACTTTTATTCCTATTCTTGTGCGTTTCAGACTCAGACTGGTAATTTTATTCCAGACTTCAAAATTTGGAATAGATTTCTTTAAATTTTTGTTCTTAAGAATTTATTAATAATATTGTGTATTGCAAATAATGTTTATTTTTCTTTCTAGGCATTAATTATTTTTTGTGTTTTTTCCTTTATATTTGGCAGGCATCAAGGAAAACTAGTAAAGATGGTTGTTTCTAATGTTTTGTTAGAGTTAAAGAAGAATTACATGGTTGTAAATGACAACTTGGTTGGAATTGATCATCATGTTGAAAAAATGAAGGGATTATCCAATGATGTATCTATTGTTGGAATCCATGGCATGGGAGGTATTGGCAAGACAACTATTGCTAAGGTCATCTACAACCAACTCTTAGAGCGCTTCGATTGTTGTTGTTTCCTCACAGATGTTCGAGAAACATCACTACAATATAAGGGTCTTGTTGATTTGCAAAATCAACTTATCTCCGAGATCCTAAAAAGGAAATACTCCGACATTATTGATGTTGACAAAGGAATCAACACCATCAAAGACACAGTTTGCAAAAAGAAAGTCCTTGTTGTTCTTGACGATGTGGATCACAAGTCTCAATTTGATAAGCTTGCAGGAGGGCGTGATTGGTTTCATCCAGGAAGTCAAATAATAGTTACGACAAGAAACAAAGAGGTTCTAGATCAGCTTGAAGTGGATAAGACCTATGAACCCCCCATGATGGAGCCTGGTCATTCTCTTGAGCTATTTAGTAGGCATGCCTTTAGGAGCGACTCTCCCCCAAAAGACTATGATATTCTCTCTAACGAAATTGTATCCACTGCTGCAGGGCTTCCTTTGGCTCTTGTAGTTTTTGGGTCACTTTTTATGGGTAAAGGGAAAGATAAATGGGAAGAATCATTGGCAAAATTGAAAAAAATACCAAACAACGAAGTCCTAAACAAGTTGATGATCAGTTATGAAGCACTAGAGCATGAGGAAAAGCAAATATTTCTTGATATTGCATGTCTCTTCATTGGAAGGGATAAAAAATATCCTTGCTACATGTGGGATGCTTGTGAATTTCACCCACAAAGTGGAATTAATGTTCTTGTTCTCAGGTCTTTGGTCAAAATTCAAGATGATATGTTCAGGATGCATGATCAGCTTAGAGACCTTGGTAGGGAAATCGTTCGTAAGGAAAATTACAATGATCCAGGGGAGCGTAGTAGGTTGTGGCTTCCTGCAGAAGCCTTTGACATACTGGAGAGACGGATGGTAATATCAAACTGCATTATGAATTTTTATCCTCCTTATTTAGCATTTTTCTTATTTTCTAATTCATGTAATCTAATATATATATATATATATACATAAAAACAATGTTCAAAGCTATCACTTGGTGCATTTTTAAAATGCCATGTCATGTTGACAGTTAGGTTTTGACTTTCAATTCCTTATTGAACATGCTTACCCAATGGCCTTTTCATTTAGAGTCATTTCCTTTTCATAACTCTTCATCTTTTTATTTAGTTTTCTATCTGAAACAAATCACTCCCTCTTTAAAGAAAAAAAACCAAAATGGTGTCTATCCTCCTTAGTTAGCATTTTTCTTAATTTTAATTAATCTATCTAATATATATATTAAAGTAGTGTTCACAGTCATCATGTTGCATTTTTTTACAAAGCCACATGGCCTTTTATGTACACTTTAATTGTTTTTTAAAAAGTTATCTTTCAATCTTTCAAAAAGTTTTTCTCTTTTCTTTACATTTTTGGCTTGGACCAAACGGTTTTACATAGCTTTTAATTTCTGGAACCATTGTAACTAGGGATGTGCAAAAAACCGCCCAATCCACCAAATCAAACCAATCCGCTCCATACTGCACCAACCCAGGTGGTTTGAGAGGTTAGGCGGCGCGGTTTGGGTGGATTGAGCAATAAAATTGGTAGTTTGGTTTGGTTGGCAGGTTAAACATTATCAAACCGCCAATAAACCAAACCAACCCGCCTTTAACAACATATGTATAAAATTATAAAAATGAAATATAGAAATCTTCTTTTGTGGTTTTCTAGTTTTTCTAGTTCTCCAAATCTTTCCTTTATACTTTTTGTGAATGCCCTCAAGCTTTAAGGGAGTGTTCTTTAGTACTTAGGCTAAGCCTTTATTATGAATACACTTTTATTTCATAAATATATCTATATATATATATAAATCTTCTTATAACAATTATTAATGACTAAATGGATAACTTTATGCCTTAGATTCCTAAGTCCCCAAACGATGCACATCAACTCATTAAGATATGACACGATTCACATAACCAAGTCCCCATTCTAAAACACAAAATTGGGTTGCATATTAGTGTAATTTGCTATTTTTTATTGCTACTTTGTTAGGTTGCTATATTTTGGGTATTCCAACAAGATTTGAATCTAATTTAATATTACTTATCTCCAATTTCATCTACATTGATTGAGTGTTTATTCTCACAAAGTCATAATTTACTACTTTGTTATTAAGATATTGTAAAAATGTGTATCAAGCTTTACATAACCAACTAAAATGGTTAAATTTTTTAGATTTATTTACAACTCATCAATTAAGGCCTAATATATATCAAAAAATGCCCAATTAAAAATGGCATGATAGAAACCACCAAACCCATCCAAACCATTGTGACAAACCGCCTAAAAAATCAACCAACCCATTGGTTTTTAGCACATACGGTTTGGCGGCGGGTTGGAAATTTCGTAACCCGCCATTGGTGAATTGGTTAGTATTTTACCCTTAAACCACTCCAAACCGACCCGCGCACATCCCTAATTGTAACCGACTAACCATCATCTCTTTCAAATTCTCCACCAACTCTTCAACGGATCATCACCAGCTGGCCATGGCTCGAGAGAGGCATTACTTCTTAATGACTCTCAGACTCTTTCCTTCCTAACGTCTCATCCACGTGGAGGTCTCTTACTTTTTAACTTCTAAGAATTTAGATGGTTTGGAAATCCCATGAGTCTTACACTCTCACCAACTATTTAAAGAGACATGGTTAAGTCCTCCAGGCAATAAGACCCCTCTGTTTGCACATTTTCATTAGCAATAGATATATTTACGTCAATCCACTACATAGGGATATGCAACCCGCTCACACAGAATAACATAGATTAAATCACTAAGGTTGGTAATTTATCACCTTACGAATTCTGTATTTAAATTTTACTTTGTTTATTAAAATTACCCTCATTATAAATTTGTTTATTTGTATTTTCTCCCGTGCCTTGCACGGGTTCGATCGGAATTGGATTTGCTCAAGTTGGACACTTTAAATGGATGCTCAAGTTGACGCTAGATGTGTGCCATGTGGCGCATCCATTCTTTCAACGGCTGAGATGGCACAAATTTCACCTCATATGTATGTACAAACACAAATTATTCTTGATTCCTTCTCATCTCAACCGTTGAAAGAATGGATGTGCCACATGGTACACATCCAGCATCAACTTGAGCGTCCATTTAAAGTGTCCAACTTGAGCAAATCCAAATCCGGGTTCGATCAGCATTCTTTTCTTCCCTGCGATATTCTTCCTCCTGCTCCATTATCTCATGCAAATTCTGGTAAAGGTTTCTATCTGAATTTTTTTTCCTTTTACCAACAGTTGGATTTACTTTCTACCAATCCCATCATATATATAAATGTTGGGGGAAGGTTTGTGTGTAGGTATTATTATTATTACTTTTTGTTATTGCAGAATTTGATAACTTCTTTTAAAATATATATATATATATTAATTTCAAATTAAAATTACGTTCAACTTTTTTTTTCTCCTGGTAATGAAATTTTTATGCAACTTTTATGATTGTTCTTATACTATTTTTCTCTATATTTTTTCCCATGAGAGTATACCGTTATTGTAATCTAATATATATATAATTAGTATTCACAGTCGCCATGTGGTAATTTTTTACAAAGCCACGTGGCACATTCTTTATACTTTAATTGTTTCATAAAATGTTGTCTTTAATTGTTTTAACAGTTATCTCTTTCAATTTTTCCAATTCAAATTAAACTCTCTACACAATCATTTACTATTCTTTCACACCATCTATACTAATATAGAAAGCGGTTGGAACTTTGGTTGGATTTGTAGAGTGGATTACCAAAAAACCCTCATCGGTTTTAAATAAGGTAGAAGTTACTGGGTTTAAAAAAGTTTTTTTTAATAAGATCTCTTAAATAAACTCTAACTTAACCATCCACTATCTTCTTTCTTTTTCTCACTTTTCTCTTCTGCTATCCTAACCACCCTCGTATTCTCTCTCTGTAACTACTTAATATCAGTTTTTTTTTTTTTTTTATTTCAAATTTATATTTTGGAAGATTATTGAAAGGAGTAATTTTTTTTTTTTTTTTTGGCACATACAATGCGTGTGCTTCGACATCTAGTGTCAATGTAACAAGTTACCCGAAGAGACAATTATAAAAGTTGGTTTCTTCAATTTCTGTTGGACACAACCCCTTGGAACTTTTAAACTTATTTGTTTTTGTCAAGACAGAAGGAGTTGTGTCCTTCTGCCCAAACATAGAAATATTTTATTCTGTATGTAAAATCATGACTGGTGTGTGTACAGGATGACTCTAAAGGTTGAATGTGTTTTTCCTTTTTGGTTTATTTTCCTTTGTCGGTGTAAGTTAATGTAATGCATTCTTTTATTGGCCATTATTTCTTTGTTATTTTGAAACTATAACCCATTAACAAAGAGTTAAAGATGTGTTTGTATATACAAATCTTTTATCTTTTAATTATTTTTGTTAATTATGTTTTGTGATTATAGATTCTGCTAACTAAATAAATAAGATCGATGAGCTTTTTTTAGTAAAAAATATTGTATATACGACATTTTAAAGCCGGAATTTGATTATTATTATAAAAAAGTAGGAATTTGATTATCCTTTTAATTTTGTAAATGTCGTCATTAATTTTGTTACAGTTTTTTTTTCCCCCTCTTTAATTGTGTTTAAAACTGTTTAGATTTTTACTGCCCCAACCGTTATAATAGTTATCTGTTTTAATTTCTCTAAACTTAAATTTAACTGTTCTATTTTTAAAAAAAAATTAATCTTAGTTTTTAAATCCCAATGAGAACAACTATTTTTACTAAACAAATACGTCTAATGTCTGCACATTTCCATTCTTATCATTGTTGCAATTTGTACTCATCATCTCTCTTTTTGCCCCTCATTCTTTTTCTCTCTCAACCATTAGGTGTTGAAGTTTTGAATTAAAAACTATTATTGCTATAAGCCTTTCTCCAACAATTAATTCATGTTGAACTTAACTCAAGGTAATCAGTCCAAATTTTGTTTCCTTTTAAATTTCGTTTCCTTTCAAATTATGTTTCCTTTTAAAGTCTTCTAATGATTACCATAAATTTCTTTGGCCTAATAATTATTCTTGAAGTTTTTTAATTCTCTTCATAGTTCTTATCATAGCCGAAAAAAGAAAAAGTGATAGATTTACACCCAAAAAGGTTTCCTTTTAAATTCTTCTACTATTTCCAACTTTGGTTTAATTATTATTCTTTGGGTATTCCTTAGGGATGTGCAAAAAATCGCCTAATCTGTTAAATCAAACCAATCCACTCCATTCCGTACCAACCCAAGCGGTTTGAGAGAATAGGCAAATTGGTTTGGGTGGGTTGAGTAATAAATTTGGTGATTTGATTTGGTTGGGGGTTGAACTTTGTCAAACCGCCAATAAACCAACCCAACTCACTTTCAATTATATATATATTAATACTATCTCATCAAAATATATATATATATATATATATAGTCATTTTAATATCAAGTACACCTGTGATTGCAGCAATTGATTACTCTTTTTTTTTTTTTTTTCATTTTAACAATTAATTTTTATGCAATTTGTTATGATTACTCTTATGCTATGTTTTTTTCTTTATTTTTTTGCATGGATCTACTACTAGGTAAGAAATAAAGTCCTTTAGAGCATCTCCAATGGTGAGCTATATGGTGTGTTATTGCTATGTTATAGCATTTAGCACAAGTTGGGATGTTCCAACGGTCAGCTAAATGCATGTGCTAAATATAGCAATAGCTCACCGTTGTGCTATATTTGGCACAAGGGTGAGATATTGCTATATTTGCCATGTCAGCTTTCCTTCCCTTTCTCAGCAACCAAACACACCACTCCCTCCATTTCTCAACAACCAACACAACAGTAAATATGAAAAATCAGATATTTCTCTTCCTTTATTTCTAAAATTTTATCAGTAACCAAACATCCCTAAAAATGCAATATTTTCAAACAAAATACTGAAATCTTCTCTCTCTCTCTCTCTCTCTATATATATATATAATTAGAAAACATACCCTTTTGTTTAGCCCATTCGCCCACTTCAAGCAACTTCACATTAAGAAAACATACCCTTTTTGAACTACTACTGAACTAAATCACAAATTTGGGTTCATCTCTTGCTTTCAAGCATCTCAATTTCCCCAACTAGTAATCCTTTCTCACTTTTTGCATACGACCCCCTTTTGCATACCCTTTCTCGGCTAAAGCTATGCACACAGTCCAGAAATCCTTTTTCACTTTCTGCACGACCCCCTTTTTGTGTACCCTTTCTTAGCCAAGGCTTTGCACACAGTTGGTGAGGAGAAGAGAAGAGGGTTTGAAGTGTGAGAGTTAAAAAGAAGGGGAAGTATCTGGAGAGAGAGAGAGAGAGAGAGAGAGAGAGAGAGAGAGAGAATGGAAGTTGGAAGATAGTAGTTGGTAGTTTATAAAAAAACATAGAGGGAATTGAAGTTGTGGCAAAAAATAGCACACTATACATTTGCACCATTGGAGCACCTTGTGCTAAATTATAGCATTTGGCACTGTAGCATGTGCTAAAATAGCAATAGGTCACCATTTTTAGCTCACATGACTGGAGGTGCTCTTACAAACAAAAGTCTTCTACAATAGGGTTTTACAAGCTGACGTGGGTGCTCTTGGGTATAGCACGTTGGCATCATACCGATTGTATTTTTAAGGTCAAAACTGATAAGTTGTCTTTGCTCATAGGAAATTTAAAATAAAATTAATTAAAAGAAAAAAAGTAGAAAAATGAATTGAAAATAAATATTCTTTTTTTAATTTTAAGGATTTCTGTTGGCAGGGAACAAAAAAGGTTGAAGCCCTCATTCTTGACCAACAATACCCGGTGCTCTTTAGGTCTTTGACAAATGAAGAATTTGGGCAACTACCTAAACTAAGGTATCTCCAAGTAGATAGCGCAGACCTTACTGGAGATTTTAAGCATCTTCTTTCAGAATTAAGATGGCTCGAATGGGTTGGACGCTTTAGTAGGAAATCTTCGAATTTTGCGCCAACCAATTTTCATCTAAAGAATCTAGTCGTTCTTCGTCTATCAGATTGCGATATCAAAGACGACACTTGGAGTGAAATGAAGGTCTGGTGGAATATGTCTCTTTTTGTTTCTATCATCACATCCTATTGGAAATTGATTTTATTTTCTTATTATTCTACAGATGCCACAGAAGTTGAAAGTTCTAGATCTCTCATTTGTCGATGGTTTTAGAAGACTTCCCGACTTATCCACATGTGCAACTTTAGAGGTTTTGAATCTTTCCAATTGTAATCATTTGGTTCAAATTGACCCATCGATTGGGTATCTAATAAATTTGAGAGAGCTTAACCTTCTATGGTGTTGGAGCATAAGAGAGTTGCCAGTTTCTATAGGAAATTTAGAGAAGCTTGAAAAGATACTTATCTTTGGCTGTCACAATTTGAAAGGGGAAATTCCTTGGAGTATCGGGAGACTATCCTCTTTGAGAATCTTGATATTACGTGATACCGGGATTTGTAGCCTACCAACGAGTGTTTGTGGGCTTCCTCGCCTCCAAACCCTTGATTTAACGAGATGCGACAAGCTTGAATCGCTGCCAGAGCTTCCCCACAGTTTAACAGACCTTCGGGTCTCATCTGGATTAATAACAAAATTCCCGAGTCTTTCCAACCTGGTGAATTTAATGTTCTCCAAAAGCAAGATTATTGACTCCTTACCTGCAGAGATTGGTGCCCTTTCTCAGCTCAAGAAACTTGCAGTCCAATCCTGCCGCAAGCTTCGATTTATCCTTGGGCTTCCCTCAAGTTTGTTCGACCTGCATCTTGAGAATTGTGATTCACTGGAAAGATTGCCAGATCTGTCGAATTTGAAAAATTTATCAACATTAAAGTTAATGAAGTGCCGTGAGCTAAAGGGGATTCAAGGGCTTGAACAGTTAGAATCTTTAAGATATTTGGACGTGTCTGAATGCAAATCAGTTGAAAGGTTATCGGATCTTTCAAATTTAAAAAGTTTGAAGGAACTAAGAATTTCTAGTTTGGACAATTTAACTGAGATCCGTGGACTGGAGGAATTGGAATCCTTAGAAGTTTTGGTCATTAAGCGATGCAAGTTGCTTAAATTACCTGATTTGTCAAATCTAAAAAACTTAAAATCTTCTTCAATTCTGCTGATGAGCGAATCTGACTGGGAATGGGAATTTGACTGCGAATCTGACGGAGATCGAGGGACTTAGAGGAATTGAAAAATCCTTATATCTCTGGATACAAGTCAATTGACAAATTACCAGATTTGTCAAACACACGGAAATCGAAGACTGCAATACCAAGTGCCAATTAAAATTTTTTGCGTCACAATGGTACCTGACCGCAAGGTAAAGCTCTATTTTCTGTTGATGTAATTTGTTCTCTTTGAAAGATGGATTTTCCTTGATAGCTTAATTACTAGCTAATTTTCTGTTGATGTAAAGCTCTATTTTCTGTTGATGTAATGTATTCTGTTGATGTCGAGTACAATATTTTAAAATAGCATTAGCGACAAATTTGATTTTCATTTAACGAGGTCCTTCTTGGTCATCAACCCTCTCAGTCATTATGAAGGCACCCATCTTTCGCCCTGAAGAAATGAGATGATTTTTGGATTTTATTTGCTTGCTCTTCAGCTGATATTGTCCATTTGCTGCACACAGGTTAAAGCAGACTTGCAGTGTCAATGGACATGGATTTCTATCCAGAAGGGTGGCTCTTCAGGATTTTGTTTTTTGCAAAGCAGGTCTACTTAGGTATGCACAGACCAAGGGCTTCATCAATTCCACCTGCAGCACGCAATTGTGGCCAACAAGGCAATGAGGGCTGATCCAATGGCAGAACCATGCTATCTAGAGTGTATACCTTATGTTGTAAATACTTGTAATCCATGGGGATGTTGGGGCTGACCTGGTTGATGCGGATGTGGATCCGTTGGATCTTTTGGCGATTGATTCCTTCTTCAGATTAAATGATTTATATTACATCAAGAAACAGATAACCCCACGCTTGCAGCAGGTATTTGGACTTGTTGGAGCTGATTTGAAGCAGTGGTTTCTGAAGATGTGCCATCCTGTTAGGGAGAGCTTTTGGTAGAGGCCATGATCATGCTCGAAATCCACACTGAACCAGAAACTATTGTTATTATTGCATGTCTATGCTGATGCCAGGGCTATATATTTATCTTTTAGCTGCCAGCATTTTTTCACGCATCAAAATTTTGAGTGTTTTGATGCTTTAAAATCACACTTTTAAAAAGTTTTATCATTTTTTTATGCTTTAATTTCCATGCACATACATGCATTTAAGCATGATATGGTTGCATGCATCACAGCCTGAGGGTTTTGCTCTTATTATTGCGATTTGTGTAATGAAACTATGAAAGTAGCTAGTGTTTGGTGGGGTCTCAGTGGAGATGCATATGTTTCTATTTTGACCTTGAGGGCAATGCCGTTTTCAACTAGTAGGTGAAATGTAGTAGTTGATCAAGTAGTATAACAAATTAACGATTACTAGGTGTAGGTTTTATTTATTGTAAATAAGGTTAGATGTAACTGATAATTTCCCATTGGATGGATTAGTTTATGAGGGAATTGAATTAAATTCAAAATTTGGGTCGGGAAATTACATTAGGATCTTTTAGATTAAATGTTTGTCATGTTGACTTGATAGTGTCAGAATAAAATCATTTGAAAAGGATTCTCTTAATTCCTGTCTGCATTTTTTATCCAATTGTACTGTGATTAATGTCTAAATACTCTATGGGGCATCTTACACGAGTCATTAGGCTTGGTGGGAGTGAAGCTTGAGATACTTTTAATCATTAATAAATAAATAAAAATGTCTAAGTACTCAAATTCCTACCAATTATTTGCTTGGTTCATTTTTGCTTTCAAGAATCACGTATGTCAATTTATGGCTATTTCTTTTGATCTAACAACAGCTTTGTTCTTAATTATTTTTTCACATGCGAGTGATCTCGGAAAAAGAGAACTTTGAGCTGGCTTTTGAGGCCGACAACTTGAACAGCCATGCCAGATATAGGTTTTCCAAGTCGTATGCGCACAAAATACCATGTCCCAGAGGAATATATGTAAAGCAATGCAGTTTGGTTTTCCAAATTGTGGATCAAATACCATGTCCCAGACACATGTAATGCAATGCAGGTAGAGATACTTCTAAGAAAGTCCAACAAAGCTATCGAGGCCCAGTTGGTGAAATTTGAGTTACAGGCTTGGGGATGGGGCTCCTGTTTTGGGATGGGGCTTCATTTTTAGTTCTCTTTCTCTAGTTGGAAGGTTTAAATTGGAACTACATTTTGTATGGGTTATCAATGATTTATTTTGCAATATGTACCAATAATGTATCAATTGTAGGAATCCATGGCATGGGTGGTCTTGGCAAAACCATGTAGAGAAGGACAATGTAGAGCTTCACATAGAAGAAGCGATCGGGTTGGACCTTGTTTGATATCAGGTAAACAAGGTGTCAGAAGTAGTATATAAATAAGGTTTAGCATATCTAAATTTTTGAAATGTGACGTGCCGGTAAGTCTTATGTATTAAAATCTTCCCCTCCCAATGTTATTTAATACGCATACCAATCCTATTTTCGTTTTTTTGCAGAGGGAAGCCTATGCCTTTTAAAGGCAAGAAGGTTCTTGTCAAAAAATTGCAAAGGTGAGTGACCAAAAATTCTTACCGGGCCGAAAGTCGGAGCACCGTGAGAGATCCGATCTGATTACCCGATAGTAACCTTTGTTTTGCCTTCCAAAACGTGGGCCTGCTGCGACTGGGCTGAATGACCTTCCCTCATAACCCGACCTTTGTTCCACTTACTTAGCTTACTCCGAAATTCTTTATTATTTTGCTAGTCAACTTCTCCTTTGTTTCAATCGTTGAAGGCTATGGCGGCAGTGCTGGGAAGAGGACGGGTTACCACAAAGACACAAACTTCTTTCAAAGACAGCTGGGAAAGACCCATATCGTGGAAATGGATCTCGAGGGGAATTCGAAGAAGCAAAAACGAAACCCACTTCCCCGCATTGCTGCAAACTCTTCATCCGACTCTGCTTCTGCCTCTGCCTCTGCGGCAGCAGGGGCATACGAAGTCTTCTTGAGTTTCAGAGGGGGAGACACTCGAAAGGGCTTCACCGATTTCCTCTACACCGATCTTGTCCATAGGGGGATTCGCACCTTTAGGGACGATGATGAGCTTCGCGTAGGAGAAGAGATGGGACCGGAGCTTCTCAAGGCAATCCAGGAATCGAAAATCTCCATCCCGATATTTTCCAAAAACTATGCTTCTAGTAAATGGTGCCTACTCGAGCTAGCCCAGATGGTGAAGTGCCAGAGAAAAATGAGACAAAAGATTTTGCCCATTTTCTATGACGTTGTGCCGTCCGATGTACAGCATCAAAGGGGGAGTTATGAGGAGGCATTTCGCCAACACAAGAAGCGTTTTGATAAAAAGATTGTGAAGGGATGGAAGAAGGCTCTGAGAGAGGTTGGAGGATTGAAGGGGTGGGAATTGGAGAAAGAAACTAATAGGTATGTAATTCACTCCTGCTAATTGCTAAAACCCCTGTTTTTTACAGTATGATCCAATATTAAACATTATGATGATAAAGTCCTTCAAATATTAAAATGGTGAAAATTGTTTGGCAGTATTTTATTTGTAATAATAATACTAAAATACTAATGTTGCAGACACTTGGTTTGCTGTTATTCCTGTTCTAGTGTGTTTAAGAGTGGTAATTTTATTCTAGACTCTAAAATCTGAAATATATTTCTTTCATTTTTTTGCTTAAGAATTTATTATTGTGTATTACAAGTAAAGCAGGGGCTGAGCTATGCATTGAAACAGTTGTCTCTTCTTCAATAAGTAGGAGAATAAAATCCTAGAACTGAGGAGCTGATTGTATATGTATACGCGATATTCTAATTGCTTTCTTGAAGTGAGAAAAGTAGGGGCTGCTTAAATGTGTATAAGTGATATTCTTTTCTTTTAACTTTTTCCCCACTTCTGGGCATATATATATATGTATTTTTTTTTCCCTTTGATATCTATTATATTTGGCAGACATCAAGGAAAATTGGTAAAGTTGGTTGTTTCTAGAGTTTTGCTTGAGCTAAGGAAGAATTGCATGGCTATAACTGACAACTTGGTTGGAATTGATCATCACATAGAAAAAATGATGGGATTCTTAAATGTTGACTCCACTGATGTATTGATTGTTGGAATTTGTGGCATGAGTGGTATTGGTAAGACAACTATTGCCAAGGTCATCTATAACCAACTGTCTGAGCGCTTTGAATGTTGTTGCTTCCTTGCGGATGTTCGAGAAAGGTCACGACAACACAAGGGTTTTGTTGAGTTGCAAAATCGACTTGTCTCTGAGATTGTAAAAGGGAGATGCCATGACATTGCAGATGTTGATGAAGGAATCAACACCATCAAAGACAAGGTTTGCAGAAAGAAAGTTCTTATTGTTCTTGACGATGTGGATAGAAAGTCTCAATTTGATAAGCTTGCAGGAAAGCGTGATTGGTTTGGTTCCGGAAGTCGGATAATAATTACAACAACAGACAAAGAGGTTTTACGTCAGCTTGAAGTGGATAGAACCTATGAACCTCCCATGATGGAACCTGATCATTCACTTCAACTATTTAGTAGGCATGCCTTTAGGAGGGATTGTCCCCCAGAAGACTATGATATTCTCTCTAGGAAAATTGTATCCACTGCTGCAGGGCTTCCTTTAGCTCTTGAGAGTATAGGGTCACTTTTACTAGAGAAAGGGAAAGATGAATGGGAAGAATCATTGATGAAGCTGAAGGAAATACCAGAAGAGCAAATCCTGGGAAAGTTGATAATCAGTTACGAAGCACTAAATCATGAGCAAAAGCAAATATTTCTTGATATTGCATGTCTCTTCATTGGAGAGGATAAAAAATACCCTTTTTACATGTGGGATGCTTGTAAATTTTTTCCAAGAAACGGGATTAATGTCCTTGTTCTCAGGTCTCTAGTTAAAATTGGAGATGATAATGTGCTAATGATGCATGATCAACTTAAAGACCTCAGTAGGGAAATCGTCCGTAAAGAAAATATCAAGGAGCCAAGGAAGCGTAGTAGGGTGTGGCTTCATGAGGTAGCCTTGGACATGTTGAAGAGACATAAGGTAATAACCAAGAGCATCATGAATTTTACATTCCTTGTTTATCATTTTTCTTATTTCCTCGTTCATGTAATGATGAAATAAATTTCTTTACAAACAAAAGTCTTTTATACTTCTTTTTGTTTGGACTCCATCATTGCTCTTTATTTATTTTAAGGTTTTCTATTGTTAGGGAACAAAAAACGTTGAGGCCCTCTGTCTAGACTCAAAACTAGAGTCTCATAAACACTGTTTTACGAATGAAGAGTTTCGGCGACTGCCAAATCTAAGGTTTCTCCAAGTGGATAGAGCAGACCTTTATGGAGACTTTAAGCATATTTTTTCAAAGTTGAAATGGCTTCGTTGGCGCTATTGCCGGGGTAATATTATGCTAACCAATTTTCGTCTAAAGAATCTAGTAATTCTTGATCTATCACATAGCAAGATCAAAGACAACTGGGAGGCTTGGAGTCAAATCAAGGTCTAGTAAAATATATCTGCTTTTGTTTCTATTGTCACATAATATACCCTTTGGAAATTGATTTTATTTTCTTATTATACAGATGGCTCCGAAGTTGAAAGTTCTAGATCTCTCCTTTTGCTCTCGCATAACAAGAACTCCTGACCTCTCCTCATTTGCTACTTTAGAGGTATTGATTCTTAAAGGGTGTAAAAAATTAGTTCAAATAGACCCATCGATTGGGAATCTAATAAACTTGAGAGAGCTTGACATTTCAGCTTCTGGCATAACAAAGTTACCTGATGCTATTAGAAATTTAGAGAAGTTTGAAGAGATAAATACCTCAGCTTGTATAACTACTAGGGGTAATGCCTTGTGATATTCGAAGATTATCCTCTTTGAGAATGTCTAGATTAAATTCTTCCAATATTGGTAGCCTACAAGCATTTGTGGGCCTTATTGCCTCTAAATCCTTCATTTACACAAATGGCTAAATCCTTACAACTTTAGAGACATTGACATCCTTTCTCAGCTTGAGCAACTCGAAGTCAACAAATACCACAAGCTTCAATCTTCACTGTAAGTGTTATGCTTAATTTTCACTTTTGTAAATGTTCCGTCTATAAAATACTCATCTCTCTCTCTCTCTATCTCTCTCTCTCTCTCTCTCTGATTGAGTTTGTTTCATTGCTTGCACACGCACTGGTTTGTTAACAATTTTCTTTTTAATGGGTGTTGTTTCTCTTTGCAGATATGTTGACATTGTGGAGGTAGGGATTAGATTATTGAAAGTGGGGTCAAGTGCACATCACTGCTCTGTGTTCTTAGAGAGGTGAAAACTTCAGAAAGAACTACAGGTTTTTTCTGCATTTCCTAAAGAAACAGGTTTCTACCCGAGGTGTACAGTTGAGTGGTTTTGAATATCACATTGCAATCTAATGAATGTATGTTGATGGTTTTTTTTTTTTTTTTGGGGGGTGTGATCTGGTTATCTCTGCCCTCACATAGTTGTAATGTGCGTATGCAATTATAAATTTCTTGTTGAATGTTGAAATGATTTGTATTTTCTTGTGTTTTTAGTGTAACTATATAGGTTTCCTGCTGTAAGTTGAAAATGATGAGGTTTGACGTGTTGCACTATGGGAATGTGTGTTGAGCAGTGTTATTGCAGTGTATATACCTTCATGAAATTTGGGTGATTTTCTGCTTAACATTTTCCCTGCTTTTATTGGCTGCCCGAGAGTGAGGGGAGAGAGAGACAGAGAAGAGAGAGGAGAGAGATTTAGGTATTATGGCCACTTTGTATTAGAAACAAAGGATTGAATCGTATCCAGTTCATCCTTTCTTAGACCCTGGTTAGCGAAACAATAATGGCTTGGAGTCCAAGTGAAGAAGTGAATGGCCATTATAGGGGTTCTAAATAGTAATCAGTTGTCCTTTTACAGAAACCCCCTCTCTTTCTTGGGCCAAAAGATAAGAGGACATAGGCAATCATGCCGAGTTGAAATTATAACATCCATAAATCCTATTTAGCCACACTCTTATAATGGAAAAACATGCCATTAGATCCAAATACTATAAGCTCTTTGTAAAAAATTGGACACTGCAATTGTTGCAAAATTCTTTTTTTTTTTTTTTTCTTTTTTCCGATCATAATGCAATAACACTTGCATCAACAAATGATTTAGGGAAATGTTAGTTAGTATTATCTTTGTAATGATAATGGTGAGACTTGTAATTTTATTCCTATTCCAGTGTGTTTCAGACTAGTGATTTTATTCTTGACTCCAAAATTAGGAATAAATTTCTTTTAATTTTTGTGCTTAAGAATTTATTAGAATAATAATATTGTGTATTACAAGTGAAGCAGGGTCTGAGCCATGTATATGAACACTTGTCTCTTCTTCAATAAGGAGAATAAAATCCTAGAACCAGGAGCTGATTATATGTGTAGAAATGATATTATCATTATCATTATAGTTTTCTATAAGAAATGTATTAATGGGGCCGATTATTTTTTTATAAGTGATATTTATTGCCTTCACGTTTATTTTCCCTTCTAGGCATCAATTATTTGTTGTGTTTTCCCCTTTGGTATCGATTATATTTGGCAGGCATCAAGGAGAACTCGTAAAGATGGTTGTTTCTAATGTCTTATTAGAGTTAAAGAAGAATTACAAGGTTGTAAGTGAGAACTTGGTTGGAATGGATCATCATGTAGAAAAAATGATGGAATTATTAAACGTTGACTCCAGCGATGTATCGATCATTGGTATCCACGGCATGGGTGGTATTGGCAAGACAACTATTGCTAAGGTCATCTACAACCAACTCTTTGAGCGCTTCAAACGTCGTTGCTTCCTTGCAGATGTTCGAGAATGGTCACAACAACACAAGGGTCTTGTTGAGTTGCAAACTCGACTTGTCTCTAAAATCTTAAAAGGGAAATGCCCTAACGTTGCTGATGATGATGAAGGAATCAACACCATCAAAGACACGATTTGCAGAAAGAAAGTTCTCATTGTTCTTGACGATGTGGATAAAAAATCTCAATTTGATAAGCTTGCAGGAAAGTGTGATTGGTTTGGTTCAGGAAGTCGAATAATAGTTACGACAAGAGACAAAGAGGTTTTAAATCAACTTAAAGTGGGTGGGACCTATGAAACCCCCCATGATGGAACCTGATCATTCTCTTCAACTATTTAGTAGACATGCCTTTAGGAGGGACTTTCCTCTAGAAGACTATCATTTTCTGTCTAGAGAAATTGTATCCACTGCTTCCGGACTTCCTTTGGCTCTTGAGCTTATAGGGTCACAGCTATTGGGCAAGGGGAAAGAAGAATGGGAAGAAGCATTGATGAAGCTGAAAAAAAATACCAGAAGAGCAAGTGCAAGAAAAGTTGATAATCAGTTATGAAGCACTAAATCATCAGCAAAAACAAATATTTCTTGATATTTCATGTCTCTTCATTGGAGAGGATAAAAAATACCCTTTTTACATGTGGGATGCTTGTAAATTTTATCCACGAAATGGGATTAATGTCCTTGTTCTCAGGTCTCTGGTAAAAATTGGAGATGAAAATGAGCTAAGGATGCATGATCAACTTAGAGACCTTGGTAGGGAAATTGTTCGTGAAGAGAATATCAAGGAGCCGGGGAAGCGTAGTAGGTTGTGGCTTCATAAGGCAGCTTTGAAAATATTGAAGAGATGGAAGGTAATCTCCAAGTGCATCATGAATTTCACCCTTTGTTTTGTGTTTTTCTTATTTCCCCATTTATATAATCATGAAATAAATTCCTCAACAAACACAAATCTTTTACAAAACTCATGAAAAAAAAAAAAAAAAAACTTTTACTGAAGGGCTTTTGCAAACTGATGTGTCTACTCTTCTGCATAGCCAGGTCGGCATCATACAAGTTGCATTTTTAAGGTTAGGACTCAGGAGGCCTCTTTGCCCACCAGAAAATTAATAAAGAGAAAAAAAATGAAGAAAGAAGTAAAAAGAATCAAAATCCCTTAGAGGCCCCTCGTTCATGTAGTACTTGGTGGGGTGGGGATGTGGTAAGTTAGGGTTCAAGTCTTATTGATGTTCCTCCCCCTCCACAACCCCCCCCCCCCCGGGCAGCCCCGGGCACCCCCAAGCAAAAAAAAAGAAAGGAAAAAACCCACCCACACCCACAAACATAGAGAGGGAGAGAGAGAGAGAGGTGTCCCCTACGAGAATGTGACACTAAGCTATTATGAATACACTTCTAATAAGTTGAAAGAATAATTAAAAATCTTATAAAAAAGTATTGGTGTCATACTTCTTTTTGTTTGGACTTCATAATATTCTTTAATTATTTTAAGGTTTTCTATTGGCAGGGAACAAAAAATGTTGAAGCCCTCTGTCTTGACGTTAGAGTGAAGCCTACAGATGAAGTTTGTGAGGAAATTGTGGACATGTTGAAGACATGGATGGTAATAGCCGTATGCATCATGAATTTTACCATCCTTGTTTAGTGCTTTTCTTATTACTTCATTCATGTAATTATGAAGTAAATTGATTTACAAGCCAAAAAAAAAAAATTATAGAGCTTATAAAAAAAAAAAAAAAAAAAAACCACACATTAAGGATCAGATGAGCAATGGTGCCATTCACGACGCTGATCGTGGCTGTTTATGTTTGTCACGCTACTTCCACGAATGGTCCAAATCAATGTCATGTATATATATATATCTATATATTTAGACGAGCCTTATAAATTGATGTGTCTATTGTTGTGGATTGCCATATTGGCATCATACAAGTAGCCCCCTTGCCCGCAAAAAAATTAATAAAGGAAAAAGTGAAGAAGGAAGTAAAAAGAATCAAAATCCCTAAAAACGTACTTAGCCAGATAGAGGCCCCTGGCCCATACACCCCCATCTCTCTCCACACAAACATGCAAATATATATATATATATATATATATATATATATATATATATATTGTTGGCCCAAATAATCAACCCTAGAGGGGGGTGAATTGGGTTGATGCAAAATAAATGGAACTTTAAAAACTTTTGCAAATATAGTAAATTAAACAATGATGCAAATAACACAATTAATGAAAGCAAATAAATAAGAAAGAGTTAGAGAAATCAAACACAAGATATAACGAGGTTCGGCTCTCCCGCCTATGTCCTCGCCTCAAGAACTCCGCTTGAGGATTCCAAATTCACTAACCAATCTCCTTCACGGGTGGAGATCAAACCTTTAAAACAAACAAATTCCTTTTGCTCAACAAGGGTTATGCCCAACCCTCAATCTCTCACGAAGATAGATATGAATTTAGTACAACAACAAATCCCTTTTGATAGGGTGAATGAAGAATTGAGCTCAATCTAATATCATATGAACAATGAAAGCTCAAATTTGTGGATCTAAGGCTTGATAATGGATATGAAGAGTATAATCCTTTTCCTATTGTTGATCCATGCATCCAAAGTGTTTTAGACACCATTTAAATAGCCTTGGATGGTTTATAACCGTTTGGTAGCAACCCTTTTGAAAATATAGCTATTGGAGCACTTTTCAGGTCAAATTGCATTTTAAAAATTAGCCATTATTCTGTCAGAACGAGGATTTCAGCCGGCTGAAAATACTTTCAGCCGTCTCAAAAACATTTTTAGCCATCTCAAATGAGCCGTTTGAAAATTCCAAAGAAGGTTCAAAAAGTCTTTTATTGGTCTGACTTTCAGCCGTCTTAAAATAATTTTCAGCCGTCTCAAAGTTATGTTTCAGCAGTCTGAAAATTTTCAGCCTTCTCAAAGTTGACTTTCAACCTTCTCAAAGTTTCAGCCTTCTCAAATAAGCCGTCCAAATACCCAAGTCTTCAATATCTTCAAGTCTTCACTTCATGGGGTTCTTTGAGAGTTGGAATCTTCTCTTCTTTCAGGCTCCTTTGTTTTCTTGTTCTCTTTGGCTTTCTTTTCACATTTGAGCATAGGAAAAACCTAGCTTATAATGATCAACTTAAATGATAAACATTAGTCCATAACCATCAATGCTTTGTTATCATTAAAATCATAATATATTCATGGAATGAAACCTTGAGGCTAATATATATATATATATATATACACATATATATACATATATATGTGTATATATATATACATATATATGTGTATATATATATACATATATATGTATATATATATATATGTATAGAGAGAGAGAGGTGTCCTCAACGAGAACTCACTGCCTAGTGCCAACCAATTATTAAGACTTTTATGAAGTTGAAATAATCATTAAAATTTTCTCAAAAAAATAATGGTAAAAATAATTTTTTAATATTCATACCTCTTTTTGTTTGGACTCCATAAATCACATTTATTCATGCTAAGGTTTTCTATTTGCAGGGAACAAAAACTGTTGAAGAGTCTCATCACCACTGTTTTACAAATAAACAATTTGGGAAACTACCAAATCTAAGGTTTCTTCAAATGGAAAGAGCAGACCTTTCTAGAGATTTTGAGCATCTTCTTTCAGAGTTAATATGGCTTCGTTGGCGCTATTGCCTGGGAATTTTACGCTAACCAATTTCCATCTAAAGAATCTAGTCATTTTTGATCTATCGTATAGCAAGATCACTGACGACTGGGAGGTTTGGAGTCAAATGAAGGTCTCATATAATAACTTTGGTTTTGTTTCTACTGTCACGTCATATACCCTTTGGAAATTGATTTTATTTTCTTATTTTACAGATCGCAAAAAAGTTGAAAGTTCTAAATCTCTCCTGTTGCTCTTGCATAACAAGAACTCCTGACTTCTCCACGTTTGCAACTTTAGAGGTATTGATTCTTAGAGGGTGTGAAAAATTGGTGCAAATTGACCCATCCATTTGGGATCTAATAAATTTGAGAGAGCTTGACATTTCATCTTCTGGCATAACAAAGTTACCTGATGCTATTGGAAATTTAGAGAAGTTGGAAGAGATAAATACCTTAGCTTGTGAAATTAGAGGGGAAATTCCTAGTAATATTGGGAGGCTATCCTCTCTGAGAATCTTGAGATTAAATTCTACCAATATTGGTAGTCTACTAACAAGCATTTGTGGGCTTTCTTGCCTCCAAATCCTTCATTTAAACGAATGCGAAACTCCTTCTAACTGTGGAGATGTTATTGCCCTTTCTCAGCTCAAGCTGCTTGAAGTCAATTACTGCAAGAATCTTCAGTTCTTGGGGCTTCCGTCAAGTTTATTGGAGCTAGGTCTTCAGGGTTTTAAATCAGTGGAAAGATTGCCAGATCTATCTAATTTGAAAAATTTATCAACATTGTCGATTACTCTTTGCTCTAAGCTAAGGGAGATTCAAGGTCTTGGGAAATTAGAATTGTTGACGAGTTTGAATGTAGCTCTATGTGAAAAGCTAGCTAAGCTTGATGGGATTGAACAGTTAAAGTCTTTAAGATACTTGAACACAGCATGGTGTGAATCCCTAGAAAGATTGCCAGATCTGTCAAACTTAACGAAGTTAGAAACATTAATTACCAAGGACTCCGAGAAGTTAATCAATATTCAAGGCCTAGACAGATTGGAATCCTTAGAAGATTTGGTTATGGGTCAGTGCAAATCCATAAAAAGATTTCCTGATCTTTCAAACTTGAAGAAGTTTAAAAAGTTAGTCACCAAGAACTTCGAGAAGCTAGTTGAGATCCGGGGCCTAGATAGATTGGAATCCTTAGAATGTTTAAAAATGGATTGGTGCCCATCCATAAAAAGATTACCTGATTTGTCAAACTTGAAGAAGCTACAAACATTAGTCACCAAGGGCTGTGAGAAGTTAACCAAGATTCAGGGTCTAGACAGATTGGAATCATTAGAACGTTTAAATATGGATTGGTGTATATCCATAGAAAAATTACCTGATCTATCAAACTTGGAAAGGCTGAAAGGAGTATCGCTTCGTCAATGCTGTAATTTAGCTGGCATTGAAGGCCTCAAGCTCTTGAAATCCTTGGAGACCTTGGATGTTTCAGGCTGCAAATCACTGGAGAGGAAATTGGATCTGTCAAACCTAAATAATTTAAAGGAATTAAAAATTTGTGGTTGGAAGAAATTAACTAAGATCCGGGGACTTGAGGAACTGGAATCCTTAAAATGGTTGGACATATCTAGATGCAAGATTAGAAAATCACCTGATTTGTCAGACCTAAAAAAATTGGTAGAATTAAATGTTTCTTGGTGTGAGAAACTAACAGAGATCTGGGGACTTGAGGAATTGAAATCCTTAGAAGTTTTGGACATTTCTGGATGCAAGTTAATTGAAAAATTACCGAATTCGTCGTCCATAGAGATATGTTCAGATTCAAGGGAGGAGGATTTAACAGATTTAGATGTTTGAAGGCGACATCTTTCCAATTTGCTTACCTGATGGCATGGTAAATCTCACTTTTCTATTGAAATAATGTTTTCTTTTTGCAAGAGGGATTTTCCATGATTGCTTGTTGATTATCTTTTCTTTCTCTATTTGATGTCTTGGTTAGGTTATGGTTCGAGTGGTTAATGAACAATATCCAATTGATTATAGTAAGGATCAACTTCTTTCCAATTTGGCACATCATCATCATCAAGTCAAAAACCAATACAAATATATGGCTCCAGAGAATTCCCCCAAGGAACATGGTAAGTCTCTCTTTACTTTTGTCGTTCGTTCAATTTTTATTTTTTTTTGGTTCCTATATCATACGACTCTGAAACTTATGAAATTTCATAACAATCTTGATCTTTTGGTCACTTACACATTCGTGATTTTTTATTTTTATCTTTTTGTTTCGAAGGGAATTCTATTAAGTAGCAAAATGGAAAAGGCTGCTGTATACATGGAAATTTGCTGACTGAAAATACATAGGTAATTTTGTTACTGCTACCTTTCCAGAGTATCATTCCGTAGTCTCTTGCTCTCATTAGTTTACCAGAGGATTGAGGCCTCAAGTCCTGGAATCTCTTAATTGTATGGATTTTATAAACACGCAATGTGTCTGCAGTTATGCCTCACTGAGTGTGTTTCCTTTTTGGTTACGTGTTTGGGTGTTGTTAATTATTCCGTAAGTGTATTTCATAGGCAAGGATACAATTAAGCACTGATAAACAATGGCTACAAGAAGATGTCACCAGTCCCCTGGGAGGCTGGGATGGTGGACTTGATCTCGAAATATCCTGTTATATATGGCTATTGCACTGGGCTATGGAGTTGATAGCAAAAGGGTTGTGTGCTTCGATGGAGGTTCATGGTCATGGATTCATGGGTTACAGAGAACTACCACCGTTTGATTAGCAACAAAGATAAATAAATAAATAAACCCATTGCTTATTATATGGGTTTTTTTTTTCCTGCAATTTGGTCTTTCATTATTGTATGGGTGTATGCTTCTGGATATGTCAATGTTAAATGATGCCGTAGATTTTTTATTCTCCACAGTCACATTTTCCAAATGTTTGATGTTTTTCTATGCACATACATGATACATGCATTTATATGTGGTGATAATTAATGTGTTTGTGCTGCGTGTGTCCACCATCTCATTAGTGACAAGGCCATCAATGCCCAGGTTTAGTCTTGTAAAAACATTAAGGCCATGTTTGTTTGGTTGGAATGGAATGGATAGAAATGCAATCTAATTTCATGCTCAAGATAGTTTAGAATGAAATAAGATTGAAATAAACATTGCGGTATGAGTATCATTATAATTCACTATTAATGTTTGATTCCATTCCTGTTTAGTTACCTCATCCAAACACATTGGTTGGAATGAATTGGAATGTGATTCTATTCTATCTATTCCATTCCACCTGGCCTAAAACAATAACGGGAAAGCCAGTCCTCTAGTGGAAGAAGAACACTCAAACCATTACTTGAACATGCTAGTGGCCAATTAAAAAAAGAAGATATGCCCAGACGACCATGGTAGTTGTTAAACATTTCTGTTCTACGTCCCTGAACCAACCTTCCACAATACTCGTATTTTCTTACAATTCAAATGGAGCCTAAGAAAAGCGCACAGATCTGAGCAATTGTTTCAGAAATTGGACTCTTTTTAAGTTGATCGAGTGTGTCATTCATTAAGGGATCTGTATCACATTATGGGGCCTTGTGGGTTTTGAATCTTTTGGGTTGGGGCAATGGGGCTGGTGGGTTGGTTCACTTGGAGAGTTAAAGGTGCCAACTTTGCTGATTTGCAGTTTGGTTCCTTTTTTCATTTTTCGTTTTTTTTTGGGGAGTAGGACTGTAGGGTTGGCTTGTGTGGTTGGCTGTTTTTGTGCTCTGTTGCTGTATCACTTTGATTAACGAAGGTCTTCCTCTTATCATTCTTATTTATTTATTTTTATTTTTTAAAAAAAGGAAAAGAAAAAAAAAGCCTTTGGGAAAAATGATCTACTAGAAATTGGATTGTACGAAACTCATACAGCCCCCTAACCAGGGGTTCAACAACTCCTAGACAGCCCACCTCCGATAAATCGACGCAGTACAACAAACAGCACATAAGTGCTCTGGCACTGGAAGTTGTAGTCACAGCACATCTTTCTCCCACATTTGTTTTTTTTCCTCTTCTTTTTTCCCAAAGGGTGTCTAGTGGTTTGGTCCAATTAATTCTTTAAGCACGTACAATCTTTTCATTCCACAAGAACTTATCAATTACTGGCTTTTCAGGAGCAGGGTACTCAAAGGAAAATAAACAATTTTGTGGGGTTTCTTATGCTTCCTAAGACAATTATTAGGATCCACTTGTTACTAAGCTAATCCCTTACAAAATCTATGTACAAATAGATCATTAATTAAAATAAAAAATAAAAATAAATAAATAAGAAAGAAAGAAAGAGGGTATAAATACATAGGATCCTATCACACGAGCGCACACAAAAAAAGAGAGAGGGTGGGTGGGGACGACCATAAGTTTCTGTTAAATAAACTAGAGCCTATCTTGGATAACAAAAACATTTTGAAATTAGTGTCTGACTTTTTGACCTTGCCCGTCATTTCCATCGCGAGGCCAATATACCTTAGCTATATACTAACCACATTAGTCTTAAGGATCCAATAGAAACAATTTTTGAAAAGAAATTTGGTTGTTAATTGGAATTGATTGTTAGCCATAGATATGAAATTAATAAAATTGGACATGAACTAACATTCTGAGACATTTGAAAATTTAAATAAAAAGCAATGTTATATAGTCTTAATTTTGTTGTCAAAATTTACTTACATAAGTAATGTGCGAGCTTGGCTAATCAAATTAAAAATTTTACTAAAAAAATTAATCGTTCATAATGGGACGGGTGGCCACATCATTTGGGCAAAGAGATTTTGATAAAGAAAAATTTACACCCTTTAGCATTTTCATTAATAAAATTGACATTGGGCTTTAAAATTCAACAAATTCATAAAATTGATGCTTGATAAAATTTTGATTATATGTATTCTACTGTAAGCCATCACATATTTATATATTTCTACAAAGGCATTACTAACAAAATGTGATCCAAGCTTACTTTTCTCTACAACAACAACAACAAAAAGAGAGAGATAAATGGCATTGGCAAATCACAAATGGTCCGGCCCTTCATTTAAAGGGCTAGCTTAAAGCCTAGCCTGTTACTAAACGGGTCTAAAAAATAGCAACGTAACCTATAAATTTCTTGGTATTTTTGCAAGTTTAAGGTTTTAACTAACATAGACAGTTTTTGGTTTAGAGAGAGGCAAACAATTTAGGGTTTTGATGACATGGTGTATGTCTTAAATTATATGCTAAAAATGGCTCAAAAATGGAGGGCTCATCAAAAGAGGGAATACTCTTTTTGCAATTGATAAATAAAGTAGAGTACTCATTAATTTGAAATAAGAAAGCACAAAAGTTCAACTTTCTTCAAAGAAAGGTTTTCAATTTGTTTTGCAAAAGAGAGAGAGTTTGTAGTTGAAGCATCTTTCTTGGGAATTACTGTCACTAAGACAATTGTATAGATAATTGTACCGATTTGTTTTTGGGAAATGAGAAATGCCCATTTCACCCAAAACAAAACAAATCTCATTTGATGCTATGCAAGATTATTTATAAATTAATTTTTTAAAAGAGAAATTATGAGACCCATTCTCTATTAATGTGTAGGTGAATAAGATGGATAAAATAACGTTACTCTAATACTCTTTTTAAAAATGTTAGAATTATTTCAGTTCTTAGCCTTCTCAAATAAGTAGCAATTTGTTGAGTCTAGTTTTGCAAATCTTTTCAAAAGTATAAGTATTTTAACAAAAGTAATTTTCATAACTAAAATTCCCTTGAATTACAAGATTAATAAACTTCAAAAGTTAACAAATGACCCATTCAACCATTAAATTATGGCACTTTATTCCTATCAAATTCAATGCATATTTTTGTCAAATTTATTGCTTATTTTTGTGAAAGTTAATATATAAATCAATTACAAACACTTAATTTAGGCATTTCATGCTCTGATTTGGAATTACTAGTACAAACTTGTACAAGTTTATAGTAAAAACATCCTTCTTAAAAATTACTCCCCAAAACGTGAATCTATGGGTAATTGTCCCTACCTCTAATTCCTCGTTAATTTCAACCAACAAATATTAATTATTTTTTATAAACTTGAATGAGACAGGCATGTAATTTATTTATTTTTTGAAACACTTTCTTTTTATCGGTATTTTTTAGCAAATTTTTGTGTCGTCTAGTTTATACTCCTAGCTGTCACAGGCTCATTTCCCGTTGAAAAACCATTTTTCCATTTTTTTAACTTCGAGTGCGTTTTTTAAATTATGAAAAAAAAAAGAAAACGGAGGGCTGCCGGCCTGCCATAGCTTTCTTCTTAACATTTTCCCTGCTTTTATTGGCTGCCCGAGAGTGAGGGGAGAGATAGACAGAGAAGAGAGAGGAAAGAGAGATTTAGGTAATGGTATTATGGCCACTTTGTATTAGAAACAAAGGATTGGACTGTATCCAGTTCATCCTTTCTTAGACCCTGGTTAGCGAAACAATACTGGGTCGAAGTCAAGTGAAGAAGTGAATGGCCATTATAGGAGTTCTAAATAGTAATCAGTTCTCCTTTTACAGAAAGCCCCTCTCTTTCTTAGGCCAAAAGATAGGAGGACACAGATAATCATACGGAATTGAAATTAGAACATCCATAAATCCCATGTAGCCACACTCTTATAATGGCGAAACATGCCATTAGATCCAAATGCCATCAACTGTTTGCAAAAACTTGGACACTGCAATTGTTGCAAAGTTCTTTTTATTTTTGTTTTATTTATATTTTCTTTTATCTTTTCCAATCATAATGCAATAACACTTGCATCAACACATGATTTAAGGAAATGTTAGTTAGCCCTACACTTTTTTCTAATACTTTGTCTTATTATATAGATTTAATTTTGTTTTAATTTTTTAAGATTTAACTATATCAATAAATCCCACAATTTTATCTTTTTATTCTATCATAATACGATAAATTGTAAGACAAACTATGGGCTAACTAGCATTTCCCCACTATTTATTTTATTTTTTTTATGAGTATTTTTTTAAAAATTTATTCTAGATGCATGCCACGTCATTATAAAAAAACAAAAACAAAAACAAAAACAAATCAACTGTGCTTTAAATAGTACTCCGTAGTGGAAACTTTAAAAAGTCTGACATCTTTGTATTGACTCTCCCTCTTATTCGATTGGTGCCTAGGCCAGCTGCTACCCAGAAGTTCTTCTTAAAATATAAAAAAAAAAAACACACACACACCTATACGACCACAAAAATACAACTCTTCTCGATGGGGTGAGCTGCTTGTACTGTGGAAATGGATTGCGAGGGGAATAGGAAGAAGCGAAAACGAAGCCCAACCGGCTCTGCTGCCAGCACTTCATCCGTCTCTGCGTCTGGGTCAGGGTCAGGGTCAGGGTCAGGAGGCGAACACGAAGTGTTCTTCAGTTTCAGTGGCGAAGACACTCGTTTGGGCTTCACCGATTACCTCTACACCGATCTTGTCAACGCTGGAATTCGCACTTTCAGGGACGCTGATAAGCTTCGTGCGGGAGAGGAGATCGGCCCCGAGCTTCTCAAAGCAATCGAGGAATCGAAAATCTCCATCCCGATCTTTTCCAAAAACTATGCTTCTAGTAAATGGTGCCTACTTGAGCTCTCCCAGATGGTGGAGTGCCAGAAAAATAAGGGACAGAAGGTTTTGCCCATTTTCTATGACGTCAAGCCGTCCGATGTGCGACATCAAACGGGAAGTTACAAGAACGCCTTTCTCAAACACGAGAAGGATTTCGATGAAAAGACCGTGCAGGGATGGAAGGAGGCTCTGAGAGAGGTTGTAGACTTGAAAGGATGGGAATTGAAGAAAGAAACTAATGGGTACGTCATTCACTCCTAACCCCCCTGTTTTTACAGTATGATCTACTCATATACAGAATTAAGTAAAAGAAAATTTTTTGTTAATTTTATGCTAGTCATAGAGAATTAGTAATATTCCGGACACTTGTTTTACTTTTATTCCTATTCTTGTGCGTTTCAGACTCAGACTGGTAATTTTATTCCAGACTTCAAAATTTGGAATAGATTTCTTTAAATTTTTATATTTAAGAATTTATTAATAATATTGTGTATTGCAAATAATGTTTATTTTTCTTTCTAGGCATTAATTATTTTTTGTGTTTTTTCCTTTATATTTGGCAGGTATCAAGGAAAACTAGGAATTGAAAGATGGTTGTTTCTAATGTTTTGTTAGAGTTAAAGAAGAATTACATGGTTGTAAATGACAACTTGCTTGGAATGGATCATCATGTCGAAAAAATGAAGGGATTATTAAATGTTGGCTCGGATGATGTATCTATTGTTGGAATCCATGGCATGGGAGGTATTGGCAAGACAACTATTGCTAAGGTCGTCTACAACCAACTCTTAGAGGGCTTCGATTGTTGTTGTTTCCTCACAGATGTTCGAGAAACATCACTACAAAATAAAGGTCTTGTTGATTTGCAAAATCAACTTATCTCCAAGATCCTAAAAGGGAAATGCTCCAACATTGTTGATGTTGACGATGGAATCAACACCATCAAAGACATAGTTTGCAAAAAGAAAGTTCTCATTGTTCTTGACGACATGGATCAAAAGTCTCAATTTGATAAGCTTGCAGGAAAGCGTGATTGGTTTTGTTCAGGAAGTCGAATAATAGTTACAACAAGAGACAAAGAGGTTCTAGATCAGCTTGAAGTGGATAAGACCTATGAACCCGGCATGATGGAGCCTGGTCATTCTCTTGAGCTATTTAGTAGGCATGCCTTTAGGAGCGACTCTCCCCCAAAAGACTATGATATTCTCTCTAACGAAATTGTATCCATTGCTGCAGGGCTTCCTTTGGCTCTTGTAGTTTTTGGGTCACTTTTTATGGGTAAAGGGAAAGATAAATGGGAAGGATTATTGGCAAAATTGAAAAAAATACCAAACAACGAAGTCCTAAACAAGTTGATGATCAGTTATGAAGCACTAGAGCATGAGCAAAAGCAAATATTTCTTGATATTTCATCTCTCTTCATTGGAAAGGATAAAAAATATCCTTGCTACATGTGGGATGCTTGTGAATTTTACCCACAAAGTGGAATTGATGTTCTTGTTCTCAGGTCTTTGGTCAAAATTCAAGATGATAGGTTTATGATGCATGATCAGCTTAGAGACCTTGGTAGGGAAATCGTCCGTCAGGAAAATTTGAAGGATCCAGGGGAGCGTAGTAGGTTGTGGCGTAAGGAGGAAGCCTTGGACATACTGGAGAGTCGAATGGTAATATCAAACTGCATTATGAATTTTTATCCTCCTTATTTAGCATTTTTCTTATTTTCTAATTCATGTAATCTAATATATATCTATATATATATATACTAAAACGGAGGAAATGCCTCCCTTTGGTGCCACGTGTCCGTTTGTGAACAGTAGGGAAAAAAGTAAAATTACCTTTTAGTGACCATTGTTCAATCTAATGCCAAAAAAGGATAGTAACTATCAACTTGCTACAAATTACCTGTATACTTACATCAAAATAACTATCAGCTTTCTTTTTTTCGTATTAAGTTGAAAAAGAATCACTAAAAAGTAATTTTCCCAAAAAGATATGACTTTTGAAGAAATTACTTTTTAGTGATCAATTTTCAACTTAATGCCAAAGAAAGAATATTCTCTGCCAACTTGCTACACATTGACTATATACATACTTCAAAAGGACTACTAATGTTTCGTGTTTGGTATTAAGTTGAGAAGTGATCACCAAAAGGTAAATTGTCTAACTTTTCTATTTTTTGGTTTTCATTGCTCTTTTTCACGCGGTATAAGTAGGTTGACGCTTGGTGTACCCTTCATATCTTTTTATTTTTATGTAGGAAAATCGAAAAACCTATATTATATAATGTTAAACCCAAACTTAGTAGACTATATCATATTTTTTCGTTTTTTTTTTATGTCTATTCATCTCATTTCCCAAAATTTAAACGTATAAAATTATGAATATTTATAATCAGAAAGGGAGCCAAATAAAGGTAATAATGATTAAAAAAGAAAATGCGATACATTGGAATATGTATTAACATATCAAATTGCTTAGAAAACTATAAAAATGTTTTCAAAATTGTGCAAATACACTTTTGCCAAACAAAGAGTATCTCAAACTGTTAGATCCGAACTAATTTACATGATGCACAAATCATTCTCAAGTCCATGCATTCGATAGTAGAGGAGCGAAGATACGAACTCAAGATTTATGATTTTGGAGCCGCGGTTCTTTACCATCTGAACTACCACACGATTTTGTATTATATATATATATATAATTTATATTGTTCACAATATTTATATTTACAGACCTCACCCGTGTGTTGCACGGGTTATAAAAAATAAATGATATTGTCTGTCAACTTGCTACAAATTGACTTGATAAGTGCTTCAAAAGGACTACTAACTTTCTTTGTTTGGTATCAAGCTGGGAAGTGGTCACCAAAAGATAAATTCCTCAACTTCTTTTTCTTTTCTTTTTTCTTTTTTCCTTTTTTTTTTTATATTACTTGCTCTTTCTTATATGGTGGAGGTACGTTGACGTTTGGTGTTCACTACATATCTCTTTGTTTTTATGTGAGCGGATTAGAAAACCCACACTATACAATGTTGAACCCAAACTTAATAAACTGTAATATATTTTTCTGTTTTCTTTATGCCTATTCATTTCCCCTCCTAAAAATTAAACGTATAAAACTATAAATAGTCATAATTGAAAAGAAAGACAAATAGAGAAAAGGAGGATTAAAAAAGAAAACACAATCCGCTAGAATCTTCATATTCTCCCGCTTTGCTTCTGGCATGAATAAAAAAAAAAAAAAAATCTATTTGAATCAAAATTCTTCTCATATGGTTAATTACATAAAGTTGAAAAGATTTATACTTTCTCTTATTTTCTTCTTCTTCTGGCTTTTTTTCCTATTCTCTTTTTCAGTCTAGACTTTTCTTTCATCTTTTTATGATCTAATTTCAAACATATTTTTGATATTTTTCCCCATGGTTTTTCACTCTTTGTGAAACCCACTCGAAACTTCATGAAAGGTCAAGATTTATCATTGTCATAGATTTTACAATCTCCACTGTCGGATTTCGAGACACTTTCAACGGCTATATTTGCTTTGGTATATACCAACATGTTAAAACCATGATTGTAGGATAGACTAGGCTTTAAAGAATTTTAATATTTTTCCACCAAATATCATAACGTATCAGTTCCTTCATTTTTTTTACAAGTTTCCACTATTAAATTAATTGTTTTTCAAAATAATTTATCTTTTCGAGAATATAATTAAATTTTATGTAATACATTATGCTAACATCACACCAAAGATTATTTTTATTAAATTATTTTATTTATTTTTGTCTATATTTTTTCAATTTAATTGACATATTATATTAATAAATATATTTTACTATTTTAGAGAATAAGAGTTTTGTTAAAATTTTAATTTATTAATAATATTATTTTTTATAAATTAATCCGTGCGTCGCACGGGTTCTAAAGCTAGTATATACATAAAAATGATGTTCAAAGCTACCACTTGGCGCATTTTTAAAATGCGCCAAGTGGCGCATTTTTAAAATGCCATGTCATGTTGACAGTTTGGTTTTGACTTTCAATTCCTTATTGAACATGCTTACCCATTGGCCTTTTCATTTAGGCAGTGTTTGGTTCATGGGAATCATTCCCAGGAAAGAGGTTTGATTACTCTTTCCAGTGTTTGGCACCACCACATTCCTAGGTAAATTGCATTCCCGGTGTGCTAGGATTCCCACAAAAAGGCAGCATCACAAACCCACCTCAGAGCTGGGTTTGCAAATGGATTCCTGGGAAAGGCTTTTAGTATAAATTATAATACCAAGCGTGCCCTGTTTTCAGTAACAAAATTTATAATTCCAACTCATGTCCTTCTCCTCTCCAAAGAACACGATCCAGCCAAAACCTACAAACACCCATCACTGGAATTCTTGAACCAAATGCTCTCCACCCCCAACCTCTTTCAACTTGCCGTTTCCGACGCTGACTTCCCTCCACCTGCTGTTTCAGATAAGAGTTATTTAATTTTTTTTTTCAATTGTTTCATTTGTTGGGGAGGGTTCGAATGGTTTGGGATGGTAGAGATGGATGGGGATGGTTGTGATGGAGAATAAGAGAAAGGCGACGGCGGCGAAGGTGGTGCAGATGAGGACGGAGATGAAGAGGTTGGTGTGGGTGTTCTTCTTCGATTCACCGTTCGATTTCTTTAACTCTTTTTTTTTTTTTTTTTGGGTATGGGACTTCTTCTTCGGCACATATATATATATATATATATATATATATATATATATATATATATAGAGAGAGAGAGAGAGAGAGAGAGAGAGAGAGAGAGAGTTTTGAGTCTATGCTTCAATGGGTTCAGGGATTTCTTTTCTTTTTCCTTTTTTTTTTGTTTCAGGCAACGACGGTCTGGTGAGCTTCCGGCGACGACGGTGGTGAGGGGTGTTTGCTAGGTGGGTATTGGGTGTAAAAGAGTGATGGGCAGTGTTGTAAAAGGTGAGGGGTGTGGATTTTTTACAAGAGAAAACCATCTGCCATGCAATATAGCTAACTAAAAATAGGTGTAGTTGGCTATATTTTTTTTGTTTCACATGAGAAAACCATTTGCTATGCAATGTAGTCAACTAAAAGTAGGTATAGTAGGCTATTTTTTTTTTTTTTTCACATGACATATCCACTGTCTTGTAATATAGCCAACTAAACGTGGGTGTAGTTGGCTATATATATATTTTTTTTACAAGAGAAAACCATCTGCCATGCAATATAGCTAAAATTGATTTTTGTAAAGTAAGGGTATTGTGGGAATTTACTATATTTGGGAATCACATTCCTACCCAACCAAACGTGATAATGGGAATGTTATGTGGGAATCATACTTTCCATTACCACAAACCAAACGTGGGAATGGGTATCATTCCCTCACATTCCCATTCCCAAGTAATGTGTCATTTCCAATAATTACATTCCCATTCCCCGAACCAAACACACCCTTAGAGTGATTTCCTTTTCATAACTTTTCATCTTTTTATTTAGTTTTCTATTCGAAACAAATCACTCCCTCTTTAAAGAAAAAAAAAAACCAAAATGGTGTCTATCCTCCTTAGTTAGCATTTTCCTTATTTTTAATTAATCTATCTAATATATATATTAAATTAGTGTTCATAGTCATCATGTTGCATTTTTTTACAGAGCCACATGGCCTTTTATGTACACTTTAATTGTTTTTAAAAAGTTGTCTTTCAATCTCTCAAACGGATTCTCTTTTCTTTTCATTTTGGCTTGCGCCAAACGGTTTTACATGGCTTTTAATTTCCAGAACCATTGTAACCGAATAACCATCATCTCTTTCAAATTCTCTACCAACTCTTCAATGGATCATCACCAGCTGGCCATGGCTCGAGAGAGGCATTACTTCTTAATAACTCTCAGACTCTCTCCTTCCTAACGTATCATCCACGTGGAGGTCTCTTACTTTTTAACTTCTAAGAATTTAGATAGTTTGGAAATCCCATGAGTCTTACACTCTCACCAACTATTTAAAGAGACATGGTTGAGTCCTCCAGGCAATAAGACCCCTCTGTTTGCACATTTTCATTAGCAATAGATATATTTACGTCAATCCACTACATAGGGCTATGCAACCCGCTCACATAGAATAACCATAGGCATCCTGGAGAAAGAAGAGCCTTTTTGCTCATTTATATTTTTCCTTGATTTCCTTTAATGATGGCAGATTTGATAGATTAAATCACTAACGTTGGTAATTTATCACCTTACGAATTCTGTATTTTTAACCAATTCTGTATTTAAATTTTACTTTGTTTATTATAATTACCCACATTATACATTTTTTTTTTTCTCTTTAATTGTGTTTAAAACTGTTTAGATTTTTATTGCCCCAACCGTTATAACAGTTATCTCTTTTAATTTCTCTAAACTTAAATTTAACCGTTCTAGTTTTAAAATAAAAATTAATCTCAGTTTTTAAATCCCAATGAGATTCAACAACTATTTTTACTGAACAAGTACGTCTAATGTCTGCACATTTCCATTCTTATCATCATTGCAATTTGTATTCATCGTCTTTCTTTATGCCTCTCATTCTTTTTCTCTCTCAACCATTACATGTTGAAGTTTTGAATTAAAAACTATTATTGCTATAAGGCTTTCTCCAACAATTAATTCATGTTGAACTTAACTCAAGGTAATCAATCCAAATTTTGTTTCCTTTCAAATTATGTTTCCTTTTAAAGTCTTCTAATGACTACCATAAATTTCTTTGGCCTAATAATTATTCTTCAAGTTTTTTAATTCTCTTCATAGTTCTTATGATAACTGAAAAAAGAAAAAGTGATAGATTTACACCCAAAAAGGTTTCCTTTTAAATTCTTCTACTATTTCCAACTTTGGTTTAATTATTATTCTTTGGGTATTCCTTAGGGATGTGCAAAAAATTGCTTAATCTGTTAAATCAAACCAATCCACTCCATTCCGTACCAACCCAAGCGGTTTGAGAGAATAGGCGAATTGGTTTGGGTGAGTTGAGTAATAAATTTGGCGGTTTGATTTGGTTGGGGGTTGAATTTTGTCAAACCGCCAATAAATCAACCCAACCCGCTTTCAATTATATATATATTAATACTACTTCATCAAAAAAAAAATAAATATATATATATATATATATAGTCAGTCATTTTAATATCAAATACACCTGTGATTGTAGAAATTGATTACTCTTTTTTTTTTTTTTAACAATTAATTTTTATGCAATTTGTTATGATTACTCTTATGTTATTTTTTTTTCTTTATATTTTTGCACGGATCTACTACTAGTTAGGAAATAAAGTCCTTTACAAACAAAAGTCTTCTACAATAGGGTTTTACAAGCTGAGGTGGGTGCTCTTGGGTATAGCACGTTGACATCATACTGATTGTATTTTTAAGGTCAAAACTGATAAGTTGTCTTTGCTCATAGGAAATTTAAAATAAAATTAATAAAAAAAAAAGTAGAAAAATGAATTGAAAATAAATATTCTTTTTTTAATTTTAAGGATTTCTGTTGGCAGGGAACAAAAAAGGTTGAAGCCCTCATTCTTTACTGTGAACCGTGGGGGTCTCGTTTGACATTGACAAATGAAGAATTTGGGCAACTACCTAAACTAAGGTATCTCCAAGTAGATAGCGCAGGCCTTACGGGAGATTTTAAGCATCTTCTTTCGGAATTAAGATGGCTCGAGTGGCACGGAGGTAGGAATGTTGTGAATTTTGCGCCAACCAGTTTTCATCTAAAGAATCTAGTTGTTCTTCATCTATCAGCCTGCGTGATCAAAGACGACACTTGGAGTGAAATGAAGGTATGGTGGAATATGTCTCTTTTTGTTTCTATTATCACATCCTATAGCCTTTTCCCCCTTGGAAATTGATTTTATTTTCTTATTATTCTACAGATACCACAAAAGTTGAAAGTTCTAGATCTCTCATTTGTCGATGGTTTTGGAAGACTTCCCAACTTATCCACATGTGCAACTTTAGAGGTTTTGAATCTTTCCAATTGTGATCATTTGGTTCAAATTGACCCATCGATTGGTTATCTAATAAATTTGAGAGAGCTTCGCATTTCATCGTGTTGGAAGATAAGAGAGTTACCAGATTCTATTGGAAATTTAGAGAAGCTTGAAAAGATACTTATCTTTGGCTGTCACAATTTGAAAGAGGAAATTCCTTGGAGTATCGGGAGACTATCCTCTTTGAGAATCTTGACATTAAATGTAACCGGGTTTTGTAGCCTACCAACGAGTGTTTGTGGGCTTTCTCGCCTCCAAACCCTTGATTTAAGCGGATATGGAAGGCTTAAATCGCTGCCAGAGCTTCCCCACAGTTTAACGGACCTTCGGGTCTCATGTGGATCAATGACGACATTCCCGAGTCTTTCCAACCTGGTGAATTTAAAGGAGTTGTACTTTTCTTCTCGGTGGGGGAATACTTCGATAGAAATTCCAAGAGATATTGGGAAATTATCCAAATTGGAGACCTTGATCTTCTCCAATTGCATGATTATTAACTCCTTACCTGCAGAGATTGGTGCCCTTTCTCAGCTCAAGAAACTTGCAGTCCAATCCTGCCGCAAGCTTCGATTTATCCTTGGGCTTCCCTCAAGTTTATTCGAACTGCATCTTGAGAAATGCGATTCACTGGAAAGATTGCCAGATCTGTCGAATTTGAAAAATTTATCAACATTAAAGTTAAGAGCCAGGCTATTGCCACCACATAAAATACTCTAAGCCCCCAATTAATTTATATTTTTTAAGTTTTATAAAAAATATAAAAAAAATTTATGAAAACTAATCACATAGTCTGCTAAAAAACATCATTCCGGACAACTTTGTAGAAGAATTTGTTTCCAAAATTTGTCATTTAAGTATATTTTTTGGCCATTTTTCATGAAAAATGAAATAAAGATTGTAAATGGCCAAAAAGTCTGCTTAAATGATAGATTTTGAAAAAATTTCCTTCTACAAAGTTGTTCAGAACGATGTTTTTTAGTGAACTATGTAATTAGTTTTCGTAAAAACCTTTTATATTTTTAATAAAATCTTAAAAAATGTAAATTAATGAGGGGCTTAGAGTACTTCACGTGGTGGCAATAGCCCCCCTCTAAAGTTAATGAAGTGCCGTGAGCTAAGATACTTGGACGTGTCTTCGTGTCAATCAGTTGAAAGGTTATCGGATCATTCAAATTTAAAAAGTTTGAAGAAACTAATAATTTATGGGTTGGACAGTTTAACTGAGATCCGTGGACTGCAGGAATTGGAATCCTTAGAAGTTTTGGACATTGAGCGATGCGAGTTGCTTAATTACCTGATTTGTCAAATCTAAAAAACTTAAAATCTTCTTCAATTTCGCTCTTCGATTTTGCTCACATGGTACCTGACAGCAATACCAAGTGCCAATTAAATTTTTTTTCTTCACATGGTAACTGACAGCAAGGTAAAGTTCAATTTTTTTTTTCTCTTTAATTGTGTTTAAAACTATTTAGATTTTTATTACCCCAACCGTTATAACAGTCATCTCTTTTAATTTCTCTAAACTTAAATTTAACCGTTCTGTTTTAAAAAAAAAATAATCTCAGTTTTTAAATCCCAATGAGATTCAACAACTATTTTTACTGAACAAATACGTCTAATGTCTGCACATTTCCATTCTTATCATCATTGCAATTTGTATTCATCGTCCCTCTTTATGCCCCTCATTCTATTTCTCTCTCAACCATTAGGTGCTGAAGTTTTGAATTAAAAACTATTATTGCTATAAGCCTTTCTCCAACAATTAATTCATGTTGAACTTAACTCAAGGTAATCAATCTAAATTTTGTTTCCTTTTAAATTTCGTTTCTTTTCAAATTATGTTTCCTTTTAAAGTCTTCTAATGATTACCATAAATTTCTTTGGCCTAATAATTATTCTTGACGATTTTTAATTCTCTTCATAGTTGTTATCATAGTTGAAAAAAGAAAAAGTGATAGATTTACACCCAAAAAGGTTTCCTTTTAAATTCTTCTACTATTTCCAACTTTGGTTTAATTATTATTCTTTGGGTATTCCTTAGGGATGTGCAAAAAACCGCCCAATCTGTCAAATCAAACCAATCCATTCCATTCCGCACCGACCTAAGTGGTTTGAGAGAGTAGGCGGATTGGTTTGAGTGGGTTAAGCAATAAATTTGGTGGTTTGATTTGATTGGTGGGTTAAACTTTGTCAAACCGTCAATAAACCAACCCAACCTATTTTCAATTATTTGTATATCAATACCACTTCATCAATATATATATATATATATATATATATATATATATATATATATATATATATATTCATTTTAATATCAAGTACACCTGGGATTGCAGAAATTGATTACTCATTTTTTTTTCCATTTTAACAATTAATTTTTATGCAATTTGTTATGATTACTCTTATGCTATTTTTTTTCTTTATATTTTTGCACGGATCTACTACTAGTTAGGAAATAAAATCCTTTACAAACAAAAGTCTTCTACAATAGGGTTTTAGAAGCTGACGTGGGCGTTCTTGGGTATAGCACGTTGGCATCATACGGATTGTATTTTTAAGGTCAAAACTGATAAGTCATCTTTGCTCACAAGAAATTTTTAAAAAATAGAAAATAGAAAAATGAAATGAAAATAAATATTCGTTTTATAATTTTAAGGATTTCTGTTGGCAGGGACCAAGAAAGGTTGAAGCCCTCATTTGTGACCGAGAATACCAATTGCTTATGGACCAATACCCGGTGCTCTATGGGCCTTTGACAAATGAACTACCTAGAATAAGGTATCTCCGAGTAAATCGCGCAGACGTTACTGGAGATTTTAAGCATGTTCTTTCACAATTAAGATGGTTCAACTATATGTTTGGGAATTTTGAGCCAACCAGTTTTCATCTAAAGAATCTAGTCGTTTTTCGTCTATCACATTGCGATATCAAAGACGACACTTGAAATAAAATGAAGGTACGATGGAATATGTGTCTTTTTGTTTCTATTATCACATCCTATTGGAAATTGATCTTATTTTCTTATTATTCTACAGATGCCACAAAAGTTGAAAGTTCTATGTCTCACATCTGTCCTGGGTATTAGAAGACTTCCCGACTTATCCACGTGCAACTTTAGAGGTTTTGAATCTTTTCAATTGTTATGATTTGGTTCAAATTGACCCATCGATTGGGTATCTAATAAATTTGAGAGAGCTTCACATTTCATGGTGTTGGATGAGAGAGTTACCAGATTCTATTGGGTATCTAATAAATTTGAGAGAGCTTCGCATTTCAAGGTGTTGGAGCATAAGAGAGTTACCAGATTCTATTGGAAATTTAGGGAAGCTTGAACAGATACATATCTTTGGCTGTTGCAATTTTGAAGGGGAAATTCCTTGGAGTATCGGGAGACTATCCTCTTTGAGAATCTTGATATTATGTCAAACCAGGATTTGTAGCCTACCAACGAGTGTTTGTGGGCTTTCTCGCCTCCAAACCCTTGATTTAAAGGGATGCGAAGAGCTTGAATCGCTGCCAGAGCTTCCCCACAGTTTAACGGACCTTCGGGTCTCATCTGGATTAATGACGACATTCCCGAGTCTTTCCAACCTGGTGAATTTAAAGGAGTTGTACTTTTCTTCTGGGCTGGGGAATACTCCGATAGAAATTCGAAGAGATATTGGGAAATTATCCAAATTGGAGACCTTGATCTTCAAAAGCAAGATTATTAACTCCTTACCTGCAGAGATTGGTGCCCTTTCTCAGCTCAAGAAACTAGAAGTCAAACTCTGCGACGAGCTTCAATTTATCCTTGGGCTTCCCTCAAGTTTATTCGAACTGCATCTTGAATTTAATGAACGAATTTTAAAAATTTCTTTTTATAAATATGGTAAAATAAAATAATTATTTTTTCTTAAAAACAAATTTGTGCAATAGGACGTAATCGATTTTTTGTTTCGTCTCTTCCCGTCCTGTCTTGTCCCACAAAGTATAAATGGAACGGGATGGGGGCGGGAATGAGATTTTTAAATTTAAATGGGAGGGGAATGGGAATTGAATGTTAAATTCAAAGTGGGTTTGGGATAGGGTTGGGACGGGATAAATCCCAATGGGTTGGGGTTGGGAGAGGGCTCCCCATACCAAACCCGCCCCGTTAACATCCCTACTATTAGGTATTGTGTTGAGAGTAATTCTTGAAATAATAAAGAATAATATAAAAAAAAATTTAAAAATTATAATTTGACTTTTCAAAATTGACAAACATTTTGGGACACAAAAGATAGCAAAAATGGCTCCTCTTTGTGGGATGAATGGAGTAATTTTTTAAAAGCGAAATTATGAGTAACATTCTCTGTTAATGTGTTGGTGAATAAAATGGGATGAAATAAGATTACTCTTACCCCTTTTTAAGAGGAAAATATTATATACAGCACCCTCTTGTGTACACGTGTACCACACCTAACATTAAATAACCAAATGACCCTCAGTATTAGAATAGAAAGACACGTTCATTTTTCCCTTCTCCCTCTCTCTAATGCTATGTTTGGTAAGAAGGATGGAAAAATAGGAGGAGGAGAAGGTAGGAAAAATTTCTTACTGGGCCGAACGTGGGAGCAACATGACAGATCCGATACCGACAGGAACCTTTGTTTTTGCCCCCTGTTTTTGCCTTCCAAAATCTGGGCCGGCTCACATTGGGTTGAACGGCCTTCCCTCATAACCCAACAGTTCCTTTGTTCTATTTAATTACTCCATTTCTTATTATTTTGCTAGTCAACTTCTCCTTTGTCTGGGTCAACCTAAAGACACAAACTCTTCTCAAAGAAGACACAGCGGCGAAAGACCCATATCGTGGAAATGGGTTTCGAGCGGAATACGAACCGGCGAAAGACCCATAACCCACTTCCCTCCACTGCTGCAAACTCCTCATCCGCCGCGGGAGGAGAATATGACGTCTTCTTGAGTTTCAGAGGGGGAGACACTCGAAAGGGCTTCACCGATTTCCTCTACACCGATCTTGTCGATGTGGGGATTCGCACCTTTAGGGACGATAATGAGCTTCGCACAGGAGAGAAGATCGGCCCGGATCTGCTCAAAGCAATCGAGGAATCGAAAATCTCCATCCCAATCTTTTCCAAAAGCTATGCTTCTAGTAAATGGTGCCTACTTGAGCTCTCCAAGATGGTGGAGTGCCACAGAAATATGGGACAAAAGGTTTTGCCGATTTTCTATGACGTCGAGCCGTACGATGTGCGACATCAAAAGGGGAGTTACGAGAACGCCTTTCTCCAACACGAGAAGCGTTTCGATGAAAAGACTGTGCAGGGATGGAAGGAGGCTCTAAGAGAGGTTGGAGAATTGAAGGGATGGGAATTGGATAAAGAAACTAATGGGTATGTCATTCACTCCTAAACCCCCTGTTTTTACAGTATGATCTAGTATTAACTAAAAAAAATTGTTTGTTAATTTTATAGTTGTCATGGAGAATTAGTAATATTCCGGACACTTATTTTACTGTTATTCATTTTCCTGTGCGTTTCCGACTGGTAATTTTTTTCCAGACTCCAAAATTTGGAATAGATTTCTTTAAATTTTTGTGCTTAAGAGTTCATAAGAATAATAATATTGTGTATTGCAAATAATTGTTGATATTCTAATTGCATACTTTAAGCGAGAATAGTAATGGTTATTTTCTTTCTAGGCATTAATTATTTTTTGTGTTTTTCGTTTGATATCGATTATATTTGTATATTTGGCAGGCATGAGGGAGAACTAGTCAAGATGGTTGTTTCTAATGTTTTGTTAGAGTTAAAGAAGAATTACATGGTTATAAATGACAACTTGGTTGGAATTCATCATCACGTAGAAGAAATGATGAAGTTATTAAATGTTGGCTCCAATGATGTATTGATTGTTGGAATCCATGGCATGGGAGGTATTGGCAAGACAACTATTGCTAAGGTCATCTACAACCAACTCTTACAGTGCTTCGAATGTTGTTGCTTCCTCACAGATGTTCGAGAAACGTCACTACAAAATAAAGGTCTTGTTGATTTGCAAAATCAACTTATCTCCAAGCTCCAAAAAGGGAAATGCTCCAACACCAACATTGTTGATGATGAGGAGGGAATCACCACCATCAAAGACATAGTTTGCAGAAAAAAAGTTCTTATTATTCTTGACGATGTGGATCAAAAGTCTCAATTTGATAAGCTTGCAGGAAAGCGTGATTGGTTTGGTTCAGGAAGTCGAATAATAGTTACGACAAGAAACAAAGAGATTCTAGATCAGCTTGAAGTGGATAAGAACTATGAACCCCCCATGATGGAGCCTGGTCATTCTCTTGAACTATTTAGTAGGCACGCCTTTAGGAGCTACTCTCCCCCAAAAGACTATGATATTCTCTCTAACGAAATTGTATCCACTGCTGCAGGGCTTCCTTTGGCTCTTGAAGTTTTTGGGTCACTATTATTGGGTAAAGGGAAAGATGAATGGGAAGAATTATTGGCAAAATTGAAAGAAATACCAGACGATGAAGTCCTAAAAAGGTTGATAATCAGTTATGAAGCACTAACTCATGAGCAAAAGCAAATATTTCTTGATATTGCATGTTTCTTCATTGGAAAGCATAAAAAATACCCTTTTTACATGTGGGATGCTTGTAAATTTTATCCACGAAATGGGATTAATGTCCTTGTTCTCAGGTCTCTGGTAAAACTTCAAAATGATGGTGTGTTTATGATGCATGATCATCTTAGAGACCTTGGTAGGGAAATTGTCCGCAGGGAAAGTTACAATGATCCAGGGGAGCGTAGTAGGTTGTGGCGTCATGAGGAAGTCTCGTCCATATTGGAGAGCGAAATGAAAATGGTAATATCAAAATACATCATAAATTTTTATCCTCCTTAGTTAGCATTTTTCTTATTTTCTAATTCATCTATCTAATATATATATATATATATATATATAGACATTTTATTATCAAGTGCACCTGATGTAACTTTGCATTAAGTGCATTTTAAAACTCTTATTTGCAAACTGTATTTTGTGAAACCAACCGTTGGATTAATTTTGATTCATATGTAGGTAATGCATGCCAAAAATCATGTTTATCCGAGATTAAGAGCCATCTTATCCATAAATGTCCATAAATGAGCGATTGCTATTGATTGAAAAATGTAAGTTTTGGATTGAATAATAATCAGTCTCGAATCAACTTGATTTTTAGTATGGATCACCTACATGAGAAGGTTATCTAATCTAATGGTTGGTTTCGAAAAATATGAGTCGTAATTAAAAGTTTTGGAATACACTTAATGTGAAGTTACATCAGGTGCACTTGATAATAAAAGGACTATATATATATATATATATATATATATATATATATATTAAAGTAGTGTTCACAGTCGTCATGTGGCAATTTTTTATAGAGCCACGTGGCCTTTTATTTACACTTTAATTGTTTTTTAAGAAGTTGTCTTTCTAACTCTCAAACAGTTTATCTCTTTTCTTTTCATTTTTGGCTTGGACCAAACGGTTTTACATAGTTTTAATTTCTGGAACCATTGTAACCGACTAACCATCATCATCTCTTTCAAATTCTCCACCAACTCTTCAATGGATCATCACCAGCTGGCCATGGCTCGAGAGAGGCATATCTTCTTAATAACTCTCAAACTCTCTCCTTCCTAACGTATCATCCACGTGGAGCTCTCTTACTTTTTAACTTCTAAGAATTTAAATAGTTTGGAAATCTCATGAGTCTTACACTCTCACCAACCTTTTAAAGAGACATGGTTAAGTCCCCCAAGCAATAAGACCCCTCTGTTTGCACATTTTCAATAGCAATAGATATATTTACGTCAATCCACCACATAGGGATATGCAACCCGCCCATACAGAATAACCATAGGCATCCTGGAGAAAGAAGAGCCTATTTGCTCATTTATGTTTTTTCCTTGATTTTCTTTTATGATCGCAGATTTGATATATTAAATCACTAAGGTTGGTAATTTATCACCTTATGAATTCTGTATTTTTAACCAATTCTGTATTTAAATTTTACTTTGTTTATTATAATTACCCTCATTATACATTTTGTTTATTTGTATTTTCTCCCGTGCCTTGCACGGGTTCGATCAGCATTCTTTTCTTCCTTGCGATATTCTTCCTCCTGCTCCATTATCTCATGCAAATTCTGGTAAAGGTTTCTATCTGAATTTTTTTTCCTTTTACCAACAGTTGGATTTACTTTCTACCAATCCCATCATATATATAAATGTTGGGGCAGGGTTTGTGTGTAGGTATTATTATTATTACTTTTTGTTATTGCAGAATTTGATAACTCCTTTTTTAAAATATATATATATATATATATATATATATTAATTTCAAATTTAAATTTCGTTCAACTTTTTTTTTTTTCTCCTGGTAATGAAATTTTTATGCAACTTTTATGATTGTTCTTATACTATTTTTCTCTATATTTTTTCCCATGAGAGTATACCATTATCGTAATCTAATCTATATATATATATATAAAATTAGTATTCACAGTCGCCATGTGGCAATTTTTTACAAAGCCACATGGCACATTCTTTATACTTTAATTGTTTTATAAAATGTTGTCTTTAATTGTTTTAACAGTTATCTCTTTCAATTTTTCCAATTCAAATTAAACTCTCTACACAATCGTTTACTATTCTTTCTTTCACACCATCTATACTAATACAGAAAGTGGTTGGAACTTTGGTTGGATTTGTAGGGTGAATTACCAAAAAACCCTCATTGGTTTTAAATAAGGTAGAAGTTACTGGGTTTAAAAAAGTTTTTTTAGTAAGATCTCTTAAATGAACTCTAACTTAACCATCCACTATCTTCTTTCTTTTTCCTACTTTTTTCTTCCTCTATCATAAACACCCTCGTATTCTCTCTCTGTAACTACTTAATATCAGTTTTTATTTTTATTTTTATTTCAAATTTTGAATTTATTTTTTGGAAGATTTTTGTAGGGAGTAATATATATATTTTTTTTGGCACACACAATATGTGTGCTCCGACATCTAGTTTCAATGTAACAAGTTACCTGATGAGACACAATTATAAAAGTTGGTTTCTTCAATTTCTGTTGGACACAACCCCTTGGAACTTTTAAACTTATATGTTTTTGTCAAGACAGAAGGAGTTGTGTCCTTTTGCCCAAACATAGAAATTTTTTATTCTATATGTAAAATCATGACTAGTGTGTGTACAGGATGACCGTGAAGGGTGAATGTGTTTTCCCTTTTTGGTTTATTTTCCTTTTTCAGTGTAAGTTAATGTAATGCATTATTTTATTGGCCATTATTTCTTTGTTATTTTGAAACTATAACCCATTAACAAAGAGTTAAAGATGCATTTGTATATACAAATCTTTTATCTTTTAATTATTTTTGTTAATTATGTTTTGCGATTATAGATTCTGCTAAAAAAATAAATAAGATCAATGGGCTTTTTTTAGTAAAAAATATTGTATATACGACATTTCAAAGCCGGAATTTGATTATTATTATAAAAAAGCAGGAATTTGATTATACTTTTAATTTTGTACATGTTGTCATTAATTTTGTTACAGTTTTTTTTTTTTTCCTCTTTAATTGTGTTTAAAACTATTTAGATTTTTATTGCCCCAACCGTTGTAACAGTTATCTCTTTTAATTTCTCTAAACTTAAATTTAACCGTTCTGTTTGTAAAAAAAAATTAATCTCAGTTTTTAAATCCCAATGAGATTCAACAACTATTTTTACTGAACAAATACGTCTAATGTCTGCACATTTCCATTCTTATCATCATTGCAATTTGTATTCATTGTCCCTCTTTATGCCCCTCATTCTTTTTCTCTCTCAACCATTAGGTGATGAAGTTTTGAATTAAAAACTATTATTGCTATAAGCCTTTCTCCAACAATTAATTCATGTTGAACTTAACTCAAGGTAATCAATCCAAATTTTGTTTCCTTTTAAATTTCGTTTCTTTTCAAATTATGTTTCCTTTTAAAGTCTTCTAATGATTACCATAAATTTATTTGGCCAAATAATTATTCTTGAAGATTTTTAATTCTCTTCATAGTTCTTATCATAGTTGAAAAAAGAAAAAGTGGTAGATTTACACCCAAAAAGGTTTCCTTTTAAATTCTTCTACTATTTCCAACTTTGGTTTAATTATTATTCTTTGGGTATTCCTTAAGGATATGCAAAAAACCGTCCAATCTGTCAAATCAAACCAATCTATTCCATTCCGCACCGACCTAAGTGGTTTGAGAGAGTAGGCGGATTGGTTTGGGTGGGTTAAGCAATAAATTTGGTGGTTTGATTTGATTGGTGGGTTAAACTTTGTCAAACCGTCAATAAACCAACAACCTGTTTTCAATTATTTCTATATCAATACTACTTCATCAAAATATATATATATATATATATATATATATATATATATATATATATAGGATGATGATCAGGTAAGCACATGCTGATATAACTTATATCAAAACCTGCATTGAGAGTTGTACCTTGTGTATTAGTGGGATGTGAGGTGCATTGAATCAATGTAAGGAGTACAACCTCCAATGCATAGTGCTGATGTAACTTATATCAACACGTGCTGATGGGATCACCTCTGTATATATATATATATATATATATATTCATTTTAATATCAAGTACACCTGTGATTGCAGAAATTGATCACTCATTTTTTTTTTCCATTTTAACAATTAATTTTTATACAATTTGTTATGATTACTCTTACGCTATTTTTTTTCTCTATATTTTTGCACGGATCTACTACTAGTTAGGAAATAAAATCCTTTACAAACAAAAGTCTTCTACAATAGGGTTTTAGAAGCTGACGTGGGTGTTCTTGGGTATAGCACGTTGGCATCATACGGATTGTATTTTTAAGGTCAAAACTGATAAGTCGTCTTTGCTCACAAGAAATTTTTTTTTAAAAAAATAGAAAATAGAAAAATGAATTGAAAATAAATATTCTTTTTTTAATTTTAAGGATTTTTGTTGGCAGGAAACAAACAAGGTTGAAGCCCTCATTCTTGAAAATAAATATTCTATTTTCAATTTGTCTCATTTGACATTGACAAATGAAAACTTTGGGCAACTACCTAAACTAAGGTATCTCCAAGTAGATGGCGCAAACTTTACTGGAGATTTTAAGCATGTTCTTTCACAATTAAGATGGTTCAACTGGACGTTTGGAAATTTTAAGCCAACCAGTTTTCATCTAAAGAATCTAGTCGTTCTTCGTCTATCAAATTGCTCGATCAAAGACGACACTTGGAGTGAAATGAAGGTCTGGTGGAATATGCTCTTTTTATTTCTATTATCACATCCTATAGCCTATTCCCCCTTGGAAATTGATTTTATTTTCTTATTATTCTATAGATGCTACAAAAGTTGAAAGTTCTGGATCTCTCATCTGTCCGTGGTATTAGAAGACTTACCGACTTACCCATAAATTTGAGAGAGCTTCGCATTTCATCGTGTTGGAGCATAACAGAGTTACCAGATTCTATTGGAAATTTAGGGAAGCTTGAACAGATACATATCTCTGACTCTCGGAATTTTAAAGGGGAAATTCCTTGGAGTATCGGGAGACTATCCTCTTTGAGAATCTTGATATTATGTTATACCGGGATTTGTAGCCTACCAACGAGTGTTTGTGGGCTTTCTCGCCTCCAATCCCTTGATTTAAGGGGATGCGAAGAGCTTGAATCGCTGCCAGAGCTTCCCCAGAGTTTAACGAAACTTCTGGTCTCAAGTGGATTAATGACGACATTCCCGAGTCTTTCCAACCTGGTGAATTTAAAGGAGTTGTGCTTTTCTCGGCTGTGTAATCTGGTGGAAATTCCAAGAGATATTGGGAAATTATCCAAATTGGAGACCTTGAGCGTGATCGGTACCAACGATAACTCCTTACCTGCAGAGATTGGTGCCCTTTCTCAGCTCAAGAAACTTGAAGTCAAATTCTGCCACAAGCTTCAATTTATCCTTGGGCTTCCCTCAAGTTTATTCGAACTGCATCTTCAGAATTGTCGTGAGCTAAAGGGGATTCAAGGGCTTGAACAGTTAGAATCTTTAAGATACTTGAACGTGTCTGTGTGTGAATCAGTTGAAAGGTTATCGGATCTTTCAAATTTAAAAAGTTTGAAGGAAATAAGAATTTATGGGTTGCACAGTTTAACTGAGATCCGTGGACTGCAGGAATTGGAATCCTTAGAAGTTTTGGACATTGTGCGATGCAAGTTGCTTAAATTACCTGATTTGTCAAATCTAAAAAACTTAAAATCTTCTTCAATTTCGCTCTTCGATTTTGCTCTTCGATTTCGCTGATGAGCGATCTGACTGCGAATCTGACTGACTACGAATCTGACTGTGAATCTGACTGCGAATCTGACGGAGATCGAAGGACTTAGAGGAATTGAAAAATCCTTATATCTCTGGATACAAGTCAATTGACAAATTACCAGATTTGTCAAACACACGGAAATCGAAGAGTGCAATACCAAGTGCCAATTAAATTTTTTTTCTTCACATGGTACCTGACAGCAAGGTAAAGTTCAATTTTCTGTTGATGTACCAATCCAACCCGCTTTCAATTATATATATATTAATACTATTTCATCAAAATATATATATATATATATATAGTCAGTCATTTTAATATCAAGTATACCTGTGATTGCAGAAATTGATTACTCATTTTTTTTTTCATTTTAACAATTAATTTTTATGCAATTTGTTTTGATTACTCTTGTGCTATGTTTTTTTCTTTACATTTTTGCACGGATCTACTACTAGTTAGGAAATAAAGTCCTTTACAAACAAAAGTCTTTTACAATAGGGTTTTACAAGCTGACATGGGTGCTCTTGGGTATAGCACATTGGCATCATACCGATTGTATTTTTAAGGTCAAAACTGATAAGTTGTCTTTGCTCATAGGAAATTTAACATAAAATTAATAAAAATAAAAATAAAAAAGGGTAGAAAAATGAATTGAAAAAAAAATTCTTTTTTTAATTTTAAGGATTTCTGTTGACAAGGAACCAAAAAGGTTGAAGCCCTCATTCTTGACGAAAGCCTGGTGCTCTTTTCTAGGTCTTTGACAAATGAAGAATTTGGGCAACTACCTAAACTAAGGTATCTCCGAGTAGGTAGTTACCCAGGCCTTACTGAAGATTTTAAGCATCTTCTTGCAGAATTAAGATGGCTCGAGTGGTACAGATATTGGAATGTTGTGAATTTTACGCCAACCAGTTTTCATCTAAAGAATCTAGTCGTTCTTCGTCTATCAAATTACTCGATCAAAGACGACACTTGGAGTGAAATGAAGGTCTGGTGGAATATGCCTCTTTTTGTTTCTATTATCACATCCTATTGGAAATTGATTTTATTTTCTTATTATTCTACAGATGCTGAAAGTTCTAGATCTCTCATTTGTCGATGGTTTTAGAAGACTTCCCGACTTATCCATAAATTTGAGAGAGCTTCGCATTTCATCGTGTGAGAGCATAAGAGAGTTATCAGATTCTATTGGAAATTTAGGGAAGCTTGAACAGATACATATCTCTGGCTCTCGGAATTTAGAAGGGGAAATTCCTTGGAGTATCGGGAGACTATCCTCTTTGAGAATCTTGATATTATGTTATACCGGGATTTGTAGCCCACCAACGAGTGTTTGTGGGCTTTCTCGCCTCCAAACCCTTGATTTAGGGGGATGCAATGAGCTTGAATCGCTGCCAGAGCTTCCCCACAGTTTAGCGGACCTTCGGTTCTCATATGGATTAATGACGACATTCCCGAGTCTTTCCAACCTGGTGAATTTAAAGAAGTTGTACGTTTCTGGGCTGTGGAATAATCCGATAGAAATTCCAAGAGATATTGGGAAATTATCCAAATTAGAGACCTTGAGCGTGATGCTTACCAACGATAACTCCTTACCTGCAGAGATTGGTGCCCTTTCTCAGCTCAAGAAACTTGAAGTCAAATTCTGCCACAAGCTTCAATTTATCCTTGGGCTTCCCTCAAGTTTATTCAAACTGCATCTTTATGATTGTTATTCACTGGAAAGATTGCCAGATCTGTCGAATTTGAAAAATTTATCAACATTAAAGTTAATGTTGTGCCGTGAGATAAAGGGGATTCCAGGGCTTGAAAGGTTATCGGATCTTTCAAATTTAAAAAGTTTGAAGGAACTAAGAATTTCTGGTTTGGACAATTTAACTGAGATCGGTGGACTGGAGGAATTGGAATCCTTAGAAGTTTTGGTCATTAAGCGATGCAAGTTGCTTAAATTACCTGATTTGTCAAATCTAAAAAACTTAAAATCTTCTTCAATTTGGCTGATGAGCGAATCTGACTGCGAATCTGACTGTGAATCTGACTGCGAATCTGACGGAGATCCAAGGACTTAGAGGAATTGAAAAATCCTTATATCTCTGGATACAAGTCAATTGACAAATTACCAGATTTGTCAAACACACGGAAATCGAAGAGTGCAATACCGAGTGCCCATTAAATTTTTTTTTCTTGACATGGTACCTGACAGCAAGGTAAAGCTCAATTTTCTGTTAATGTAATGTGTTCTCTTTGAAAGATGGATTTTCCTTGATAGCTTAATTACTAGCCAATTATCTCATATTTCTTTATTTAATGTTCAGGTTATCAGCTATCGTACTAGTAATCAAATTAAAAGTTGGAAATTAGGCCGTCTTGGTGCATCTTTATCATCAAGCCAAAAGCCAAAACAAACATTTAATAATGTTTGCGGTTTGCTTCTCTGTACTCAAGTCTCTCTCGCTCTCTCTCTTCTTTTGCCCCTGCCAGATTTCATAGTGAATTTTCTGTTGGAGCTGAGCCAGGCATTGTATATTTGTTCATAGTGTTTGTTATGATTCATGGTGCTTTCAATAGATTATGCACTTCTTCTCGGCTATAGTACTATTGGGCCTTGATACAACTTAAAGGTTGCTGATACGCTGTAGTGTACTTGCATAGTAATGATGTATATATGATTCAGAAAACAAATTTTAAAATATTAGCAATGGTTAAACACGCGTTGAAATATGTTTTTTTTTCCCGGCTTCTTGTGATTCTTTGTAGAATTTATAGATATTAAAAGTCTATTGCTATTATTCATTATCTCCCCCTTCACCATTGAAAGTTTCTTAACTTGTACACATTATCTCAAGATACGAGAGACCCAAAGAGAATCATTTGGAACAAAGTCATTTACGTTCTTTCTAAATTCACGATTTTTTTAGGAAAAAAAAAATCATTTATATATTGTTGCTGGATACCTCCTCCGTCCTACAAAGATGGGATCTATATATCTTTAGAGGTCAGTCCTTTTGGATCTTTGGATGGCACAGTTCTGAGAAATTCCGCTCTTTAATCTTATAGGAACCACTCTGCAATGGAGAAAAAAAAATTGTTGAGTACAATATTTTAAAATAGCATTAGCGACAAATTTGATTTTCATTTAACGAGGTCCTTCTTGGTCATCAACCCTCTCAGTCATTGTGAAGGCACCCATCTTTCGCCCTGAAGAAATGAGATGATTTTTGGATTTTATTTGCTTGCTCTTCAGCTGATATTGTCCATTTGCTGTACACAGGTTAAAGCAGACTTGCAGGGTCCATGGGCAGATTTCTATCCAGAAGGGTGTGTCTTCAGGATTTTGCTTTTTGCACAGGAGGTCTACTTTGGTATGCACAGAACAAGGGCTTCTTCATCAATTCCACCTGCAGCGTGCAATTGGGGTCAGCAAGGCAATGAGGGCTGATCCAATGGCAGAACCACGCTATCCAGAGTGTATACCTTAAGTTGTAAATACTTGTAATCCATGGGGAGGTTGGGGCCGGCCTGGTTGATGTGGATGTGGATTCAATGGATCTTTTGGCGATTGATTCCCTCTTCAGACTAGGTGATTTAAAATCACATTTTTCAAAAGTTTTATCACTTTTAATTTTATGCTTTTCCATGCACATACATGCATTTAAGCATGATATGGTTGCATGCATCACAGCCTGAGGGTTTTGCTCTAATTATTGTGACTTGTGTAATGAAACTATTTTTCTTTTTTTTTTGGTCAAAACCCAATGTTTCCTCAAAACTTTCAACCAAGGACTAATCACTATTCGTAAAGGGAGGGAACCGTTGGCTAGGGGGTTTTTTTTACCAAGGTACTGGAACTTGAATTCGGAATCTTTCACCTCCATTCGAACCAACCACCTTGGGGCCTAACTTCTTTACCACTAGGCCAACCCTTCCTAGTTGTGTAATGAAACTATGAAAGTAGTGTTTGATGGGGTCTTAGTGGAGATGCATACGTTTCTATTTTGACCTTGAGGGCAATGCCGTTCTCAACTTGTAGGAGAAATGTAATGTGCGGGAATAATTAATTGGAGTAGTTGATCAAGTGGTATAACAAATTAACAATTACTAGGTGTAGGTGTTATTTACTGTAAATAAGTTTAGATGTAATTGATAATTTCCCATTTGATGGATTAGTTTATTAGGGAATTGAATTAAAATCAAAATTTGGGTCGGGAATGAAATTAGGATTTCTTAGATTAAATGTTTATCATGTTGACTTGATAGTGCCAGAATACCGTCATTTGAAAAGGATTCTCTTAACCCTTGTCCTCATTTTTTACCCAACCGTATTGTGATTCATATCTAGTATTCAATTTCCTACCAAGTATTTTCTTGGTTCACTTTTGCTTTTAAGTAAGGTTTAGCATTTCTAGATTTTTTTAAGTTTCACGTGCCAATAAGTCATATGTTCTAAAATCTTCCCCTCCCCATCTTACCCAATACACATACCAATTCTTCTTTCGTTTTTCGCTGAAGGAAGCCTATGCCATTCAAAGGCAAGAAAATTTTTGTCAAAAAATTGCAAAGGTGTGCGACCAAAAATTCTTACAGGACTGAACGTTGGAGCAATGTGACAGATTTGATCTGATAACCCGATAGGAACCTGAGGGCTTCTATTGGCATCCAGTGACTTGTTTTTCATCCCCACTAATTTTATATTTCAAGATTTTATAAAAAATATAAAAATATTTTATAAAAACCAATCGCACTGTCCACTAAAAAACATCATTTTGTATAACTTTGTAAAATAAATTTTTTTCAAAATCTGTCGTTTAAATGGATTTTTTTGATCATTTACAGTCTCTGTTCATAAATAGCTAAAAAATTAATTTAAATGACAAATTTTAAAAAACCTTTCTTATACAAATTGTTCAAAATTGTGTTTCTAATAGACTTCATGATTAATTTTTATAAATATCTTCTATATTTTTTATAAAATCTTAAAATTTAAAATTAGTGGAAGATGAAAAGCAAGTCTTGGGTTGAAAATAAAGTCCTTGTTTTGCCTTCCAAAACTTGGGCCTGCTGCTAGTGGGCTGAATGACCTTCCCTCATAACCCGACCTTTGTTCTACTTATTTCTTTATTATTTTGCTAGTTTCAATCGTTGAAGGCTATGGCGGCAGTGCTGGGAAGAGGATGGGTTACCTCGAAGACACAGCTGGGAAAGACCCATATCATGGAAATGGATTTCGAGGGGAATTCGAAGAAGCGAAAACGAAACCCACTTCCCTGCATTGCTGCACACTCTTCATCCGACCCTGCGTCTGCCTCTGCCTCTGCGGCTGCAGAGGCATACGAAGTCTTCTTGAGTTTGAGAGGGGGAGACACTCGAATGGGCTTCACCGATTTCCTCTACACCGATCTTGTCTATAGGGGGATTCGCACCTTTAGGGACGATGATGAGCTTCGCCTGGAGAAGATTGGACCGGAGCTTCTCAAGGCAATCCAGGAATCGAAAATCTCCATCCCGATATTTTCTAAAAACCATGCTTCTAGTAAATGGTGCCTACTCGAGCTAGCGCAGATGGTGGAGTGCCAGAGAAAAATGTGACAAAAGATTTTACACATTTTCTATTACGTTGTGCCGTCCGATGTACAGCATCAAAGGGGGAGTTATGAGGAGGCCTTTCGCCAACACAAGAAGCGTTTTGATAAAAAGATTGTGAAGGGATGGAAGGAGGCTCTGAGTGAGGTTGGAGGATTGAAGGGGTGGGAATTGGAGAAAGAAACTAATAGGTATGTAATTCACTCCTGCTAATTGCTAAAACCCCTGTTTTTACAGTATGATCCAATATTAAACATTATGATGATAAAATCCTTCAAATATTAAAATGGTGAAAATTGTTTTGTCAGCATTTTATTTGTGATAATAACACTAAAACAGTGATGTTGCAGACATTTGGTTTGCTGTTATTCCTGCTCCAGTGTGTTTTAGAGTGGTAATTTTATTCTAGACTGTAAAATCTGGAATATATTTCTTTCATTTTTGTGCTTAAGAATTTATTATTGTGTATTACAAGTAAAGCAGGGGCGGAGCTACGCATTGAAACGGTTGTCCCTTCTTCAATAAGTAGGATAATAAAATCCTAGAACTAAGGAGCTGATTTTATATGTACAAGTGATATTCTAATTGCTTTCGTGAAGTGAGAAAAGTAGGGGCTGCTTATATGTCTATAAGTGATAGTCTTTTCTTTTAACCTTTTTTTCCCTTCTGGGCATTAATATATATATTTCCCTTTGATATCTTTGATATTTGGCAGGCATCAAGGAAAATTGGTAAAGTTGGTTGTTTCTGGTTGCAATTGATCATCACATAGAAAAAATGATGGGATACTTAAATGTTGAATCTACTGATGTATTGATTGTTGGAATTTGTGGCATGAGTGGTATTGGAATTTGTGGCATGAGGGGTGTACTTCAGCACCTATAATGACTTTCTAGCACAATCATCCAATGAAAGTTTGATATTACTGGGTCTTTTGTAACCAGAGTTTTCTGTCCTCATTGGAAAATGTCTACTGTCCAACCTTTGAGTTCCAGTTCTTCACTAGTTTTGGCTGTAGTTTGGAAAAACATTGTTGCTAGGCATACAGTCACAATTTTTACTTCTATGATAGAATTGTCCCTGATAGAATTGTCCCTATTTATTGAAAAACTTCCGTGTTTATAAACCATTTGATACTTCTATCACTTTGTCTTTTGATCTCTGAAAAATTGCTGCTGTGGAACAACTCTCTGCTAACTGTTGGTAGACATACTCAGAAAATTCAGAATAGATGTGCTATTACGCCGGTAACTCTTTGGAGAAGGTATGTGTGGTTAAAGGTAAATTTGAGTTTTAAAAAGTGAGAGAGCGGTAACTCTTTGGTATCACGGTGTTCTGGGTCATTTGGTTGGAAAGAAATGCTATGGTGTTTGAGGATAAATTGGAGCCAGAAGGATTGTAAGTCGAGCTAGTATTTTAGCCTCTTTTTGGGCCTCGGTTTCTAAAGTCTTTGTTGGGGTTCCTTTGTTTCTTATCAAGAGTGATTGGATGTCAGTTTGTAAATTTTAGTTTATGTTTCTGATGTGTGAGGACATGTTGTCCTCCTTTAGTTGTAATTATTTTTTACCTATTAATATAAATCATCTTTGTTGTTGATTAGAAAAAAATACTACCAGAATCAATGTTTGCAAAACTGAATGGCCAATGATGTTCAAGAGCTGTTACAATATTTTTTTCCTGACTGAAAACATAATTGGCCTTATGATTGGAATCTGCCAATTTCTATGGTAGGAGGATCTAAGGAAAATGGAAAAATGTAATTTAGTAATATCATTGAGTTGGTATTTAAGTCACTTGTTGTAGTTCTCTACTGAAACACAAGACCTTCAGCTCTGATATTTGTCTGTAAATGGATAGTTAACTTATTGAAGATCTGTGTTATCTCCGATACATTTTTTAAGAATATTTTTCTATTCTCCAAAGTTGCATACCTTTAAGGTTTATGCTTTGAGATTGTTGTGGCCATTTGGCAATTTAGCCGTTCATTGTGCTTTTACATACTGAAAACGATTCCATATTGTTTTTCCCATAGCATTTGGAGAGAATGTTCTGCATCATATTCTTTTGTTTGTTTATTAAGGTTTGTTTTATAATTTTACTAGTTTACCTCACCTGCATTTTCTGTTATCACTATTGGTAATTACTGCAATTGTTTGAAGTGGATCCATGTTTTTAATCACTACATTTTAAGGGTTGAATTTGAATCTTCAACTGCTACTCATAATAATATGAGATATGGTTTTATTGGGATGTCAAAATGCACAATGATATCTACATGAAGCCTTCTCCCTCCCTCCCTCTTTTCTGCTAAGTAAATGAAGCCTATTCTGTCAATCATCTAATACATGTATCTACGCTACATGTTTCACTTATTTCTCCTGGTATTCAACTGTCTAGTATTATTGATCTGATATCTATTTATTTAGAAATTCTGCATGTAGTTACAATCATCTGCACCATGTTTGTTCTCTTGGTGGGCTTTTAAAGCATATGCTGATTTTTTATTCATGGCTTGCCTGTACATTTTTTTAGTTGTAGAATTTTTCTAATGATGGAATACTGACTCTGCCTTGTCTTAATTAGGTCGCTTCTCAACCTGCAATGGAGTGCCTACCACTTGTAATGGAGCCGGAATCTGGTTTTTATGCAGATCCAGTTTTTGTTTTGGACTTTCTGTCTCTTTATCCATCGATGGTAATTGCATACAACCTCTGATTTTGTGCATGCCTCGCAAAAGTGGAGCCTACAAAGGTGAATACGCTTGGTGTTAGTTTTTTTTCCCCAGATCCAGGTGTTTTGAGGGATTTAAAACATCAAATACTGGTTCCTCCAAATGGTGTTATGTACGTACCTTCACAGGTAATTCTTAGAAGTTCTTTCTGCTGAAAAAATTGTTAAAATAGTTTTTCGGCTTGTCTTCACCTGTATAATATATGGATTTGCTTTAAGCATGCATTGGGTGGTAGGTAAATATTGTTGTTGATTTAGCTGAATGAAGAAATGTATCTATTACCTGGTTCACTTCCATATCAGATTCAAATTCTATGCAATTATTGTGTGTAGTTATAAACGTCGTAACTTGTAAGAAACATAGTAGGCACATTGAGCAGATTGTTTTGGAAAGGTTATGCACTATGCCATACTTGCAGCCATTTTCTTGTATGTCGATGAGTCGTTTATCCGCAGTTGAATTGAGCTACCCATTATGATACCTGTTTTGGAAATTGGAATTTTTTTTTTCTTTTGTTGGGGTGGAAAGAGAGAGGGGGGGGGGGGGGGTGGTGGGGCTGGGGGTTGGTTAGAATTTCTCTTTACCCCCAAACTACTGGGGCAAAGACAATTCATTACCATAATCTTTGAATTCCCTAAACTGTTGCTTTGCAACAGTTTGACCCATCTGTCAATTGCCATTTGGGAAACAATGGAAAGTGGCCTTCTACCTGTCGCGTCATAGGTTTAATAGTTCTGCCCTTACAAAATATAAAGTGACCACTGTACCCTTTTAAAGAGCTTAACACCCATTGAGAGGGTATCTCCTAGAACAAAGGATGCTAGCCCCTCTCTCAATCGAAAATCTGGTTTGCTCTCTCTCTCTCTCTCTCTCTCTCACTTGACATCCTCAATCATAGTAGCCACTTCTGACATCATAGCCTCTTTTTTGGTTGTGGAACCTCACAAGCTAGCCCTAGATGAGCATTGCCACTCCTCGATGTTCTTATATTTTAGAGGTTCTTGATTGAACACCTCCACCGTCCATTCATCCCTCCCAATCTTGATGTTGTATGAACTGTGTTGAAAAGCAATTCCAACCCAAAGTCCGAACTGCACGCAACTTTGTTCTTATCGAGGAGTCCATATGAATACTTCACATTCTGATATTTTTTATGCATAGTACTCTTCATGAATCTGAGCAAGCCCTTGAGCCGCTTCCAACGCCAAGCTAGTCCTTGTAGTCCAATCCAATCTGATTGATGGATTAACGATTTACGATAAACCAATCAATCAACCGATGAATAAATTGACTAATTGATCAATTAGTTACAATATGTGATATATATATATATATATATATATATATATATATATATATATACACACACATGTATATATAGATATATACATATGCATGGGTCAGGACTTTTACATGATATTTAAGTTGTCGTGTCCTGCAAAATCCAATGGTCTTCAAAAAAATTGTGTGAAAGTTTTTTAACATAATAATGAGAGCATTGGATCATGTGGGACCCAACAGCTTAAAATTGTGTTGCTTGATCACGACCCTATATATATATATATATATATATATATATATATATATATATTGTTGAGGTTTATTTGGTTGTGTTTAACTCTAGTGATAGCGGTGGTTGTGGAAGTCAAGGAGGCAAAGTTGGGCAAATGAGGAGAGAGAATCAATGAGGCCATGATGGGAAGGGGTGCTGATGTGGCCTTTGATGCAACAGATGTTGTGTCACTTGGAAACCAGGTGGCATAGACTTCACCACCAATCTTATTGAAGAAGAGAGTACTGGGGTTGTCGGTCTAGAGGTGAAGAGGATGAAAATGGTGATGTCGTTCCACCCGCGGGGGGGCGGGGTTTAGTGAGTGATCAAGATGAAGGGTGAGGGATGAACCCATGGAAAAATTTGTTCTTTTGTTGTTTTATTTAATCAATATTTTGATTCAAACATTTGAATATTTTATGTCAAATATTCAAGGACAGTTCTATTTTTCAATCATCCCGTTAACGGCAGGCAGACAGATGGGGCCAATTGTTGCAAATCAGTAGTTTAGGCTTTTGTCACTATCTGTAGTTTATATTGTCTTGAAGAGTAATCCCTTGAATTCATCTTACATGTTTCTGAGTAACATCCATTTAATGCTATTATACAGGTGCGTAAAGGTATTCTGCCCATGGCCTGCTTATTGGAGGAAATATTATCAACTAGAATTTTGATGAAGCAAGCAATGAAGAAGTTGGCTCCGTCGCAAAAAATTCTTCAAAGGGTGCGGTTATAGAATTGAAATCAAGATTCTTTTGCAATATATTTTTGGGTTTTTTTTTGTTTTTTTTTTTTTTTTTTTTTTTGTTTTCATCATTTAATGGATATCAAATCGTATATAAGATATTTGACTAAGATTGTGCAATTTCTTTGTTGACAAATCTTGACATTTCTTTAAAGTTTGAGAGCTTATTTGAATATGTCCAAGCAATGAATCCCGAGAATAAAAGCAAATATTTTGCGGAATATATAGAAAAGGTGTGATTTTAACGGGGAAGCTATACTTTCCTCAAAATTCAATTTTTCCATGACATAAGTTTATTTTGCAGTTTGTTGGACTTAGATATGCATATTGCTATCTGGGGTAAGATAAAGTCTTTGATTTTAATTTCACATATTTTTCCATAAGATGGCTTCCTGATATGTAGATTCACATTGTGAAGTTATCTGAAAGTATGGTTCATCCTGTGTTATTGCTGTTGAGTAAGATGACATTTTGAAAATGTGTGTTCAAATTTTTTATTATACAAGTGATTGTGCACAATTATGAGCCATTGGATTCACTAGTTTCCAATCCCTTTCAGATATTTAATGCAAGACAACTTGCTTTGAAGCTGATTGCAAATGTCACGTATGGCTATACGGCTGCTGGATTTAGTGGTCGCATGCCTTGTGCAGAGCTTGCAGATAGTATAGTTCAATGTGGCCGCAGAACGCTGGAAAATGCTATATCATTTGTAAATGCAAATGATAAGTGGAGGGCTAAAGTTATTTATGGTGATACTGACAGGTAAAATGATAATTTCTATTTACTAATTAGTACTGAGGAAGAGTTGTTAAAGTCACAAAGTCTAACAAGTCTAAGATGTTTATTATATCTGTCACGTCCCGACTCGGAGAGTCGACACGTGGATAAAAGTCAAAGTAAAAAGGTGTACACGTGGATAAGTTAGAGTATAAAAGTTGCGGAAGACTTAGTCAAATCCACGTGTATTTTTTTTTTTTTTTTTTTTTTTTTTATAATAATTGTATCAACTCATCAATAACACCCAAGTAATTAACATGAAATGTTATGCTCACACGTCATGCCCAAAATAATATATGATCCCAAAATAATGCCAACATCCCTGGCACATAGGTTAGATTCAAACTATTCAAAGTTCAATAAGTAATAATTGTAATAACAATAATAATAGTAATGTCTATATATCAAAATAACATAGTCTCTATGCAATGCACGTGCATCTATCCTCATCCATGACTATGTTAGTATGCAACCTTCACATTCCAACCTCAGATCATGCCACTAGGCATCCGCCATCGGCGAACCTTCATTCATCACCTGATCATCTGAAATAATAATAGGATGAGCTGCAAAGCCCAATAGGAAATATGTGTGGATTCTATACAATTAATATATGTGCAGATACATGGTATATGAATTAAAATCATTTAATAACTCAAATCAAATATCAGTCACAAATCAATACTTTGTGTGGGTTTTGAGTTAATTTCCCAAAATTCTCATAGTGTCTCCAATTCCCAAGACTATGGGATCAGACCATGCATCAACCGTCGCTGATCACAGGTTACGTCGTCACGTCAACCCTCGGCTCAGCCAAGCACGAAAATAACCAACACCTACGCGGCGCTCTTCCTCGAGGGCTTCAGGGTCTTTCACCCAAGGGCACTTTACCCTGCTTGCTATTCGCGGAGTATTCTCAACGCAGGACACCATTCCATTGTGATGCCCCCACCCGTTTGATGCATACCAAGACCCAAGGTCCATATATCCAAAACATTTTCCATCATTCAAATAAATATCCGAGTGTCCAAAAGTATCCATAAACATGTTTGATAAATTTCTAGAATTTCAGTAACATTTCTAAAGCATTTCCAAGTAAACAACATTTATAAAGCATTTTTCCAAGATCCAAATATCATGAAAATTCCACACATTTAACAGATATTTCACAATAACATTTAAACGAGTATATAACCATGTATCTTTAAAGAACAATATAAAATAATTGTATCAAATGATATATTGAAGGATTCCCTAAATTTTGAACAAGTAATAAAAATATTTGGTTATAAATCAGTGGGAAAATCCAAAAATATCATTAAGGCATTTAAAATCACATTTATAGAACAACACCATATTAAATGTAAAGAAACCACATTTCCTACCTCAATTGCGAGCAATACCAACCCAAAACCACGTGATAGACACTGACAATGTGAATGCAGCGTTAATGCTCCCTAGGGTCCTCCCGAGGACCGATAAAATCTGATAATTATGCATACGTAATCTTTAGGTAAATTTCAAAATAAATATAACGCACTCAAAAATTACTATTGGCCTTCTAACAGTAAACTGTGGTCCCAAAATCATCAAAATAATTTTTAAAACACTCTCTATAATTTCTGGGAATTTTCTGGTATTTTCTGGAATTTTTAATAAATATTAATTTGGCCAAAAAGTCAAACTACAGTCAAACTTGGTCAAAATGGTCAAATAAGGGTCCCACATGGTAGGGCCCTCCAAGACGAGTCCAACGGTCAAATTTGGGGTTCATATGATTATCGTATGGCTTTTAAATGCGTGAGAACACGGTAAGGTATACAGATGCACCCACACAGGATCATAGACCTATGGGGTCAACTTCAACCTCCCGCGGGTTGAATTGTGTAACCGGGTTACACCGTGTGTTCAACGGGCCAACTTCGACGATTAATATCTCCCTTGTTTCTTAACCGTTTTCAGTGATTCAAGTGTCGAATCGAAGCTCATGCGGAGTACTACGTGCGACTATAAATTGTTCATTCAGAATCCTATAAAATCATATTCGTTTTTAAGCCTAAAGTTTCGGGTTTTCATGATCCAAAATTCTAAAATTTCTAAAACTTCAACCTACAGTCAATTTCTCTAAAATTTGACACTACCATGGTGTTCCTTGGTCCCAAAAACATAAAATATGATCATCTTTTCTAAGAATAACATAAGAAAATAAAATTGCATATACATATATATATATACACAGTACGTGATATTTATATATATATATATATATATATGAAATCAACAATAGAGGAGGTGAGGATTTTACCTCACTAAGAGAGCTCCACGAACTCAGCCAAAAATCTCCACCAGACCACTCTTTTTTTTTTCTCCTCTGTTCTTCCTCAATTTCTCTCTCTCTGTTGCTCTTTCTCTAACTCTCTGTCTCGATCCCTCTATACATATATATATATATATATATATATATATATATATACACACACATATCCAAAGCAGATGCAAGTGGTGGGTGCGGCTAATGATCCCTCTACATATATATATATATATATATATATATATATATATATATATATATATACACATATATCCAAAGCAGATGCAAGTGGTGGGTGCGGCTAAAGAATAGATTATTAGAATCCTACCAGTATAGGATTTTTAATTGCTCAAAAACAATGGGCTGGGTTATTTATGGTTTACAGGTGTCAGGAAGAAATATTCCGTTCACATTCATCTCCATGGTTTGTGCTATGGTGTGGTTGGGTGCATGATTTTATGCTACACTTGCCTAGGTTATGGTGAACTTGCACACATAGGATCAAATAAATATCATAAATATATTTATAAAATTCAGGTCATCACAATATCAATGTAGCTTGGATGGAAGGGCAAGTGCAACTTTTAGTGGCTCATGCCCTCAAGATCTTGCATGTTTATTGTTGGGCTACTCAAATGTTGTAATCACTCTTCATTTTTTGTTGACAGTTGGAAAATGTTCCATCTTTTACGAGCAACAAACAAAATAAATAAATAACGACAGTCAGCATATGTGAGCTTCCACAGTCATTGCTGATTGGATCATTTCTTCAGAAGCTTTGCTTGATTTATGAGTGTCATGTCCCTGTAGAATTTATGTTAAAGGTAGAATCTCATTAGATTAGCTGATTTCTGGACCATGTGAGTGGAATTTGAACTTGTTTTTTTACTGGAAATATCTTAGCATGCACACAGGCAGGCGGGATAGGGGGGCGATTGCATAGGAAGAAACAATTTTAGGGAATTTTCTGGTGGGGTTGAGCCAGAGACCAAGGTTACCTGGAACATGGATCAATATGGTACTTGGAACGGGAATGAGTACATGGTGTGCTGCTTAAGTTGGAATGTGGTACAAATGTACAATTGGGGTAGGCTTATTTTTTTTTTAATGAAGTATCAAATGAAAGACTGTTTAATAAGAAGTTTGGAGTGTGACAAGGTGGCTAAAAATCCCAGCTTTGCAGCAGTTATTTGGACTTGTTGGATCCAACTTGAACCAGTGGTTTTTGGAGATGCCCTGCACTGCTAGGGAAGCTTTTGGTAAACGCCATTATCAGGCTCCAAATCCACACCGAACCAGAATTGATTATTACTATCTCTCAAAACATTGCATACTATGTGACCTTATCAAAAAACATTGCATACTGTGTGGTGAGTTGGTCCAAGCATCAGCTTTTCTCTGCAATACATGTTCCAAGAAGGGACTTGCAGTTGTAACAACTGTTATTGGAAGAACTTCAAAATTGGAGAGAGATATGCAACACCTCGCTGCCGTAAGTATTATGATTAGTTTTTATCAGTTACAGTGGATTTCTCGGATTTGACAGTAGCTGTTGTTTGTATTGGTGATTGCTCAATTTGGTTTGCATTAATTTTGGAGTGTGTTGTTATTATGATCACTCCACTGTGTATTGCGTAAGATGATAATGAATGGTCTATGCTGATGCCAGGGATTCTTTTCATCTTTTACCTGCCGACTTATTTTCATGCAATAAATCTTTCTGAAATTTTAAAGGAGTCCCAAAATGTGTGAGGCTTCTCATAAAGCACACATATCGTGTGTTATTCTGTGTGTTTTCATTGATATTCTTTAAAATTCTCAAATTATTTGTCAGAATTCTTGATTTTGGTTGAAAAGTTCTGGGGATGATTACCTACCTCTCTCTCTCTCTCTCTCTCTCTCTCTCCCACTCACATGCACGTGTGCAGATGGATTTTGTTACTTAGCTTGCCCACACATTGATATGTTGGTGAAGTTGAATGGGTGGTGTTTCTCTTGTAGATATGTCGACATTGTGGTGGTGGAGATTGGCTTGTAGATGGTGTGAAGTGTTAAGTTTCCAACCTAAAAAGCTTAAGCTATTAGGTGGAGGGCCCAAACAGGTATATTAAGTCATATCAACATTTTATATTTAAACGATGTGGGAAGTGGGGCTTCCCAACATGAAGCGCACCTCACTGGCGTGCTCAGTGTAATACGAGAGACGGAAAGTTCAGAAAGAACTGCAAGGTCTTTCTGTTGTTGCTACAGAGGTAGGTTTCTTTCCAAGGTGTATGGCTGAATGGTTTTGAATGTCATGTTACTTCTACTCGTCTCACTTGAACATGGATACGAGGAAACAGGTCTGCGCTTCCCACCATCTAGTCAATGTTTATGCGTTTATATATATATATATATATATATATATATATGGATTCGATTTTATTTTATTATTATTATTTTTTTTGAATCCGGGTATTTCAATGTTGTTTATGCGTAGGGGTTGGCAGTGCCATATATAGTTGTAAATTACTTTTTTTTTTGGGATGAAGTAAATATGTATTATTTGTAATTTATATGTTTAGTCATAAGTTTTCTTGTAATTTATAGTGCAAATTATCATTTAATTGATGGGAAGTACTATTGGCGCTTCGCCATGAACTTCCCGCACAGTGAGAGATGAGGGAGAGTGGGGGAAGCTTATGGAGTAGTGGCAATATCATTTTCCTAATTACCAATTTCTAGATCCCTGTTGTTAGTCTCAAAACTACTGCAATTGGTAGCGGCAGTGACTTCTGAAAATATTATGAATCAATCAAGAATTTCCCTGAAATTCTATGACACCCACCCAAAAAAAATAAATAAAAAAGAAGAAGAGATTATCGTACCTTAAGTGGTAATAGATCAGATTTTGTGATAACTTGGTCATATTTTGTGGTAACCAATAACTTGATCACATTTAGTTAAGTGGTACTACATTTATTGTGATCATTTACCAAAAGATATGATCAATTACCACTTTTGAGTAGGATACCATAGAAGCACCCAGAATTTTGTGAACCCAATCGAAAGATTGGAATCGTATTTTGATTTTTGGAAAAAAAAAAAAAAGAAAAAAAAAAAAAAGAGAAGAAGAAGAAGAAGAAAAAGCAGAGTACGATCAGGCATAACTTTTCTTCCTTCTGTACCTTTTCTCCCTCGGATTTGGACAGAACAAAGCTCAATCTGTCTTTGCTTTTCTATCCGTTTCTTTGGGAGATGGAAAATAATGCAAGAGGATTTGGATCAGTCAGTTAAAATCCAAGAGGTTCTGGAATTTTTAAGTTGAGGTCCAAACGGATCTCAAAAATGTATTGAACCCATCCCCTTACCATTTTCCAAACTGATTAGTGTTATATCGTCGGAATAATTTGTCTAAATTTGCCTGCATAATCAATGTGGTGGTTTATGCCAAAACCCATGCATCTAAGACCTGTGGACTGAAAGTGATGCAACAGCGAACACAAACATTCTTTTAACTGATGAGTGAGAAGCAGCCGTAACAAAAAATAACTCATGCAGCCACTGCCATAATTGCTTAGCATAATCACAACCACAAAATAAATTGACGACTCATGTGAAGGACATCACAGTCTACAACAGGAAGGTATCATACCTCTAGATCGAAGGTTTAACCTTAGTTGGCAGTCTACTAAAAAAATTTTTGAGGAAAATGAAGTTTTATTGAACTTGATAACCTACGAAATGAGTCCACACTTCCATCAATAACTTCAGAGGTCACCTCTTAAATATCATTCCTTGATTTAAAAGAAGAATAACATACTTCACAACTTCCTTAGCAGTGATGTAGTGGCTAGGCTTGTCAATGAGATACATACTGACTTGGTGCCAAACTATGCTATACATGTAACGGTTATGTTTCCATCAACACATGTTGATATAAGTTATATCAGTACCATGCATTGGGGGTTGTATCCCTTACATTGGTCCAATGTACCACATATCCCACTAATGCACAATGTACAACTCTCAATACAAGTGTTGATATAAGTTATATTAGCACGTGTTTACTTGATCATCATCCTATATACGAAGGGTATGAAGATGTGAAAGCCAACATCTAGAATTGCTAGGACAATGAATACAATAATTGGATGGCTCAACTCTCAAGTCGTTCATGACCATTTCAAGGCCCCGTGGACCATCATTGCTTTCATCAGGGTTGTTCCAGCAATCATAATATATGGGCTTCTGACTTACTACACAATCTTCCCACATCCTCGTGACTGCCATAGTCTTTGTAATCATCTTAAAAGAATTTATCGGGCAACTGAATATAGGTTTTAATTTATCTAAAGAATGATGTGATGAAATAATATGTTGGGACCTTGTCTGATATCGAACAAACAAGTTATTAGAAGTAGTATACAAGTAAGGTTTAGTATCTCTAAAATTTTGAAGTGTGATTTGCCGGTTTGTGACCAAAATTTCTTAATGGGCCGAACGCCGGAGCAACTTGACAGATCCGATCTGATAACCCGGCAAGAACCTTTGTTTTGCCCACCAAAACCTGGGCCTGTTGGGACTAGGCTGAATGACCTTCCCTCATAACCCGACAGTCCCTCTGTTCTATTTATTTATTTCTTTACTAGGAGTATTATTTTGCCGGTCAACTTCTCCTTTGTTTCAATCGTTGACGGGTTACCCCGAAGACACAAACTTTTCTCAGAGACGCAGCGGCGAAAGACCCATACCATGGAAATGGATTTCGAAGGGAATACGATGAAGCAGAAACGAAACCCACTTCCCTGCACTGCTGTAAACTCTTCATCCGCCGCAGGAGGGGAATATGAAGTCTTCTTGAGTTTCAGAGGCGTAGACACTCGTAAAACCTTCGCCGATTTCCTCTACACCGATCTTCTCGATGCGGGGATTCGCACCTTTAGGGACGATAATGAGCTTCGCGCAGGAGAGAAGATCGGCCCGGATCTTCTCAAAGCAATCGAGGAATCGAAAATCTCCATCCCAATCTTTTCCAAAAACTATGCTTCTAGTAAATGGTGCCTACTTGAGCTCTCCAAGATGGTGGAGTACCAGAGAAATATGGGACAAAAGGTTTTGCCGATTTTCAACGACGTCGAGCCGTCCGATGTGCGACGTCAAACGGGGAGTTACAAGAACGCCTTTCTCCAACACGAGAAGCGTTTCGATGAAAAGACTGTGCAGGGATGGAAGGAGGCTCTAAGAGAGGTTGGAGAATTGAAGGGATGGGAACTGGAGAAAGAAACTAATGGGTATGTCATTCACTCCTAAACCCCCTGTTTTTACAGTATGATCCAGTATTAAGTTTTAAATAATAAAAAAAGTTGTTAGTAATATTCCAGACACTTGTTTTACTGTTATTCCTATTTCTGTGCGTTTCAGACTCGTAATTTTTGGAATAGATTTCTTTAAATTTTTGTGCTTAAGAATTTGTTAGAATAATAATATTGTGTATTGCAAATAATAAGTGATATTCTAATTGCATACTTTAAGCGAGAATAGTAATGTTTATTTTTCTTTCTGGGCATTAATTATTTTTTGTGTTATTCCGTTTGATATGGATTATATTTGGCAGGCATCAAGGCGAACTAGTAAAGATGGTCGTTTCTAATGTTTTGTTAGAGTTAAAGAAGAATTACACGGTTGTAAATGACAACTTGGTCGGAATGGATCATCATGTAGAAAAAATGAGGGAATTATTAAATGTTGACTCGGATGATGTATCTATTGTCGGAATCTATGGCATGGGAGGTATTGGCAAGACAACTATTGCTAAGGTCATCTACAACCAACTCTCTGAGCGCTTCGAATGTTGTTGCTTCCTCACGAATGTTAGAGAAAAATCACTACAAAACAAGGGTCTTGTTGATTTGCAAAATCAACTTGTCTCCAAGATCCTAAAAAAGAAATACTCAGACGTTATTAATGTTGATGATGGAATCAACACCATCAAAAACACAATTTGCAAAAAGAAAGTTCTCCTTGTTCTTGACGATGTGGATCAAAAGTATCAATTTGATAAGCTTGCTGGAGAGCGTGATTGGCGGCTTGGTTCGGGAAGTCAAATAATAGTTACAACAAGAAACAGAGAGGTTCTAGATCAGCTTGAAGTGGATAAGACCTATGAATCCCCCATGATGGAACCTGCTAATTCTCTTGAACTATTTAGTAGGCATGCCTTTAGGAGGGACTTTCCCCCAAAAGACTATGATATTCTCTCGGAGAAAATTGTATCCACTACTGCAGGGCTTCCTTTGGCTATTGAAGTTATTGGGTCACTTTTATTGGGTAAAGGGAAAGAAGAATGGAATGAATTATTAGCAAAGTTGAAAAAAATACCAGAAGAGAAAGTGCAAGAAAAGTTGATAATCAGTTACGAAGCACTAAATCATGAGCAAAAGCAAATATTTCTTGATATTGCATGTCTCTTCAATGGAGAGGATAAAAAATACCCTTTTTACATGTGGGATGCTTGCGAATTTTATCCACAAAATGGAATTAATATCCTTGTTCTCAGGTCTCTAGTCAAAATTCAAGATGATGATAAGTTTTGGATGCATGATCAACTTAGGGACCTTGGTAGGGAAATCGTCCGTCGCGAAAATTTCAAAGATCCAGGGAAGCGTAGTAGGTTGTGGCTTCCTGAGGAAGCCTTGGACATAGTGGAGAGACGGATGGTAATATCAAACTGCATCATGAATTTTTATCCTCATCATTTAGCATTTTTCTTATTTTCTAATTCAACGTACTTATGAAAAAGTCCTTTACAAACAAAAGTCTTCTCTTTACAAGCTGACGTGGGTGCTCTTGGGTATAGCCACGTTGGCATCATACCGTTTGCATTTTTAAGGTCAAAACTGATAAGTCGTCTTTGCCCACAAAATAAAGTAGAAAACAGTATTGAAAATAAGTAAATAATCTTTAGTATTCATAAATTTTTTCTGTTTGGATTCCATAAATCTTCTTTTTTTAATTTTAAGGATTTCTGTTGGCAGGGAACAAAAAAGGTTGAAGCCCTCATCCTTCACCAAAAACCGGGGGTTCTCATTTGACAAATGAAGAATTTGGGCAACTACCTAAACTAAGGTTTCTCCGAGTGGTTGGCACAACGCTTGCTGGAGATTTTAAGCATCTTCTTTCAGAATTAAGATGGTTCGAGTGGCACTATGGGAATTTTGTGCCAACCAGTTTTAATCTAAAGAATCTAGTCGTTCTTGATCTATCAAACACAGGAACTAAAGACGACTGGGAGGGTTGGAGTCAAATGAAGGTCTCGTGGGTTATCTCTCTTTTTGTTTCTTTTATCACATCCTATAGCTATACCCCTTGGAAATTGATTTTATTTTCTTATTCTACAGATGTCAGAAAAGTTGAAAGTTCTAAATCTCTCGTCTTGCGGTTTAAGAAGAATTCCCTGACTTATCCACACGTGCAACTTTAGAGGTTTTGATTCTTACACGGTGTACAGGTTTGGTTCAAATTGACCCAATTGGTAATCTAATAAATTTGAGAGAGCTTCGCATTTCAGAATGTGGCATAACAGAGTTACCAGATTCTATTGGAAATTTAGAGAAGCTTGAAGAGCTATATGCCTCATACTGTAAACGTTTGGAAGGGGAAATTCCTTGGAGTATTGGGAGACTATCCTCTTTGAGAATCTTGAGATTAGATAATACCAAGATTTGTAGCCTACCAACGAGTGTTTGTCGGCTTTCTCGCCTCCAAAACCTTGATTTAGTGGGATGCGAAAAGCTTAAATCGCTGCCAGAGCTTCCCCCCAGTTTAACGAACCTTCAGTTGCCATCTGGATTAATGACAACATTCCCGAGTCTTTCCAACCTGGTGAATTTAAAGGAGTTGCTCTTTTCTCAGTCGTATAATCTGGTGAAAATTCCAAGAGACATTGGGAAATTATCCAAATTGGAGACCTGGACCTTGACCGATAGCAAGATTGACTCCTTACCTGCAGAGATTGTTGCCCTTTCGCAGCTCAAGAAACTTGAACTCCGTAGATGCACCCGGCTTCGATTTATCCTTGGGCTTCCCTCAAGTTTATTCAAACTGACTCTTTACAGTAGTCCTGTCCTGAAAAGATTGCCAGATCTGTCGAATTTGAAAATTTTATCATACTTAATGTTAGATGACTGCTTTGCGCTAGAGGGGATTCAAGGGCTTGGGAAATTAGAATCGTTGACGAGTTTGGCCATAATTTGTTGTCCAAATATTGGTAAGCTTGATGGGCTTGAACACTTAGAATCTTTAAGATACTTGCACGTGATATCGTGCAAATCAGTTGAAAGGTTATTGGATCTTTCAAATTTAAAAAGTTTGAAGGAAGTAACAATTAGACGTTGGGACAATTTAACTGAGATCCGTGGACTTGAGGAATTGGAATCCTTAGAATATTTGCAAATTTCTGATTGCAGGTTGTTTGAAAAATCACCTGATTTGTCGAATCTAAAAAAATTAAAAAAATTTCTATTTTGGTAGATGAGAGATTCTAACTGAGATCCAAGGACTTGAGGAATTGAAATCCTTAACATTGTTGAATATCTCTGGATACAAGTCAATTGACAAATTACCGGATTTGTCAAAATCGCGGATATCGAGGAGTGCAATACCAAGTGCGAATTAAAATTTTTTTTCTTCACATGGTACCTGACAGCAAGGTAAAGCTCTATTTTCTGTTGATGTAATGTGTTCTCTTTGACAGAGGGATTTTCCTTGATAGCTTACTAGCTTATTATCTCATATTTCTTTATTTAATGTTCAGGTTATCTGCTTTCGTACCAGTAATCAAAAAGTTGGAAATTAGGTCATCTTGGTGCATCATTATCATCAAGCCAAAAACCAAAACAAACATTTGCCTCCAGAGATCATCCGAACGAGCATGAGTCGTTAGGAACATGGTGAGTCTCTCTATCCTTTGGTTATGTGTGCAATTTCTTTTGTTCCAAAATACTTTCCCACGGTTGTGGAACTTATGCAATTTCAAAACAACCTTGAATCTTTTGATCACATACACATTCATGAATTTTTTATTTTCTTTTTTCTGGTTTGGTTTGTTTAGTTTTCTTTTGTTTGAAAGGGGATTTTAGTAACTAGTAAAAGGGAAGAGGCTGTTGTATACATGGCTATCTTTTTCATTGAAATTGTTTCTCTCTAACCAAACTTAACTACATCTTTCTTTCAAACTGTCCAAGCAAAATACTAGTCTCTTTCTCTCTTCTTTTCCCCCTGCCTCCTGCCCGGGGGAAAGGAGAGGCTGCGCCGCAGGGGGGGGGGGGGGAGAGGAAAGCCAGATTTCATCATGAATCTTCTGGTGGAGTTGAGCCAGGCATTTTATACTTGTTTATAGAGTTGGTTATAATTTATGGTGCTTGCAATAGATTATGCACTTCTTCTTTCCCATTGTCTTACATCTTTGATGATCCAGGCTTAGTCGTCTCATATTGTGCAACATGTATGTTCTCTTTAAAGGACACAGTGTAAAACAATCTTTTCAAATTGGACATGAGATTGCTTCTGCAATAACTGTGATGAACCCAAATCCAGTAACGTTGAAAATGGAAGTGGTCTCGTCTGTACTTCCTTGTTAAGAAGCGCTATGTTGGTTATGAGAGCCCTGACCAAATTGGATCTGTATTTGATGTGAAAGTAACTGAGATGGTGTGTAGAGATGCATGTGAGGTTGCCGATACTATGGGGCAGTCTTTGAGACTTTTTCCATTTAAAAAAAAAACAAAAAACAAAAAACACATTGGGACGTTCTTATGGTAGCTAGAAGTGCAGGCACTTTTTACTTACTATGCAATTTTTTAAATGCTAAAGTTCAGAGTTCACTTGCAACCTACTGGTTTGATGTTATAAGGTTGATAAAAGCACGTTTGTAAATAATTGTCCAAGAATCATGGCTTTAAGTATCGATCTCGGCTATAGTACTTTTAGGCCTTGATACAACTTAGCAGTTGCTGATACGCTGCAGTGTACTTGCATAGTAGTGATGTATATATGATTCAGAAAACAAATTTTAAAATATTAGAAATAGTTAAACACATGCTGAAATATCGCTGAAATATGTTTTTTTTATTTATTTATTCCCCAGCTTGTTGTGATACTTTGTAAAATTTATAGATATTAAAAGTCTGTTACTATTATACATTGCTCCCCTTTCACTACTGAAAGTTTTTTAACTTGTACACGTTATTTCAAGTTACGAGAGACCCAAAGAAAATCATCTGGAACAATGTCATTTATGTTCTTTTTAAATTCTCAATTTTTTAGGGGGAAAGGAAATTATTTATTTATTGTTGCTGGATACCCCCTCCATCCTACAAAGATGGATCTATATATCATTAGAAGTTAGTCCTTTCGGATCTTTGGATGGCACTGTTCTGAGAAATTTTTCTCTTTAATCTTATAGGAACTACTCTGCCACGGAGAGAAAAAATTGTCCAAGTACAATATTTTAAAATAGCATCAGCGACAAATTTGATTTTCATTCAACGAGGTCCTTCTTGGTCATCAACCATTCAACCCTCTCAGTCATTATGAAGGTCCCCATCTTTTGCCCTGAAGAAATGATACATGATTTTTGGATTTTATTTGCTTGCTCTTCAGCTGAGGTTGTCCAGAAGGGTGTCTCTTCAGAATTTTGTTTTTTTGCAGAGGTCCACTTAGGTATGCACAGAACAAGGGCTGCAGCACGCAATTGTGTCCAGCAAGGCAATGAGGACTGATCCAATGGCAGAACCATGCTATCTAGAGTGTATAACAAATTTGACAATTACTAGGTGTAGGTTTTCAACTAGTAGGTGAAATGTAGTAGTTGATCAAGTAGTATAACAAATTAACAATTACTAGGTGTAGGTTTTATTTATTGTAAATAAGTTTAAATGCAACTGATAATTTCCCATTTGATGGATTAGTTTACAAGGGAATTGAATTAAATTCAGAATTTGGATCGGGGAATTAAATTAGGATCTCTTAGATTAAATGCCAATCCTATTTTCGTTTTTTGCTGAGGGAAGCCTATGCCTTTAAAAAAGCCAAGAAAATTTTTGTCAAAAAATTGCAAAGGTGTGTGACCAAAAATTCTTACCGGCCGAAAGTCGGACCACCGTGAGAGATCCGATCTGATAACCCGATAGTAACCTTTGTTTTGCCTTCCAAAACGTGGGCCTGCTGCGACTGGGCTGAATGACCTTCCCTCACAACCCGACCTTTGTTCTACCCACCTAGCTTACTCCGTAATTCTTTATTATTTTGCTAGTCAACTTCTCCTTTGTTTCAATCGTTGAAGGCTATGGCGGCAGTGCTGGGAAGAGGATGGGTTACCACATAGATACAAACTTCTTTCAAAGACACAGCTGGGAAAGACCCATATCGTGGAAATGGATTTCGAGGGGAATTCGAAGAAGCGAAAACGAAACCAACTTCCCTGCATTGCTGCAAACTCTTCATCCGACTCTCCTTCTGCCTCTGCCTCTGCGGCAGCAGGGGCATACGAAGTCTTCTTGAGTTTCAGAGGGGGAGACACTCGAAAGGGCTTCACCGATTTCCTCTACACCGATCTTGTCCATAGGGGGATTCGCACCTTTAGGGACGATGATGAGCTTCGCGTAGGAGAAGAGATTGGACCGGAGCTTCTCAAGGCAATCCAGGAATCGAAAATCTCCATCCCGATATTTTCCAAAAACTATGCTTCAAGTAAATGGTGCCTACTCGAGCTAACTCAGATGGTGGAGTGCCAGAGAAAAATGGGACAAAAGATTTTGCCCATTTTCTATGACGTTGTGCCGTCCGATGTACAGCATCAAAGGGGGAGTTATGAGGAGGCCTTTCGCCAACACAAGAAGCGTTTTGATAAAAAGATTGTGAAGGGATGGAAGGAGGCTCTGAGAGAGGTTGGAGGATTGAAGGGGTGGGAATTGGAGAAAGAAACTAATAGGTATGTAATTCACTCCTGCTAATTGCTAAAACCCCTGTTTTTACAGTATGATCCAATACTAAACATTATGATGATAAAATCCTTCAAATATTAAAATGGTGAAAATTGTTTGTCAATATTTTATTTGTAATAATAATACTAAAATACTAATCTTGCAGACACTTGGTTTGCTGTTGTTCCTGTTCTAGTGTGTTTTAGAGTGGTAATTTTATTCTAGACTCTAAAATCTGAAATATATTTCTTTCATTTTTGTGCTTAAGAATTTATTACTGTGTATTACAAGTAAAGCAGGGGCTGAGCTATGCATTGAAACATTTGTCTCTTCTTCAATAAGTAGGAGAATAAAATCCTAGAACTGAGGAGCTGATTGTATATATGTATAAGCGATATTCTAATTGCTTTCTTGAAGTGAGAAAAGTAGGGGCTGCTTAAATGTCTATAAGTGATATTCTTTTCTTTTGACCTTTTTCCCCCTTCTGGGCATTAATATAAATATTCTTTTTTTTCCCTTTGATATCTATTATATTTGGCAGGCATCAAGGAAAATTGGTAAAGTTGGTTGTTTCTAAAGTTTTGCTTGAGCTAAAGAAGAATTGCATGGCTATAACTGACAACTTGGTTGGAATTGATCATCACATAGAAAAAATGATGGGATTCTTAAATGTTGACTCCACTGATGTATTGATTGTTGGAATTTGTGGCATGAGTGGTATTGGTAAGACAACTATTGCCAAGGTCATCTATAACCAACTGTCTGAGCGCTTCGAATGTTGTTGCTTCCTTGCGGATGTTCGAGAAAGGTCACGACAATACAAGGGTTTTGTTGAGTTGCAAAATCGACTTGTGTCTAAGATTGTAAAAGGGAGATGCCATGACATTGCAGATGTTGATGAAGGAATCAACACCATCAAAGACAAGGTTTGCAGAAAGAAAGTTCTTATTGTTCTTGATGATGTGGATAGAAAGTCTCAATTTGATAAGCTTGCAGGAAAGCGTGATTGGTTTGGTTCCGGAAGTCGGATAATAGTTACAACAACAGACAAAGAGGTTTTACATCAGCTTGAAGTGGATAGAACCTATGAACCTCCCATGATGGAACCTGATCATTCACTTCAACTATTTAGTAGGCATGCCTTTAGGAGGGATTGTCCCCCAGAAGACTATGATATTCTCTCTAGGAAAATTGTATCCACTGCTGCAGGGCTTCCTTTAGCACTTGAGATTATAGGGTCACTTTTACTAGAGAAAGGGAAAGATGAATGGGAAGAATCATTGATGAAGCTGAAGGAAATACCAGAAGAGCAAATCTTGGGAAAGTTGATAATTAGTTACGAAGCACTAAATCATGAGCAAAAGCAAATATTTCTTGATATTGCATGTTTCTTCATTGGAGAGGATAAAAAATACCCTTTTTACATGTGGGATGCTTGTGAATTTTATCCAAGAAATGGGATTAATGTCCTTGTTCTTAGGTCTCTAGTAAAAATTGGAGATGATAATGTGCTAATGATGCACGATCAACTTAGAGACCTTGGTAGGGAAATCGTCCGTAAAGAAAATATCAAGGAGCCGAGGAAGCGTAGTAGGGTGTGGCTTCATGAGGTAGCCTTAGACATGTTGAAGAGACATAAGGTAATAACCAAGTGCATCATGAATTTTACGTTCCTTGTTTATCATTTTTCTTATTTCCTCGTTCATGTAATGATGAAATAAATTTCTTTACGAACAAAAGTCTTTTATACTTCTTTTTGTTTGGACTCCATCATTGTTCTTTATTTATTTTAAGGTTTTCTATTGTTAGGGAACAAAAAACGTTGAGGCCCTCTGTCTAGACTTAAAACTAGAGTCTCATAAACACTGTTTTACGAATGAAGAGTTTCAGCGACTGCGAAATCTAAGGTTTCTCCAAGTGGATAGAGCAGACCTTTATGGAGACTTTAAGCATCTTTTTTCAAAGTTGAAATGGCTTCGTTGGCGCTGTTGCCGGGGTAATATTACGCTAACCAATTTTCGTCTAAAGAATCTAGTCATTCTTGATCTATCACATAGCAAGATCAAAGACGACTGGGAGGCTTGGAGTCAAATCAAGGTCTAGAAAAATATATCTGCTTTTGTTTCTATTGTCACATAATATACCCTTTGGAATTTGATTATATTTTCTTATTATACAGATGGCAACGAAGTTGAAAGTGCTAGATCTCTCCTTTTGCTCTCGCATAACAAGAACTCCTGACCTCTCCTCATTTGCTACTTTAGAAGTATTGATTCTTAAAGGGTGTAAAAAATTAGTTCAAATAGACCCATCGATTGGGAATCTAATAACCTTGAGAGAGCTTGACATTTCAGCTTCTGGCATAATAAAGTTACCTGATGCTACTAGAAATTTAGAGAAGTTTGAAGAGATAAATACCTCAGCTTGTGTACCTAGAGGGGTAATGCCTTGTGATATTCGAAGAGTATCCTCTTTGAGATTGTCTAGATTAAATTCTTCCAATATTGATAGCCTGCAAGCATTTATGGGCCTTACTGCCTCTAAATCCTTCATTTAAACAAATGCCTAAATCCATACAACTTTAGAGACATTGACACCCTTTCTTAGCGCGAGCAACTTGAAGTCAACAAGTACCACAAGCTTCAATCTTCACTGTAAGTGTTATGCTTAATTTTCACTTTTGTAAATGTTCCGTCTATAAAATACTCATCTCTCTCTCTCTCTCTTTCTCTGTGATTGAGTTTGTTTCATTGCTTACACATGCACTGGTTTGTTAACAATTGGCTTTTTAATGGGTGTTGTTTCTATTTGCAGATATGTTGACATTGTGGAGGTAGGGATTGGATTATTGAAAACGGGGTGAAGTGCACATCACTGCTCTGTGTTCTTAGAAAGGTGAACAGGTTTCTACCCGAGGTGTACAATTGAGTGGTTTTGAATATCACGTTGCTTCTACTTGTCTCACCTGAACATGGAAACAAGAAAAAGGATCTGCCCTTTTGCAATCTAATGAATGATTGTCTATGGCTTTTTTTTTTTGAGGGGGGGTATGATCTGGTTCTCTCTCCCCTCACATAGTTGTAATGTGCGTATGCAATTATAAATTTCTTGTTGAATGTTGAAATGATTTGTATTTTCTTGTGTAACTATATAGGGTTCCTGCTGTAAGTTGAAAATGATGAGGTCTGACATGTTGCACTATGGGAATGTGTGTTGAGCAGTGTTATTGCAGTGTATGTACCTTTATGAAATTTAGGTTAATTTCTTCTTAACATTTTCCCTGCTTTTATTGGCTGCCCAAGAGTGAGGGGAGAGGTAGACAGAGAAGAGAGAGGAGAGAGAGATTTAGGTATTATGGTCACTTTGTATTAGAAACAAGGGTAAAATGCAAAAAAAACCCCCCTCTATTATTACCCATTTTGCAAGATACCCCCCTCTAAAAAAAACCATGCAACAAACCCCCCATATTATTCCAGGGGGCAACGCCATTAGCGGCGAAGTTGAAAGACCATTTTACCCTTATACGGATATTAAAATATTAGTTTTTGATATTTTTAAATGGTTTTTTAAAAATATAGAAAAAAAAAATACAGAAAGAAAGAAGGGTTGCTGGCAATAGAGATTTTCTGGCGACCCTTCCTTCCCCATCCGCTGTGCACACCAATCACAACCATAACCCACAGCCTTCCCTTCTTACCATTATAGCTGGCACGATTTCATCACCGACAAAGACAAACTCCATATTTTCCGGCAATGAGCATCAAATCCAGCGAAGGGTCCATACCCTCCATTCCCAATCAAACTAGCGATGGATCGCAATGGAGAAGTTCCACTTTTCCTACAACAAGCTCCCAATCAACGTCTCATCTCCATTTTTTTCTGACGACAGGCTTCACCTCACACATCTCCATTTTTTTTTACGACAAAGGTTATAAGGGGTAGTTGATCGATTGGCTACTGTCTTTTCTGGCATCCATGGCTGCCTCCCCCCATTTTTTTTATTTTTTCTTTCTTTAAGCTCAAGAACCTCAAATTGATTTTACCAAAAAAAAAAAAAAAAAAAACCACAAAACAAAAAAGAAGAAGAAAGGAGATCTGAAGCTCCATAGCCAGCGGATTTTCTCAGCCATGAAACCCTCAACCCACCCACCATTATTGCACATAATCTCGTCAGTGGAGAACAATGGTGAGACGGTGACGACGCGACAGCGGATGAGGTATTCTCCAGTGGGTCTTCTCAGCCACGAAACCCTCAACCCACCGACCATCATTGCGAGACAGTGACGGCGCAACAATGGGCTTCTCTGTCACAAACCCACATAACTCTAGCCTCCACTGCTGTCGGTAAGACCCAAGTTCCACATCGTCATCTTCGCCATTGTCGACGCGTGGATTTTGTCCATGAAATTCACCATCTATCAGCAGCAACAGCATCGATCAGGAGCAACTCCAACAAATCCAACCCTTCTTGGATCTAGAAGGTTTGTGTTTGTTCAGCCCCACCATGGACCATAAGGTTCATGTGAGACTTCCAAAAATTGACCGGCAAGCCCACCAAAAGTAGGCCACTGCAATTTGAAGCCTAACCCAAACCCAAATATGGAGGAGAAAATAACCCAGCAAATCGACGAAATGGAAGAGAAAATATGGAGGAGAAAATAGTAGCCGAATCGGATGCGATGCAATGGAGGCTTCCACCGGAGATAAGAGGGATCTGGATCTCATTTATGTTTCCTCCAACAGAAAGAGGTAATCGTTCCACCGGAAGTCTCCCTTCTTCTTCTTTGTTTTTTGTTTTTGTTGTGCTAAAATGGAGAGCCAAGCAATCCTTCATTTTTCTGCATTTTTTTTATTTTTTTTTTTGGGGCTTGATCATCATACAAAGAAGAACAGTAAGTTACCGAAGGCAAGATTGCCGGCAACAATACGGTGGAAGGGGTAGAGGAAGGGAGAGAAAAATCAATATACAGGAGGGCATTTTTGGCATAAAAATCTAATAATTAGTGTCACGTGCTAATCACATGCACTCTTTCGTTAGTTTTGGTTTATTGAATGGCAGGGGACAATCTGCCAACCCTAATCAATATGGGGGGCATTTTGTTGGGTTTTTTTTTAGAGGGGGGTGTCTTGCAAAATGGGTATAAATAGAGGGGGTTTTCTACATTTTACCCTAGAAACAAAGGATTGAATCGTATCCAGTTCATCCTTCCTTAGACCTGGTTAGCGAAACAATATTAGGTCGAAGTCCAAGTGAAGAAGTGAATGGCCATTATAGGAGTTCTAAATAGTAATCAGTTGTCCTTTTACAGAAACCCCCTCTCTTTCTTGGGCCAAAAGAGAAGAGGACACAAGCAATCATGCGGAGTTGAAATTAGAACATCCATAAATCTCATGTAGCTACTCTTATAATGGAGAAACATGCCATTAGATCCAAATACTATAAGCTCTTGGCAAAAACTTGGACACTGCAATTAATGTTGCAAAATTCCTTTTTATTTATTTTTATTTTTTTCTTTTGTCTTTTCAGATCATAATGCAATAACACTTGCATCAACACAGGATTTAGGGAAATGTTAGTTAGCCCTACACATTTTTTTAACACTTTGTCTTATTATGTGGCTACAATTTTGTTTCAATTTTTAACGTTTAACCATATTAGTAGATTGCACAACTTTATCTCCTTATTCTCTCATAATATGACAAAATATAGGGCAAATTGTGGGCTAACTAGAATTTCCCCATGATTTATTAATTTTTTTTTTTATGAGTATTGTTTAAAAAATTTATTCTAGATGCGTGCCACGTCATTAAAAAAAGAAAACAAAAGAAACAAATCAACTGTGTTTTAAATAGTACTCCGTGGTAGAACTTCAAAAAGTCTGACCTCTTTGTATTGACTCTCCTCCTTATTCGATTGGTGCCTAGGCCAGCTGCTACCAAGAAGTTCTTTTTAAAAAAAAAACACACACACACACACAGCTATGCCGGCAGCGCGAGGATACCGCAAAAGTACGACCACAAAAATACAACTCTTCTCGATTGGTAAATCCTATGCCCGTGGACCAACGAAAGGTTTTCAATTTGTTCATAGAGAGAGAGAGGTGAGCTGCTTGTACTGTGGAAATGGATTGCGAGGGGAATAAGAAGAAGCGAAAACGAAGCACTACCGGCACTGCTGCCAACACTTCATCCGCCTCTGCCTCTGGATCAGGGTCAGGGCCAGGAGGGGAATACGAAGTCTTCTTGAGTTTCAGAGGCAAAGACACTCGTTACGGCTTCACCGATTACCTCTACACCGATCTTGTCGACGCTGGAATTCGCACTTTCAGGGACGATGATAAGCTTCGTGCGGGAGAAGAGATTGGCCCCGAGCTTCTCAAAGCAATCCAGGACTCGAAAATTTCCATCCCAATCTTTTCCGAAAACTACGCTTCCAGTAAATGGTGCCTACGTCAGCTAGTCCACATGGTGGAGTGCCACAGAACTATGGGACAAAAGATTTTGCCCATTTTCTTCGACGTCGTGCCGTCCGATGTACGGCATCAAACTGGGTGTTACGAGAAGGCCTTTCGCCGACACGGGAAGCGTTTCGATGAAAAGACTGTGCAGGGTTGGAAGGAGGCTCTGAGAGAGGTTGGAGGATTGAAAGGATGGGAATTAGAGAAAGAAACTAATGGGTATGTAATTCACTCCTGCTAATTGCTAAAACCCTCATTTCTATAGTATGATCCAATAGACCTTATAATGAAAAATCGTTAAAACATTAAAATGGTACGGAGTAAAAAGTGTTTGTTAATATTATCTTTGTAATAATAATGGTGAGATTTGTAATTTTATTCCTATTCCAGTGTGTTTCAGACTAGTGATTTTATTCCTGACTCCAAAATTAGGAATAAATTTCTTTTAATTTTTGTGCTTAAGAATTTATTAGAATAATAATATTGTGTATTACAAGTGATTAAGTGAAGCAGGGTCTGAGCCATGTATATGAACACTTGTCTCTTCTTCAATAAGGAGAATAAAATCCTAGAACCAGGAGCTGATTATATGTGTATAAATGATATTATTATTATCATTATAATTTTCTATAAGAAATGTATTAATGGGGCTGATTATTTTTTTATAAGTGATATTTATTGCCTTCACGTTTATTTTCCCTTCTAGGTATCAATTATTTGTTGTGTTTTCCCCTTTGGTATCGATTATATTTGGCAGGCATCAAGGAGAACTCGTAAAGATGGTTGTTTCTAATGTCTTATTAGAGTTAAAGAAGAATTACATGGTTGTAAGTGAGAACTTGGTTGGAATGGATCATCACGTAGAAAAAATGATGGAATTATTAAACGTTGACTCCGGCGATGTATCGATCATTGGTATCCATGGCATGGGTGGTATTGGCAAGACAACTATTGCTAAGGTCATCTACAACCAACTCTCTGAGCGCTTCAAATGTCGTTGCTTCCTTGCAGATGTTCGAGAATGGTCACAACAACACAAGGGTCTTGTTGAGTTGCAAACTCGACTTGTCTCTAAAATCTTAAAAGGGAAATGCTCTGACATTGCTGATGATGATGAAGGAATCAACACCATCAAAGACACAGTTTGCAGAAAGAAAGTTCTCATTGTTCTTGACGATGTGGATAAAAAATCTCAGTTTGATAAGCTTGCTGGAAAGTGTGATTGGTTTGGTTCAGGAAGTCGAATAATAGTTACGACAAGAGACAGACAGGTTTTAAATCAACTTGAAGTGGGTGGGACCTACGAACCCCCCATGATGGAACCTGATCATTCTCTTCAACTATTTAGTAGACATGCCTTTAGGAGGGACTTTCCTCCAGAAGACTATGATTTTCTGTCTAGAGAAATTGTATCCACTGCTGCAGGACTTCCTTTGGCTCTTGAGCTTATAGGGTCATTGCTATTGGGTAAGGGGAAAGAAGAATGGGAAGAAGCATTGATGAAGCTGAAAAAAATACCAGAAGAGCAAGTGCAAGAAAAGTTGATAATCAGTTACGAAGCATTAAATCATGAGCAAAAGCAAATATTTCTTGATATTGCATGTCTCTTCATTGGAGAGGATAAAAAATACCCTTTTTACATGTGGGATGCTTGTAAATTTTATCCACGAAATGGGATTAATGTCCTTGTTCTCAGGTCTCTGGTAAAAATTGGAGATGAAAATGAGCTAAGGATGCATGATCAACTTAGAGACCTTGGTAGGGAAATTGTTCGTGAAGAGAATATCAAGGAGCCGGGGAAGCGTAGTAGGTTGTGGCTTCATAAGGTAGCTTTGAAAATATTGAAGAGACGGAAGGTAACCTCCTAGTGCATCATGAATTTCACCCTCTTTGTTTTGTGTTTTTCTTATTTCCCCGTTTATATAATCATGAAATAAATTCCTCAACAAACAAAACTCTTTTACAAAACTCATTAAAAAAAAAAAACTTTTACTGAAGGGCTTTTGCAAACTGATGTGTCTACTCTTCTGCATAGCCAGGTCGGCATCATAAAAGTTCCATTTTTAAGGTTAGGACTCAGGAGGCCTCTTTGCCCACCAGAAAATTAATAAAGAGAAAAAAAATGAAGAAAGAAGTAAAAAGAATCAAAATCCCTTAGAGGCCCCTCGTTCATGTAGTAACCTGATCATTCTTTTTAGGGTTCAAGTCTTATTGATGTTCCTCCCCCTCTACAACCCCCCCCCCCCCGCGGACGGTGGGTGGCCCCGGGTGCCCCCAACCAAAAAAAAAAAAAAACCCCACCCACACCCACAAACATAGAGAGAGAGAGAGAGAGAGGGGTGTACCCTATGAGAATGTGACACTAAGCTATTATGAATACACTTCTAATAAGTTGAAATAATAATTAAAAATCTTATAAAAAATATTGGTGAAAATAATCTTTAATATTCATACTTCTTTTTGTTTGGACTTCATAATATTCTTTAATTATTTTAAGGTTTTCTATTGGCAGGGAACAAAAAATGTTGAAGCCCTCTGTCTTGACGTTAGAGTGAAGCCTACAGATGAAGTGTGTGAGGAAATTGTGGACATGTTGAATACATGGATGGTAATAGCCGTATGCATCATGAATTTTACCATCCTTGTTTAGTGCTTTTCTTATTACTTCATTCATGTAATTATGAAGTAAATTGCTTTACAAACAAAAAAAATAAAAAATAAAAAATAAATTATAGAGCTTATAAAAAAAAACACACATTAAGGATCAGATGAACGATGGTGCCATTCATGACGCTGATCGTGGCTGTTTATGTTTGTCACGCGATTGCCTGAATGGTCCAAATCAACATCATATATATATATATATAGACGAGCTTTATAAATTGATGTGTCTACTGTTGTGGATAGCCATATTGGCATCATACAAGTAGCCCCCCTTCCCCACGAGAAAATTAATAGAGGAAAAAGTGAAGAAGGAAGTAAAAAGAATCAAAATCCCTAAAAACGTACATAGCCAAATAAAGGCCCCTAGCCCATACACTCCCGTCTCTGTCCACACAATCATGCAATTATGCAAATATCTATATATATATATATATATATAGAGAGAGAGAGAGAGAGAGAGAGAGAGAGAGAGGTGTCCTCAACGAGAACTCACCCCTAACCAATTATTAAGACTTTTATGAAGTTGAAATAATCATTAAAATTTTCTCAAAAAAATAATGGTGAAAATAATTTTTAATATTCATACCTCTTTTTGTTTGGACTCCACAAATCATATTATTCACGCTAAGGTTTTCTATTGGCAGGGAACAAAAATGGTTGAAGAGTCTCATCACCACTGTTTTACAAATAAACAATTTGGGAAACTACCAAATCTAAGGTTTCTTCAAATGGATAGAGCAGACCTTTCTGGAGATTTTAAGCATCTTCTTTCAGAGTTAATATGGCTTCGTTGGCGCTATTGCCTGGGGAATTTTATGCTAACCAATTTCCATCTAAAGAATCTAGTCATTTTTGATCTATCGTTTAGCAAGATCACTGATGACTGGGAGGTTTGGAGTCAAATCAAGGTCTCATATATTGACTTTGCTTTTGTTTCTACTGTCACATCATATACCCTTTGGAAATTGATTTTATTTTCTTATTTTACAGATGGCAAAAAAGTTGAAAGTTCTAAATCTCTCCCATTGCTCTCACATAACAAGAACTCCTTACTTCTCCACGTTTGCAACTTTAGAGGTATTGATTCTTAGAGGGTGTGAAAAATTGGTGCAAATTGACCCATCCATTGGGGATCTAATAAATTTGAGAGAGCTTGACATTTCATCTTCTGGCATAACAAAGTTACCTGATGCTATTGGAAATTTAGAGAAGCTGGAAGAGATAAATACCTTAGCTTGTAAAATTAGAGGGGAAATTCCTAGTAATATTGGGAGGCTATCCACTCTGAGAATTTTGAGATTAAATTCTACCAATATTGGTAGTCTACTAACAAGCATTTGTGGGCTTTCTTGCCTCCAAATCCTTCATTTAAACGAATGCGAAACTCCTTCTGACTGTGGAGAGGTTAACACCCTTTCTCAGCTCAAGCAACTTGAAGTCAACTACTGCAAGAATCTTCAATTCTTGGGGCTTCCCTCAAGTTTATTTGAACTAGGTCTTCATGGTTTTAAATCAGTGGAAAGATTGTCAGATCTATCTAATTTGAAAAATTTATCAACATTATCGATTACTTGTTGCTCTGAGCTAAGGGAGATTCAAGGTCTTGGGAAATTAGAATTGTTGACAAGTTTGGATGTATCTCTATGTGGAAAACTAGCTAGGCTTGATGGGATTGAACAATTAAAGTCTTTAAGATACTTGGACACAAAATGGTGTGAATCCCTAGAAAGATTGCCAGATCTATCAAACTTAAAGAAGTTGGAAACATTAATTACCAAGGACTGCGAGAAGTTAATTGAGATTCAAGGCCTAGACAGATTGGAATCCTTAGAAGATTTGGTTATGGGTCAGTGCAAATCCATAAAAAGATTTCCTGATCTTTCAAACTTGAAGAAGTTTAAAAAGTTAGTCACCAAGAACTTCGAGAAGCTAGTTGAGATCCGGGGCCTAGATAGATTGGAATCCTTAGAATGTTTAAAAATGGACTGGTGCCTATCCATAAAAAGATTACCTGATTTGTCAAACTTGAAGAAGCTACAAACATTAGTCACCAAGGGCTGTGAGAAGTTAACCAAGATTCATGGTCTAGACAGATTGGAATCATTAGAACGTTTAAATATGGATTGGTGCATATCCATAGAAAAATTACCTGATCTATCAAACTTGGAAAGGCTGAAAAGAGTATCGCTTCGTCAATGCTGTAATTTAGCTGACATTGAAGGCCTTAAGCTTTTGAAATCCTTGGAGAGCTTGGATGTTTCAGGCTGCAAATCACTGGAGAGGAAATTGGATCTGTCAAACCTAAATAATTTGAAGGAATTAAAAATTCGTGGTTGGAAGAAATTAACTAAGATCCAGGGACTCGAGGAATTGGAATCCTTAAAATGGTTGGACATTTCTAGATGCAAGATAAGAAAATCACCTGATTTTTCAAACCTAAAAAAATTGGTAGAATTAAATGTTTCTTGGTGTGAGAAACTAACAGAGATCTGGGGACTTGAGGAATTGAAATCCTTGAAACTTTTGGACATTTCTGGATGCAAGTTAGTTGAAAATTTACCGAATTCATCATCCATAGAGATACGTTCGGATTCAAGGGAGGAGGATTTAACGGATTTAGATGTTTGAAGACAACATCTTTCCTACTTGCTTACCTGATGGCCTGGTATATCTCAATTTTCTATTGAAATAATGTTTTCTTTTTGCAAGAAGGATTTTCCTTGATTGCTTGTTGATTATCTTTTCTTTCTCTATTTGATGCTCTGGTTAGGTTATGGTTGGTGTGGTTAATGAACAGTATCAATTATCAATTGTTATAGCAAGAATCAACTTTGTTACTATTAATTAAGAAGTCGGAAGTAAGGTCATCTTGGTACATCATCATCAGGTCAAAAACCAAAAGAAATATTTGCCTCCAGAGAACCTCCCTGATGAGCATGGGTCGCTAGGAACATGGTAAGTCTCTCTTTACTTTCAGTTGTTTGTTCAATTTCTTTTGTTCCAACGCTTCCACACGACTCCAAAACTTATGGAAATTCATAATAATCTTGATTTTTTTTTCACATACGCATTCATGATTTTTTATTTTTTGTTTCAAAGGGAATTCTATCAAGTATTAAAAGGGAAAATGCTGCTATATACATGGCAATTTGCTTATTGAAAGTACATATCTGAATAAGTTTAGTTCAGGCCGGGGGATATTTTTGTTACTGCGACCTTTACATTGTGTCATTTCTTAGTTTCTTGCTTTCATTAGGTTACCAGAGGTTTGAGGCCTCAAGTTCTGGAATCTCTAAATTGTATAGATTTTATAATCATACCATATGTCCTGCAGTTTTGCCTCAATGTGTTTCCTTTTTTGTTAGGTTGGGGTGGGCATTGGGGGGGAGCGTCGGGGTGGGGGTGGGGTTGACTATGCTCTAAGTGCAGTCCAGAGGCAAGAATGCAAGCCCCCATAAACAATGGCTACTAGAAGATGTCATTGGTCCCCTGGGAATGGTAGACATGTTCTTGAAAGATCTATGATAAGGCTATTGCACTGGTACACTTGTTTAAAAGCCCTGGAGCAAACCCTTAAAAATATTTATGACGACACAACTGAATCTAAACTACTCCCATAAAATATTTGTGACATGAACCACATTTTCTGAAATCATTACTGGAAGTGCATCTAAACAGATTTTATAGATAAAAATACATCAATCGCATCACATGCCTCACTTCTTGTGAACATTTATTATGATATTTGGGTAATGCCATTTAGCTTTCATCAGTTTAGCATTCATGATTTCAGGTCAATCTGCCCTTGAACCTGATTAAACAGGACTAGTTACCTGTCAGTGTTTTTATTCTAGGCTTCCAATGTGCACATTATTCTCTTTAAAATTGATATTTTGAGCTTGATAATAGTGTTCCTAAGCTTCAGATGAAATTCAAGATGGTTTGGTGGTGATTTGAGAAAAAAACTCTTACAATGGCACTTTTGTCTGTCTCATCCCCTTTGCCTGTAATCCTTGTTTTCAATTTTTAAGATTAAAGATGAAATGTTTTGAAACATATCTTCTTATTTTATTATCTAGTTTTGAATTCCAAGCGTTTTAGGGCCATTTTAACGGGAGAATAACCTTGTTGGTGACCGAAAGCTCTTTTATTTCTCTCATTTTGAAACCCTAAAACCCTAATTTACCATATGCCTTCACCCTAAGTCATTTTTGGTCACCTTAACTCGTTTCTAGAACATTCTCAACTCATTTTTTATCCCTTGGATTGCTTTCTAAGCTGTCTAATCCTCACCATTTATTTTCCACTAGAGTCTTTGCAAAGATAGAGCACACTAGGAAGCTTCACTTATGGGGATACCCTTAACTTTGCTAGAAGAACTCTTTTCCAAAATCACTCCAGGAAAGGTATAACCTATTATCACTAGGTAAATGAACACCCCCATAGTGTGAAAGCTCTCTTCTCTCTCTCTTTCAATACAAGCATAATATTATGAGTATGAGTATGAGCACGATGATATCATGATATGAACATGATTATTATGAATGATGTGTATGAAAAAAAAATTAACATAAAAAATAATATTTTTGGTTACTATTTTTTTTTTCTTAAGAAACAAACAAAACAAAAAAAAAAAAAAACAAAACAAAACAATTTTATGTTCCATATATATATATATATATATATATATATATATATATATATATATATATATTCATAAATGATATTCTAGTTTAATACTTCAAGGAAGAAAATTGGGGTTTGATCTTCTCAGATATAAATGTATAAATGATATTCTAGTTCACTACTTCAAGGAAGAAAATTGGGGTTTGATCCGTGTGAAGAGTATTATGATTTTTTTTTTTTTCCCATCACAATTATTCTCTTCCTCTTACATATCCACATTGAACTGTATAAAAATGTTAAATTCATAATTATTTTCCCAAAATGTTTATTTCTTGTTCTAGGCACTAGCTATTTGTTGTGCTTTCCTTTTGACATCATCTATATTGAGCAAGCATGGTTGTTTCAAACATTTTGTAATTAACAACTTGGTTGGAATTGGGTAGAAGCAATGATGGGGTTATTAAATGTTGCCTCCACATATGTATTGTTGGAATCTGTGGCAAGGGCGGTGTCGGCAAGACAACTATTGTTAAGGTCATCTACAATCACTAAGGTCATCTACAATCAACACGCTGAGTGCTACCCATGCCTATGGAATTTGATCATTTTCTTCAATTTTTTAGCAAGCTTGCCTTTGGGACGGACTCTAGTTTCTCTCTAAATGTTATGTCCACTAGGGCTACCTTTGACTCTTAAGAAATTTTGTTTGTTAATGGAAAAGATTTATGGGAAGATACATGCAGCGGAGAAAAAGACTATAAGAAGGTTGAAAACAAGTTACAATGCATTAAACGATGAGCAACAACGGATAATATGATATTGCATGTAGGTTCGTGGGAAAATTGAATTTTATCCAAGAAGTGGGCTTAAACTCCAATGTTTGATAAAAAATTGGAGGTGATAATGTGCTAATGCACGATCAGCATATATAGAGAGACTATTGGGAAGTTGTGAAAGGAAAAACCCAGGTGCGAAATAAGTTGTGGGTTCGTAAGTAAACCTTGAATAAATTTGAAAATCAACAAGATTTAAGTGCATCATGAATTTTACCTATGCTATTTAGCATTTTTATTATTTCCTTATTCATGTAATTATGAAATAAGATGATTTATAAATAAAATTCTTTTATGGTAGGGCTTTACAAATTGATGTGACTGCTTATGTGGATTGTTGTGTCCACGTCATTAGAAATTGCATTTTAGGGTTGGAAACCCTCTTTGCCCAGCAGGAGCCATAAACAAATAAAAATAAAAATAAATCTCTTTACAAGTTTAAACATACTTGCGCAATACAGAAGGGGAAAATTACCTTTGTCAAAGCCCAAGTAGTAAGATTATAAAGTTACATTTGTTACGAGGGAATGATGCAGGAAATGGAATGATGATTTCATTACTCTAAAAAAAAGTGAATGTTTAGTAGTCTTAGGGAATAGAATGGTCGTTCTTTTGTAAGGGTTTATTCCTTATTTGGAGGGAATAGTCATTCCTTCCCAAATCCAAAATGAATAGTCATTTTCGTCTTTTAAGGAATGAAAATCATTAAAAGTAGTCTATTATATATTTTTCATTCCATTCCTACCTCTTACCAAACATTGAAATGGAATGACTATTCTCATTTCATTCCCACTTTCATTTCCACTTTCATTCTATTTTCTCAAACCAAACACAGTCTAAGAAAATGGGATGGGGTGGGTTTACGGTAGTTTGACCCTTTGAGGTTCAAATCTTACGGATTTTCTTTGAATGTATTCCTACCCACCACGACCTAGGTTGTAAGGTGGTGACTAAAAGGGTGGGGCGGTGTTGCAGGAAGTTAGGGTTTGAATGTATACAAAACACGTAAAATTAAATAAATAAAAAAAAAGAGTGGAGATGGGTGTCACCGTTTCACTAGCGAGAACTTGCCACTGAGAATAGATTTTTACTAAGTGGATACAATCATTAAATTTATTTATTTATTTTTAAAATATAAAAAGAACATTATTTTTAGTATTCATACTTCTTTTGTTTGGACTCCATAAATTCTCTCTCCATTTATCCCAAATAAAATAAAATAAAATAAATAAATGGTCTCTCCGTTTTTTTTTTTAATACGCAAAAAATTAATTACGGAGTAATTAAAAGAAAAGGAAAAACACTTAATTGTAAGAATAAACACCTGAACACCCAATCATTTTGCAAATGAAGAATTTGTCTTGGCTTAAAACAGTACTCGGAACAGGAGTCTCATGGGCGTCATTTTACAAATGAAGAATTTACCCAACTACAAAGTCTAAAAGGTGGATTTGGATTTGGTGCAGTCCATGCCTTTAACTGCATGGTGCAGTAGGCGTTAGATGTGCGACGCGTGGCGAGGGGCGACCATCAACGGCTGGGATGGCTGAAATGGCTTTGGCGTCAACCCGTTAACGGCGTTTGCTGTGGATGGCTTTAAAACGAGAAAACGGCAGCGTTTTGTGAATCCGGAAAGGGGAAGAAATAGCTGCTTTGCGATTTTCAATTTTCATTCTCCCTCTCGCCCACTCTCTCTCCTCTCGTATCTCTCCTCTTCCACTCTCTCTCCTCTCGGCCTCCGGCGACGGCACTACCGGTACGGTGGGCATTCCTCCTTCCCCGGCTTGCGATCTCACCCCTTTCTTTTTCTCACCGTCGGCGCTTCCACTGCCCGTCGACAGCACGAGACAGTCCGGCTCCACCACCCGTCGACGGCACGCGATGACAGTCCGGTGGGTCTCCCGTCGATGAGAATTTAGCCGTAGATCTGAAACCCCCAAATATTAGATCGCGACTCGTTATCACCGCTCTCTCTCTCTCACCGTCGGTGCTCCCACCACCGTCGACGGCACGCGACAGTCCGTCTCCACCACCCGTCGACGGCATGCGACGACAGTCCGGTGGGTCTCCTCGCAGCGCCATCTTCAACGATCATTCCACTTCTCCAACGACCAGTGGTAAGCTTAGGGTTCATTTTTTTTTTTTTTTTTTTTTATTGTTACCCTAACCTCAAAAATTTGCTATTTTCTTCTGTGATTCCTTTATGGTTGGACTGCCATTTGGTTGAAATGCAATAGATTTTATGATTTTATGATTTTATATTTATTTTTTGTGTATGTGTGTGTATGCCCTGTTTGGATAATGAAAAAAGGAATAGAAATAATTTTTTTGTTTTCATCCTTTGGAAGCATTGGAAATTTGAACAATAACATGAGCATAATGCTGCTGCTAGTGCTAGGTTTAGGGGTTAGGAGATGTTCAGAGTGGGTTGAAATGCAATAGATCTGAAGCATACTTTTTTTTTTGGAATGCTGCTAGTGCTGGGTTTAGGGATTAGGGGATGTAGATTGGGCAACACCTTCAGTTGGGTTTAGGGGTTAGTTTTTGGATTTCTTTATCACTGGCTGCATTCGATTGGGAATTTAATATATATGCATTGAAATGTATAGATATGTTCTTACATCTGCTTCTGATTTTGCCATAGATTTTCTGTCGCTAGTTGTTTTTCTTCTTTGTTTTTGAGTTCCTGTACTTGTTTCTTATTTAATATCTGGCGTTTATTTGGATTTAGATGGACTTGTGTAGTGTAAATTTATGGGTTTTACTGTTTTAGTGGGGATTCATGTATACTGTATACATATATGTAGTGTAATGGGTAGAAAAAATTGGTACAGTGGGCATTTCATGTATATTGGTACTTTAGACATGTATGTAGGATTCATGTCTAGTGTCTCACTGCAAATGATGGACATTTCTGGGTTCAAATGGTTTTTCAAGTTAGAAAATGATTGCCCTATATATATATATATATATATATATATAGCAATCAGCTCAACAGAGCTTTTCTTCTCTTTAATTCATCCTACTTAAATCCTATGAACAACTTTCTTTTCAATCTCCCTTTACTTACCCTCTATTTGATTCGTGGTTTTACCGTGGAAAAAAAAGGGAAGGGAAAAATAAATGCGGAGGAAAGAAAATGAAAGGAAAATATGAAATCATACCAAGCCAAAATTATTTTAACTATTCTTCTTCTACCAATTTTCCATTGCAACCAAATAATAAAAAGTACAATTCCTTTTATATATATATATATATATATATATATATATATATTTTTTTTTTCCTTGATAAAATCCGTGAACCAAATAGAGCTTTATGGTTGTGGATGATGGATCCTAGATGAAAAATATGATTGCTTTGGGTGAATAAGATTAAAGAGCCATAAGATAGAAAGAATGAAAAGATGGGTTGATTAATCTCTATGTGTTGATGAAAATGAAGTTGAGACAATGCTTGTAAAAATCCCTTTTTGAAATATGCAATACAAGTTCCCTTTTTGTATGTATTAAGTGGACAAATCCTGAAATAGAAAATTTAATTTTTTTTACATATACATTACAAAAAAGTCTTGGTGAAGTTAGCTTGCTGTTAGCGAAATTTATTTTTTTATTTTTTATTTTTTTTGAAATGGGCAATACATGTTCAAAAATTTGTTTTGCGTGTAGAATGAAAGATCTCATTTTTATATCATATATATCTTCAATATTTGTAAGGTTTTAATATTTTTTTACATATACATTAATCTTTTTATTTATATCTACAGATAGATGGTTCTAGCTTAAGCCTGCCATTGGATTCAATGTTGTGCTCAACCCCACCACCAAATAGCATCTGAGGTTTTCTGGCGACAAATATTGATGGTTCAACTTGGGCATTTGAGCCTTATCAAGGCTCAAATAACTTTTATGCTATTGAGGATTGATTACCAAAGCATGGAACGAATCCAAAAGAATGATTTTTATTTGATGCATTTTGTTTTAATGTGTACGCTAAATATTGATGTAAACCTTATAAAAATCATTTTTGTAACCTTTCTGCATTGATATATTGTTGGTTGCTAAACGAATAATGAGTAGTTTGATTTTGTACAGGTTTGATAAGTCGATAACTTGGGATGGTCCTGGTTATAAACAGGGTTATGCTTGAATTTCTAAAAAAAATTGGTACCTTGATATATTGTTGGCTGCTAAACGAATAGTGAGTAGTTTGATTTGTACAAGTTCGATAACTTGGGATATCCTGGTTTTAGATAGGGTCATGCCTGAATTTCTAAAAAAATTTGGTACTTTGATATATTAGTGATTGATGAACGAATAGTGAGTAGTTTGATTTTGTACATGTTTGATAAGTTAATAACCTGGGATATCCTAGTCATAGATAGGGTCATGTTTGAATTTCTAAAAAAAATTGGTGCCTTGATATATTGGGAGATAAAAATTTCTTTGTTGAAAAAAGAAAACCAATGTCTTATTAGGGGTTTGAAGCCAATACAATGGATGTGTCCCATTGCAATGACAGAAAAATGGACGTGTCCCATTGCATATTCAATCGATCATCCCAAAAAGATGCAAAAAAATGTTACCAAACTCTCACTAACAAATAAATCAACTGGCGTACAAAATTGTGTTTCCCTTATCCTAAAATATACATACTCCAAATTTTTGGTTTCATCGACAATTATTGTTTTTAAGCCATGAGTAGTATGAACCCTTCTGATTCAGGAAGATAAACAAATGCAAGTTCAGATCTTCATAAAATGTGAAACCATGCCTATTAATCATCGTTAAGTCATAAGCCACTATGAAAGTAGAGCCATAATTACACTATCCACAACCAATGGCAAAATGTTCATCGCATTTACATGATGTATTGTTTTCTACTACTACCATTGGTACATCCACACATAATCACACTTCAGAATAATAAATTCATTCAAAATTAGTAGTAATTGGAATTTCCAAATAAAAGTTAATTACAAAAACTGATAGTAATATTGCAAAATAGATGTTTAGATCTAAGTTGGCCTCAATAAACCCAATGCCAAAACACCCAAGACAAAACATTAATGGAAAAAAATGACTAATCTATAAACCCCAAAATGACTACAATGGGTGCTAAAATTGCTGTGCCGGTTAAGCAACCTAGTCCAACCATAACTTTCTTTCAGTTGGCTTGGAAGGAGCTGCCGTCAAGTTGCCTATATAGGAGGGTGCTTTTGCGTGATCCTGAAAAAAAATAGCATAAAATAAGTGACAATATCAATCCACTGAATGGAAATATAACGCAGCTTTTATCAATTGCTTGTGTATACATAGCAGGTGTACCCCATGCTAATGATTATCAAGAATTTTTTGACAACTCAAATTAACAACATACTTACATGAGAAGCATTTTTTGATGCATCAAGTTCATTGTAGTGAAGATGCTGGCATCACTAATTAAAAGGAGCTTGTCCAAAAAAGATTTGCACATTTTCTTTACACCAACCCAAACCCATCATCCATTACAAGCCTCTCTATCCCTGCCCAATAATCCCCATCATTCATCACATCATCCCTTCATACATATTCATTTTCTAATTATTAGAACAAGTTGAAATTTAGTATAAAAAATGAAATACAGGAAATCCTCTGGAAAAAAGTATGCTTCAGATCTATTGCATTTCAACCCACTTTGAACATCTCCTAACCCCTAAACCTAGCACTAGCAGCAGCATTATGCTCATGTTATTGTTCAAATTTCCAATGCTTCCAAAGGATGAAAACAAAAAAATTATTTCTATTCCTTTTTTCATTATCCAAACAAGGCATACACATACATACACAAAAAATAAATAAAAAATCATAAAATCTATTGCATTTCAACCAAATGGCAGTCCAACCATAAAGGAATCGCAGAAGAAAATAGCAAATTTTTGAGGTTCGGGTAATAAAAAAAAAAAAAAAAAGAACCCTAAGCTTACCACTGGTCGTCGGAGAAGTGGAATGATCGTTGAAGATGGCGCTGCGAGGAGACCCACCAGACTGTCGTCGCATGCCGTCGACAAGTGGTGGAGCCGGATCGTCGCGTGCCGTCGACGGTGGTGGGAGCACCGACGGTGAGAGAGAGAGCGGTGATAACGAGTCGCGATCTAATATTTGGGGGTTTCAGATCTACGGCTAAATTCTCATCGACGGGAGACCCATCGGACTGTCATCGCGTGCCGTCGACGGGTGGTGGAGCCGGACTGTCTCGTGCTGTCGACGGGCAGTGGAAGCGCCGACGGTGAGAGAAAGAAAGGGGTGAGATCGCAAGCCGGGGAAGGAGGAATGCCCACCGTACCGGTAGTGCCGTCGCCGGAGGCCGAGAGGAGAGAGAGTGGAAGAGGAGAGAGACAAGAGGAGAGAGAGTGGGCGAGAGGGAGAATGAAAATTGAAAATCGCAAAGCAGCTATTTCTTCCCCTTTCCGGATTCACAAAATGTTGCCGTTTTCTCGTTTTAAAGCCATCTACAGCAAACGCCGTTAACGGGTTGACGCCAAAGCCATTTCAGCCATCCCAGCCGTTGATGGTCGCCCCTCGCCACGCGTCGCACATCTAACGCCTACTGCACCATGCAGTTAAAGGCATGGACTGCACCAAATCCTAATCCAAGCCTAAAAGGTTGTGTTTGATTTGGGCCCAGCTTAATTGACACCAATTCAATTTGCAACTGGAAGTTCATTGCACAAAATTTACAATCCGTAAACACCGCAGCAAGCATGAACATGACACTTACCTTCGTGCCCATTACTCTTCTTCTTCATTTATTTTATTTTATTTTATTTTATTTTATTTTAAATAAAATGCCCATGACTTGTCTTGCGCAGATTATGTTGTTGAAGGCAATGGCATTTTATGCTGTATGGTGACGTAAGTATAAGTCTAGATATTTTTCTCTCTTTATCTATCTGATTGTTGTTTAAAAAAAAATAAAAAATGAAATTAATCATTTTGAGAGCATGTTTGTTTGGCTGGACTTGGGGATCAAGAATTGGAATGAATGTAATTAATTGAAATCTCATTCTATTCCATTTTGATTCCCCCCTATTTTGGCCAAACAAACATGCCATAAGATCTTTTACACGGAATGTTTTAGTACTCAAATGATAATGCATTATAAGTCGCAATTCTTAGATAGCCAAATCTTGTTTGCATACTAGGAAGCATCATGTTTTTGTAACAAATTCTTTAATGATGATTTGAGATTGAAAATGAAAATGTTTAGAAGAAAAAATTGTGATGGCTGCTGCTTTGGTTTGTAGGGAAAGAGCACCACATGAGGAAGAAGACACCGTTGAAAGAGAGGAGGAGAAAGTAGAATAGGACGTGATGGAATTCCTTGCAATAACAGCTCGTGAAAGCAAGTTTTGCTGTAAAGTGAAGCCCATACTTCATGAGCCACTTGTGGGCTCATCCGAGGATTTCATCATGGGTGAAGCTTACTGCTTCCAGTGGCCACAAAATTCCTTTCAAAATTGTGAAACCTAAGATTGCTATTAGTTTATTGCTACATCTCCTGCTAGTTTAGATCACAGCGTCTTAAAAAGACAGTCACTAATAAGCTAATTCGCATCAAGACAATAGATTTCAAATTTGGCAACTGTGCCCCTCTACCCTTTTTTGGTTAGTCCTTGGCCTGAAAGTTTCCTGTACCTCTATTTAATAGGCTACCCTTATTGTGGGCAGAATATGAATTATAACTCAGCTCTCCTTTTCCTGTGGTTTTTTTCCTTTGGGGTTTCCACGTTAATTCTTGTCTTATGTGATTTATTTTCGCTTTTAATAACTCAATACTCTAACAATGCGAATGGGAATTCAACATTGTTTGAAATGAAGGGTATATTTGGTTTGTGACTCAAAAACAGTTTTATAAAAACCACTTAAATTTTAAAATGGAAATGATGAGAATAAAGAAAACTTGGTATTTCAGGGTCATTTTTTTACTGTTAAATGCCTAACTACTCAAACGCTCAGAGAAACAACATTTCAACACTTTGTAAAACTACCCTGTTTTCAAGAAAATTTTTAGAAATCAATAATTGAAAGCTCGTTGCCAAATGTCTTTTTTATGTTTTTTTCTTCTTCTTTTTTACTCTTTTTTAGAAATAGAAAAAAAATTTGAAATGCAAACCAAACAAAGTTTAAAACTATCACTGTGCTTATTTAATCGAGGCTCGTCCATAAAATCAATGGACGGCTCAAATCAAAAAACCAAAATGTTGATGAGATTACGTACTTTTAATCCGAGCAGTCCATTGATTTTATAGATGACTCGGATCAAACCAGTATGGTGATAGTTTGAAAAAAGCCATTACCAAATCCTATTGTTTAATTTTACTCTGTATTTTATTTTATTGGTTTCGCAAAAAAAAAAAAAAAAAAAAAAAAAAAAAAAAAAAAAAAAAAAAAAAAGAAGAAAAAAGGGGTCTATCATCAAGAAATCAGGTCCTCAGGAAATTTTAGGCCCAGACCCAGATAAAATGGAAACTTTTGAGGCCCAATACTCCTTCCTCCTGAGGCCCATATCTATCTGTAGGGTTTAAGCTTTCTCTGTTACAGTGTTCCCTCTCTCTGATCCATGGAGGGTTTTGCTCAACCCTAACCCCTCAATCCTTCTCTCATGGCCTTCCCCCCTTTCTCTCTCCTCCTCCGTCGTCGCGTCTCCTCCCAAAACCCTAACCCATATCTCTCTCACCTCTTATTCTCTCACATTCTGAAACCCTTCTCCACCTCCCAAACCAACCCTAACCCTAACCCCACAGACCCCAAACCGTCAAACCTCTCCGCTCGCCTCAGCTTTGTGTTCGACCAAATCGATGCTATCGAACGCGAGCGCTCCCAAAAGGACGAAACCCTCCAGCGCATCCGAGCATGGCGGGAATCCAAAAACCAGAAGAAAAACGCCGAGGATGAAGCTTCGAAATCGAAATTAGGGAACTGGGGAGATTCGGCTCAGTTGAATAAGGGGAATGGGATTGAATTAGGGTTAGGGCGTGCTGAGTCAGACTCGGGCGAGTTGACTCAGAAGGAGGTGGGGTTGTTGAAGAAGGAGGTGGAGTTGGTGCACCCGTGGCCCGAATGGATTGAGCTGATGGAGAGGTTGTTTCAGCAGAACTACTTTGATCATAGGAGGAAGGACGAGGACAAGATGGTGCAGGATTTGGGGTTTGACATGTCCGACGTTGTTGAGGAAGGGTTCGACTTCACAAGGGATTGGAAGACTGTTCAGACTGCTTGTCTCAACTTTGGTAAAGACCGCTTCGATATCCTGAGGTAATGTTGTTGTTGTTGTTCGTTTGTTTTTTTTTTTTTTTTTTTTTCTCTGTTTGGTCTCTGAGAAAATGGGGGAAATAAAATGGAAATGAAGTTTGAGTTTCATGGTATGTATTTTATCGTTGTTGCTTTAATTTCATTTCTTTGTCCTACACTTTCTCTGTAATAAAATGGCCCATTTCTGTTTTAGATTGATTTTTTTTCCCATGACTGAGACTCTGTTTGGTTAATGAGAAAGTTTAGGAAGCTAAACCATCTACAAAATTACAAGCGTTAAGGATATTTGGTTATTCAGGACACCAGAAAACCAAGAGCTCGACTGAATTAAAAGTAATTCAACTATTTGGCTTAGTTTAGTTGAGTTCTTCATGCTCTAGGGGGAAAAAACTACAGAAAACAACAAAACTTGAAAATTTATTTCGTCTGATACTTTTTTGCTCTGTTTACAACAAATGGAGGGTAGATTAATTTTACTCTAGCTGCATAATGGGTGAATTACTACACTTCTAAATCTCTGCAGCATAGAGGGATACTTTGTTTTTCAAAGAGATCATTTTCCTTGGAAATGCCTATGATTCTGGGAAAAAGTATTCTTGTGAGGTTGTATAATCCATATCTGATACTTCCTTACATCACTGCCCCTCTGTGTGGTTGTTTAGAACGTGTATGTTGAGAAAAGATTGAAATTTTGAATATCTATATATATATATTCAACTGGACAGAAATGAAACTTAACTCGATTGGGCATAATAACAACTATACGGCTTTGCTGAGATTAGTTTTTCACTTTTTGAAACCTGTACAACATAAAACATAAGATTTGAAAACTTATTTGTCATTTATTTATTATAGAAAATCTAATGGAAGTTGAGTGGTGAAAGAAAAACCTGTTTTATGAATTCTATAAGCCCTTAAGGTGCAACTTTTGTTGTCTAAATTAATAAATGGATTTAATGTGCTTTGGGTGTGTCACATTGTTGCAGTTATGCTTGACATTTGCTGTTATGGCGATTGATTTTAGGTCATTGTCAAGACAGGATATTCAAATTTTGGTTGGTTATGGATGCCCAAGTGTAGATAAGAAGGTGGTTTTCTCTGCGAAACTATTGAGGAAGCATGTCCACCTCGATGAAGGAGATGTGAGTGCTACTTCTTCAACTTGTTTGTGGTCATATTTAACCATTGTTGTGTGATTTTTTGGAAAATCACTAATTGACAGTAGCCTCTCATTTATTTTTATTTTTATTTTTTGATAAGGTAAGTATGTATTGATGAAACAAAAAGGGCTTAGCCGAAGTACATAAGACATATACAGTAGCCTTTCTTTTATTCTTTTTATGTTGCCCAATATTTTATCATTTTGCCCATCTTTGGGTGGTGCACTGTCATTATATGCTTGCATTCTACCACATGAATTGATAAGTGTGGTAGTTTCTATTATTTGAAGATGATTGGGTTTCTCTCGCCGCATCGGTTGGGCCATACGTGCAAATTATTTACTTCATGGGTGATGTATCTTGTTTATGTTCAGGATAGCCCTCTTGTGCCAAAGAAAACTGTAACCTTTTTAGAGATTTGCAGCGGTTATCATGTGGTTTGATCGGCTTATTAGATTAATAAGCTTAGTTATTGTTGTTATTATTATTATTATTATTATTATTATGTGCTTCAATTGCACAACTCATAGCCTTTTTACCCACCCTTGGGTAGCCCAGTTGGTAAGGGCGAACTTGTGATTGTGTGGTTAGGCGCACGGTCACGGGTTCGATTCCCCGCTAGGACAACCCAAGATTTAAGTGGGGGGCCGTGGCCGTAGGTTGCTATGCTAGTCTCCTCGGGGGTTTAGGTTCTATGGGTGGGTCCAAAAGGCCCTATTGTGGGATGGTTCCACCGTTATCAAAAAATTATGTCCTTCATATTTGTTGATATTGACAGCGGCAAAGAGTGGTTTGGTTGTAAAATTTATCATTAGCCTCTCAATATAATAACTTTTTTTTTTTCATTTTTATTTATTTATTTATTTACTTTCTGTTTATGATCTCTATCTCAATCGTCTTCACCTCCTTTGGAACTTCTTCAAGTAAATATAGACCTACTCACTTTGATCGAGTCTAGGTTACATGACAAAGATTGAGGATATAGTTTGTAAGAAACATGGACTAGAATCAGAAATATCAAAGATTCAGTTTTTTTAGGGTAAACAATGATCACTTGCAGTTTAGAAAGTTTGCTTCAGAAGATTTGGGGATAACAAAAAAGGTTTTAATTTTTAATATTTTGGAGAAAAGAAGGCTTACAGAGTGTTGGTGGTTAGGTCTAGGCTCAATTTGGGTGGAGTTTGGGCATCTACATACGGCCCACTGATCATGCTATGCAACTAGGCTTTATATATATATATATATATATATTCAGCTTTGATCATGTATGGGATCCGCACGATCACAGCCGTCCGTGAGCGACACACGTGGGCCTGTGAATGCGCGCGTGTCATCCACAGACGGTCGTGATCGAACGGGATAGTCCGGGATATCCCACACATGATCAGCCCTGTATATATATATATATATATATATTTTGATCAAGTAAAGTATGTCTATATATATATATATATGGATAACGGTGGCACCATCCCAGCAACCCACCGCCACGGCCCTCCACTTAAATCTTGGGTTGTCCTAGTTAGGAGGAGGAGGAGGAGGAGGAGGGGGGGGGGGGGGGGGGGGGCTAGCTTTGTTTGATCCCAACTCATGGAAACCTGTACCTCTTAGTTGCATCGATGTCCTAGTTGCTGAAACAGTATGCGTATTAAAGTTTGTAAATATTGGCACATACACTGCTAAGAGCTAACAATGACTATTGATTTATATTTCAGGTCTGTAGTTCCTGCAGTTTGAGAAGCTCCTGTGAAAGAGGCTTTTTGCTAACAAATAAAGAAGATGAGGCCCGGACTATTGATGTTATGCGGGTTCTATTGGCTTTTGGCTTTGATCCTGTGAATGGTTCAGACATTAATAAGTCTCTTTTGAAACAAAAATCTGTGAAGACTGTAGTTCGTAAGTTGCTCCATGAGGTTGTCAAGTTGAGTGCAGTTCCAATAGATCCAAATCTTTCCCCTCCAGTATTCAAGAAGCCACCACCCAAAGTGAAGCAGCCTCCTCCCCCTCCAAAGAGAAGAGTAGGGCGTGATGACATTGAGATGAAAAAAGGGGACTGGCTATGTCCTAAGTAGGTTCACTATCTAAGAGTTTATGATCTGCTCATGCCCAGTTTACTATTTTTGAGATCAAGAAAGGGGTGCTGATATTACCAAGGATGCATATAAGCATCCAAATGAATATTTCCTTTGGAAGAACTTTTTTCCCAAGGGTTTCTTTTCTGCTCTCTAATTGGGTGGGTAAACCTTACAAAGAAAATTTACACTTGGATCCTGGTAAACCTATCGAAGGAAATTTACACTCTGATCCTCAATTTCATCCTTGGCAATATCAGCACCCTAGAAAAACAGTGCTTCTCAGGCTGATTTTAAATTACAGATTATCAACGACCAACAATTGGCTGGTATATATATGTTTCTGCAAGATTTAGTGCCTATTATGCATCAGACCCTAGTTGATTACAAATGTGGCCTTGAATTGGGTGATCATGAACAACCTGCCTTATATCCAATTCCAGATCATTCACCCTAAATTTTTTGGCTGTCTACAACACTGCCAGAAGCTAGAAGGTTAGATACTGGGTGCCTGCCTGGGCTTCCAAATGGAAATTAAATAATCTTGGTGTATTTTACGTAGTAAAATCCATCACCTTGAATGGAAAAATTCAAAAGAAGATAGTCATCATCACAAATGAGAATGGAAATTCAAAATAGTGGCATTTCATGAATATCTGAAAATTGATCCTATAATATCAACTATAGTGATGAGTCTTTTTTGAAGTAGTTCCATTCAAGGTGATGGTTTTGTGCCTTCAATACTGTGTAAGGTACACTATAATTGTGTAATTTCCATTTGGATGACTAAATGGGCCCTATTGTAGGGATGTCCATAGGGTTGTTTGAAAACATATTTTGCACCTCCAATTAGCTAGTTATGTTTTCAGTTACTTGATAATTTTGGAAAGTCAAGAGTCTGATTAGCTAAGAATGCTGACTACTGATCCCAGGTGTGACTTCATGAATTTTGCAAAGAATACAGTGTGCCTGCAGTGTGATGCCAAGCGTCCAAAGAGACAGCTGCTTCCAGGAGAATGGGAATGCCCTGAGTGAGTTTTCAGCTACTCTCTCTCTCTCTCTCTCTCCGCAAAACAACTTTAGCATTAGATGGTGGTTTCAAAGTTCATTTAATATACATGTTATGATAACATAATCCATTATGCAGTTATTTTAGTGCTGGTGGTGACCACCTTGTAATGTTAGGATCAGGAAGGCGCAGGAGGAGGGAAGGAATAATATAAATAACTGCAGTAGGGTTTATGATCATGATCTGCTGAAGATATCAAAATTTTTACCCTAGGTTATCACCTTGGTGCTACCCAATAAATGATGGCTCTTGACCCCAGCATGATTCTCATTTATACACCTCCAGATGAACTTTCATGCCTATGCTGTAACTAGTTGTAGTGAAGAGTTTGACACACTATTTGTTGTTGGTCCTATCTTTTTGCAGGTGCAACTTCTTAAATTATAGGAGAAATATGGCATGTTTTCATTGTGACCACAAGCGCCCACCAGATGAATTTATGGAGAATCAAATGCAAGAAAGGCAACGTGGTCCCAGGACAAGGTTGGAGAAGGTTGCTAGCAGGCCAGAGGCTTCAAATGCCTGGAATTTTGATTTTGATGACAATGAATCAGATGGGGCAGATGTCGCTGCTTTTGAGTATGCTGATTCTCCAAGAATGGGTGAAGACTCTCCTTTAGATAGTCGAGCTCAAGGAGGAAATTTTAAAGGGTCTGAAGATGATTTCAATAAGGCTAGCAGAATTCCAAGTGCCCATGAACGAGAATATTCTGATCTAGAGAGTAATAGACCTCGAATGGGATTTGATGATTTTGATGATGAAGAAGATGATGTTGACAGTTACGAGATAGACACACGGAATGATATTCCAGTTCGGAAGCCTTCTTCAAATGATTTCTTGGAGAATGAAGGTTTTTCTGAGTCTGAGGATATGGAAAGCTCTAGCAATAATCTGCTTGCTCGTCGCAGGGCTGGTTCTTCATTATATAATAACCCACCTAAGCCCATGCATCGAAAAGCAGCTTTCTCTGGCTCTGAAGATGATGAACTGGATTTTGGCTCAGACGAAGAGCTCTCTGTTCATCCCAATTGGAAATCTAGTCACGTTGCTAATTCTAGACAGAGTAAAGGTAGGGGTGGAACTAGTCCATCAAGGGGTTTGAGTTTTGGCTCAGATGAAGAACCTGGGCTCAGTTCAGGTACTGAGGATGATCTAGAAGAGGATTTTGGATCCAGGAGAAGCAAAGGGGGTAAATGGGGTTCTAATAGAAGGGAGTTTAGGGGCAGAGAAAGATCTGATATTGAACATGATTCTTTCTATGGTTCAGATTCTGGTGATGATAACCTGCGTTCTCCTAGAAATAGATTGAGAGGCAATAAAGCAGGCCCCAGTGGAGGAGGAAACAATTTCAAGAGTCTCGGCCGAGACTCAAGACATAGATCCAACAGTATGATGGGTGACAGAAGGAACTCTTTCAATGACAATTTTGATAGGTCATCTCAGGGGTCTCGTGGTAATAATAGAGGATTTCAGGGGGATGACTATGGTGGGCGTAGATCCAACGGTATGATGGGCGACAGAAGGAACTCTTTCAATAATTGCTTTGATAGATCATCTCGTGGGGGCCGTGGTAATGAGAGAGGATTTCGGGGGGATGACAATGGTGGGCGTCGAATGAATAACAGAGGAGGACGAGGAGAAGGATTTAGAAATCGGCAACATGGAAGGTTTAATGAACATGATGATCGATTGGACATGAACAGAGATTTTGATAATGAGAGACCCCGGAGACAACGCATTATTGAAAGATAAACAGTGGCATGACTGGAATGCCAATTATTGGCTCATTTTGGCTGTTAACATCTCGTGGCAGGTTCTTAAAAAGCAGCATGCATGAGGATTTATACTCATGAAGACAGCTACCAGAGACAACTAAGGATAAAAAGGATATTTTCCTTTGTCCTGAGTGCTGGCCCTGTATCAAGTTAATCGATGGTAAGTTTTTGGTACACAGACTGCTTGCCAGAGTCAACTGTGCACAAAAATAAAGATAAGATCCTCCTTTTCCTCGAGGAATTTGGTTTCTTTGTGTTTACAAGATTTGCAGGCAGTGAGTTAGCCATTCAATGCATTTTGAGTTTGACAGCAATTCAAGATTCACTTAGCTGTTGTACCCAATTCAACTATTTGACAAAGTGCCTAAACTGCTTACTCTCCTGGGAAAGCTACATCACATTTTTCCATTTTTGGTTTACATAAAAGTTGTCATGAGCTGCCCGAGTAATGCCGATGAATCCTCATAATTATAATTACTAGATGTGTTTTGATTTATCGAGTGAATACAGTGACCAGCTTTTGTTCTTGTACATTGCGTTTGTAAGAAATACGTTTCCTTCATATTTGTTGTTTTGTTAGTAACGATAAAATTATTGAAAAGCAAATTTCATTCATTGTCAGCTATGAGAGGACTTTACTTTAAATTGTACATGTGATTCTGGCAGCTTTAAAATGAGTTCATGTGGATGGATATGTGATCTTGTTCTAGTTGGACTCCTCAATCTTATAATTCAAGCTTCGTCGATCATTTTGTCTTCTCTTCTCACAGGTGAGAAGCAATCTGCAAGGGCTGTACGTTAGGACTCAGGAGTGGGAACGTGACAAGGAAATTCAAGAAGAGTGAGGCCATATTTAGGATAGCTTGAAATTCTGTTATAGAATGTTACATAACTTTACCATAGCAACTCCAGTGCCCACCCATGGGCTGAGGGGGGAATGTTAGATTGGTGTGGCTGGGAAAAATAATTATAATTAGTAGTCATTCTTAGTTAAATTAGCAGTCATTTACTAGGAAGTTAGTAGTAATTTCTAACCGGACTCAATTTGTTGCTACCTCTAACAAAAAATAAAAAAATAAAAAAAATCAACCATCTGATTAGCATGAGTGTCCTACTATGGTCTAATCATTCGACTTTATTTACCAGATTGTTATGCTTTAATGACCATTAGCCAAGCAAAAACGGCACCTCCAATAGGGTTCCTAACAAACACTGCAACTGCTCCAAGAGATTGTATATGTCCAGGACTCAACTACTTGATATAAAATAGATCCAGATACTTTATAGCATAAAGAAGCTAGGGTTAGAGCGGCCATGGATAGCATGACAACTTTGAATAAGATGGAACATTCAACAGAGGAGGTGCCTCAAATCCCTGCAAATGCCATGCTGGACATACTTTCAAGGCTACCTGTAAAAATCCTTTGCAGATTCAGGTGTGTTTCAAAGCTTTGGCGCAACTACTTATCCGACCCATATTTTTTCGAACTGCACCATCATCATCAGTCACAGCAAAAACCATATTTCGTCTTCATGAGTTTGTTTTGTGATTTTGATCATCGTGTAAGTCCTTCAGACGTTGACCTAGAATTCAACACCACCGTTCATTTATCTTCAGCCAACAACGAGGGCCAACCCATGAGTGAGTTCACCAAGCAAGTCAAGGTGGATTGCCTATTAAAAATAAGCTTGTTGCCTTCTCATAACAACCTCATTTGTCTATCTACCAAAAACCATATATATATCTGCAATCCAAGTATCCAAGAGTTTTTTGAGTTACCTGCAGGTTCACCATTTGAGTCATTCAGCGGCAGTGTTGGTTTTGGATATATTCCCTCTACTGACGAATACAAAGTGGTGCGATTGTTCTATCGGCGATTGGATTTAGACTACTCCAATAACTGTGTCGAAGGATGTGAGATCTTGACAATAAGGACGAGCACGAGTTATGTTAGTGGTTCTTGTTCTTCATGGAAAGTTCTAGAAGAAGATTGTCCTTATGTCACTGACAATTTTATGGCTTTTGTTAATGGATCACTGTATTGGAGAATTGACTCTATGTGCGATAAAAAGGACGAAGATGATTACATTCTCTCTTTCGATTTAGAAGCTGAAAAGTTCTGGATCCTCCCGCCGCCTCCTTGTGTCAAGGTACATGGATGGTTTTGGCTAGTGGAAATTGGAGAGGAACTATGGTTATCACAGAACGGGGATGATCCTCTTATACTAGATATGTGGATGCTGAGGGATTGGGACGTGTTCGTATGGGTGAAAGAATATAGCATTGATCTCAGAACCATGGATGCAATTGGTACTCTTCCTTCGTGGTACTCTGGGCATCCAATAGACATTCGAAATGAAGAAATTTTGATTCTGTCATTTGGAGAAAGGCTGGATTACTACAATATAAAAACAAAAACCTTTACCCATTTGGGATATGTGAATCATCCCTTTCGGCACTGTTATTATAGGGAGAGCTTCTTGTCATTGAGAAGCATTTGATTTCTAGTTGCAATAGTTCCTTACCACGTCGAAGTGAATTTGAGTTGTACTCCGTACTAGTTCAACATTGATGCTTTTACTCTCATTATTCAGTGCCTCTTTGTTAAGAATACATGTCATAATGATGTTTAATTTGTTTGAGATCAAAATTCTGCGCCAGGTCTAGTTCGATCTTAATTGACTATTATTCATTGCAAATAACATCCCAGGCTAGGTTGATTAAAGGAGGCAAAAAGTATAGTTGATTCTGGATGTCTTGGCCAGCTTTCCATCCCTCGGATAGTGTTTATGCTGTCAAACATCATTAAAAACCACTACTGGTTTTTCTTTCTTTGCATTGATCTTTAGGCCTTCGTGGTGTCAACGTATGTCATAATATTTGCTGAATGACCTTGATTTGCTGACATATGTTTTGACTTGATGTCTTTCATGCAACTTAAAAGTTAATGGCATCATCAAGAAAATCAAGCGTGAATAAGCTGTATTCAAAGATAAACGAAGTTTTTCTTGTGAAAGTTTGAGGGAATTTATGGTTTTGGAGTCACTCATTGGGAGCTTATTGTGTTGAGGCTATCAATCTTTCTTAACTAAGCTTCTGTATATATCTTCTTAGACAGCTAACTAAGCTTCTGTATCTTCTTAGACAGCTAGCCTTATCAGACTGGGTCACATGCATGAGGTCCCTCTTATTTAATCTATGCTGTTTATTAATGACCGCCAAATCCGAGTTGTATTAGTCAAATGCAGAATCCAAATTTGAGTGAGGAAAATGTTTGAATAGGATGATGTATTTGATTTTGACATTCTATTTGATGACAGACAAAACCACATTTTTTTTGGTAGGTAAATTTTCAGAATATCCTTTATATTTTTTCAGATGAAACAATGAAGGATGGATAGTGTTGTGATATCGCTTCTTGGTATCAACCATTGAAATTATGGCATGTAGCCTTAAGCAAGCCCAATACCGATTGTTGTTGTCTTTTGTTTTGTTTTTTTTTTTTTTTTTTTATATCTTTTCTCCTCTTTTGTTTGTGTTCCCTCCTCCCCCCTTTGGGTCGTTAAGCAAGGCAGGATTGGATTCTCCACAGTGGCACAAGTTACTACTAGGTTAAGACAATAACGGTCAATGCCAATTGTTTAATCAACAGCTTTCAACAATTGTAAGCGATTAATTACAAGCTTCCATCATGCATGGATCCAAGAGCATGCAACAAAAACCGTAACACAATATTGACGTTTTGTATATGTTTCATTTAATTTTAGAGAAATCTTAAGATAGGAAAATTGGAAAAGTATACTTATGAATTTTACCCAAATTCATATCGAGCTCGACTCCATTTCTTGCCACCGCTATTTAATTTTATTTTATTTTTATTCCCCACAAAAGATGTTGAATTATTTATTTTGTTGAAAATCAATAAAAACCAACCTTACCCTAAATCCCCTTAATATCAACACAAAAGATGTTGAATTGACCACATAATTATCATGAGTACACTTGTTGGTGGATCAAAACCACATGACTAATACTCATGAACTTCAACCTTTCTTTTGTATTTTCTGCATGACTAATACTCATGTAATTTCTTCATTAGTTTACTCAACTATAAAGCATTTTAAAAATATATATATACCATATCTGTGGGTCACTTAGGAAAAAGTAAGGCATTAATCTCTCCTATTCAGAACATGGAGAATCCCCAGCCTAACAGAATTAACTATCCAGATGATGGAGAATTAACATATTTGTTCCATAAGAAATTGACAAAGAGTGATATGGAAGGGGGATTACTGCTCGTCAAACAATCAACGAACTACCTAAATTCGCTACCGCTATCTAATACCATGCGAGGTTCATTTTCTGCAGGAGGTCTACCGAGTCAACTATATGCTCCAAACTATAGTGCTCCTGTTCTCATAAAGGGTAACGTAGGGAGAAGCTCAAGCTTCAAATTGGATTATGGGAGTTGGCAAAATATTGCTCTGCAAAATGGATTTAGAAGAGATCATGAGATTGATTGTTGGGCTTTGTATCGCAGTGGTGGTGGTCAAGTACAAAACCCAAAACTATGCCTACTTATTCAAGGGGTATCAATCATTCACATTAATGTTTCACCTTATTTATTTTTAATTCAATTCCTTTTTAAAATCCATCATTGGCAACTCCCATGATATAGGTTCTCATTAATAATACTTACTTTTCTAACATTTATTTGAATAATATAACATATATATTATTTTATTTATTTTATTTAGGAACCTAATGCAGCCGTTGGTCAACAAGCTGGTGCTGATGGTGGTGGTGGTGGTCAACAAGCTTAAGATGCTGGTTAAGTTGGTGGAAAGGATAGGCAATGAGATGAAGTTAGAAGTGTAAGGGTTTATTGAGCTCTTAAGTTGTCAGTTGAGTTGTAGTTTGCTATTAGTTTCCTTCATATATGAGAGTAATAGATAAAATCAACAATGGTGTGCTGTAAGGAGTTTGATTACTCCAGTTAAGATTGGCAATAATGGGCTGTAGTGCTGTACTAGGGAGTTTGATTAACTCCTCTTAAGATGATTAAGTATTTAATAAATAGAAGATATTTGACAAAATTCCGCCTTTTCTTTTAGGGATTTTTTTATTTAAAAAAAAAATTTGAAGAAAGAGGGCAAAAAGAGAACCTACATGCAGTAGCTCCATATGTAAGAGTGATTGGGTTCCTTCAAAAATTCATATAATGGTGAGAATGAAGATAAATAGTTGGAGCCCATTACTTGACATATATATTTATTGTTTATTAACAGAGAAAGCCCATAAAATCTGGTTAAATTATGTTAGAAATATTGAAACTAGTTGGTTTTTAATCCAAAAAAAAATAAACAATAAAATTGGTTCTTAGCGAATATGCAAAGTGGAATCCGTCGTTTGATGGGTTCCACTTATTTTTCTCTTCATAGTCACATGATAATAACTATATTTTCTTTACCAGAAAAACAGAAATTTTATTGAAACTGATGCTCTGTCTGGGTTTTAAGCTGCTGCATGAATAGTGGCTTTGAGGATCTATATTATTTTGTTTTTTTATTTCTTTAATTAGTGGGTTGTTGTGTCTTGCCGCAGAGTTTGGGGTGTTGGGTTATACTTTGTGACCTGATTGTTGGTCTCTGTAGGTGTTGAGTTTTTGTTGGGGACTGTTGTCCTTGTTTGGGCCTCTGTTCTTATGATTTTTTGTCTTGCTTATAGAGCTGTTTACCCAAATGTATTTTATAACTTCATATTAATAAAAAAAATTCTTGTTGATCTCAAAAAAAAAAAAAAAACAAAAACCAAAAAACAAAAAACTAAACAAAACAAACAATAGAAACCCCAAAGAGCAACAATTATGAATGGCCTAACCACCTGAACCTATATAACCGTATGAACCAAAGTAAGGCCAATGCAAATGAACTTACCCCTCCGAGGCTCAGCCAATAGAGTTGCTACCAAACCACCATTCCAATTATCTTCAGCCGATAATGAGGGCCAAGCCATCAATGAGTTCACCAAACAAGCCAAAATGGACAGCATTGATCGCGCAACAATGGACGGGCATGATACTCTTCATTACAAGTACAATGGGAATCCATTGCACATTCAAAATGAAGAAATTTTTATTCAAGCACGAGGAGAAGGGTGGATTACTATAGTATTAAAACGAAAACCTTTACCCATTTGGAATTAGGAACACAGGCATATTCCCCTCAATCGAGGCTTTCTTGAGTTGTAGAAAATGATTTACTTAAAATTTATTTAACATTAAGAGTTGTTTGATAGTCCTACATATAGATTGGAATTAGATTAGACCAAGGTAAATCTCAGCCCAATCCTTTAAAGAAAACTCTGACTAGGTAAACTATATTAGTGAGAGAAAGAGAGAAATGTTTACTTTTTTTTTGGTCTTTGACCAATGTATCCCTAAAGTTGGCAATCAATAGACTAATCATTGTCGCGACGGATGGATAACAGTAAATCGCTGACCCAAATCCCATCTACAATTTTAAAATACCACCATAGATCCATAGCTCTAAGAACATACAAAATATATCATTTAAGATGTATTTGATAACATAACCATAATAAAAAAAATTTTGCATCTTGTAACTTTATATATAAAATGTGTATATAGGATGTTTGCATGTGTAACGTTCGAGTTAGTGTCTTCATTGTAATTAATTGTAGTAATTGACTATGTGCATGTTATTGTTGCATCTGATAACAAGCGCGTAATCAACTATTACAATTTATGTCACTAATGAAAACTCGTGCACGACATCTTGTAGATTCAATTTTCTATATGTATATATATATCACGTTATAATTGTTTCAAATTCAATCTTTATTTTCCTTCCATATATTAAAAACGCATTTACTTATCCAAAAAAAAGCAAAAAATGCACTTGATTATAAATTCATGCTTATATTAATTTTGTTAATTGGATAATTTATTCATTACGGTGAGCATTTATGTTTTGTTATAATTTATTATTATTTTTTTTAAAGAAAAAATTTACTTTCAAATAGAATTAGAGCTTTGGTATAGGTTGAGTTGGTTTCATCTTTCTAGTATGTAAATTGATTAGGAGTATTTAGAAAAAGAAAAAAAAAAAATACAAGAGAGAGAGAGATTAAAAATCTAAAATGGCGTTTTACAAAAGGTAAAGGAAATTTTGAAATTTGCTCAAAAAAAGAATTTAAATCCAAAGTCCACTGGATTACGTATTCTTAGTATCTGAGGGTAGCAATTCATCTTGATTGCCACGTGTACGGTGATTACACCGAGAAACCTTTTACACTGTAAAAGATCTGAGGAAAAGAACACAGCCTAATTGGCTCTGCCCTTTATATTCAAGTTTCGCGGCAACGCCACCCTCCCCGATTTATCTCTTTCTCTCTCTCTGTCTCTCTCTCTAAAACTCCCCTTCTCTCTCTTTTCTTGTCTCTCTCTATATATGTATATATATTTATATATGTATATGGTTGGACTTGGATTGCAGAAGCCCTCCTATTGGCAAGAAAGCCCTCTCCGATCTTACTCCGATCTATCAATTAGGGTTTTACAAGTGAGTATTATCAGACATCTTGAAAGATTACGGTTCAAATTTTCCCCCTTTCACATTTTTTTGTTTTTTTCGAAGCGTTTTTAGTTGGATTTGAAAAGTATATTCGGAGCATTATTACTTTTATTTTTATTTTTATTTTTTAAAATTTTGAACTGCTGTTGTGGTTTTTGTTTTGTCGGCTATACTGATTCATTTGAGTTTTGGGGTGAATTTGAATGTGGTTGATTGCAAATATGTTTGATTTGATTTAATTGATTTCATAGAGATTGAGCTGAATTTTGTGGAATTAGTTGTTTACTCTACTGGAAACATGTGGTGAATTTTTAAATTTTTGGTATTTTAGACTGGGTATGTTTTATTGTTTTTGTTTTATTAGTATATATTTTTTGATTTCTCCTTCGCTTCGATTGGTGTTGGAGTAGTTAAAATGGCAGCAATGTTTGTTAAAAATTATTTAAATCTTCCGTCAGCATCACCGTGGGCATCACCGTCGATCGTCAAAATCAGTTACGTCCTTTCTTCAAATGGGCTCAGCTCTTGTGGAGTCATCTATTTGGTTCATTTGGGACGAACATACTAAGGACTAGGGGCATTGCTCTGTGTGTATGTGTGTGTGTGTTTGTCTTTCTCTCCCTCTCTCTCTCTTTTTCATTTTATTAAAAATATATTTGTTACATCTTTCCCTAAATAAAATGAAAATTAAGTCAATCCATCAACGTGTCTGGCAATGTTGTAAAAGTGTAGTACCTCTAAGCTTCTCCATGAGTTTGGTTTTTGTAATATAGAGTTCTAGCTCTTCTTTGTGCTTTAAGGGAAAATTAAGGCAAGGTTTCCTACAAGATCTTTGTAGAAGGTGATTGGCATGATGAGGTGGGGTAACAATTTGATTGTCTTTGTCCTTTTTAACGGTTTAGTTAGGAGATTCTGTTGGTTCCTTAGGGATTCTAATTCAGATGCGGAGTTGCAGACTGCGTATTTTTTTAAGGGGTTATCCTTGACATGGAAGGTCTTCCCCACCCCCTTTTAACTCCCGTTTATGTGGTTATTTGTGGTGTTGTTTGTCAATTGTTGAGCTCTCTTGTTGGTTATCTTGTCCTCTTTCTTTCAAGGAGTCTCCTCTTTCTGTACTGTTTCTCTCCCTTTTTATGAGTAATTAAGCCTAGCTGCCAAATGTAGTATATTTGAGCAAGACTGAATAGTTTTTTTTATTTTGCATATTTGATATATTCATTTTCATATTTCAGAAATAATATCATAGACTGAGTTAAAGGGACTGGCTGACTGGCATATTATTGCTGACCATGTGTTAGTAGCATCTTCTTGGACATTAATGTTGAGTAGTATATCAAAATTCATTAAAAAAAAAAAATGCTGACTAGTATAATGCTGATCATGTCCTTATTTAACCAATGTGGCTGTGCTTTTTTTCTTTTTTCTTTTATTTGGCTTAAATCTTTTTGAAGATTGAATGGTGCCAGATTACGTTGGTGTCATTATTATTGTTATATTATTATTATTATTATTATTATTATTATATTTATATAACATAGGTTGCATCCGTGATTAGTTCTTTGTTTATTTAATTTTTACTTTCCAAAATTGATGTAATAATTTTCATAATAGATGTGTTTCAGATAGATTAAAAAATATCATGGCTCCAACAAGAAAATCAAGAAGTGTAAATAAGCGGTTGTCAAACTTCAATGAGATCTCTCCTGACAAAGATGTTGGGAATCCAAACAAATCTAGACAACGGGTGAGTCTTTTGCATCATTTTCTGAATTTTTATGTTTGGAGACTATTATTGACATTAAAGTGAACTTCTTGTACTTTTGGCTAATGCTTTATATATCCAACTGTTTATTCAAGGGTTCTTATGTTTTATGATTAATTATTTGATGCTCTTGTTGTAAGCTGTTAGCTGCCTTATTCTTGTTATGGAATCAGCAGTAGAAGTTCCTGCATTAGGACTTGATTCCACTTATTAATTGCCTTTAACTCTGCTGATATGGGTATAGAAACTTTTGGAGTTTTGGTCATCCAACAACTATTAGGGAATTGAGTCGACATTTCAACACAGTTTGCTTGCTGATCTCCCCCCCCCCCCCTAAAAAAAAAAAAAATATATATATATATATATATATATATAAAATTATATTTGTTAGGGGCATTTATATTTTTAGAAGTGAATTGTTGATACTAGTTGCATTTGTTCTTTTTGGGGATGGTGTTTGAGGTGTTTAGACTTTAGATGATGGAAGGACGCATGGATTGGAAGAAGCTAGAAATCAAAAAATTATCTTCCAAATAACAATTACTACGCATTCATTTGTTTTTTAAACAATCAACAAAACAACTTTTATTATATAGTAATAATAAAATATTAAAAAGATACTAGGAGGACAATACATCCTACCAAATAGTATGAAACTGTAAAATAAAACAGAAAGAAAATAAACCAACAAAAAGCCAACCAAACATAAATTTCTGTCCAACCCTACTCATTCATAAGCAATAGGCACATATCAAAGGGTCTTTAATTCATTTATTCAAATTTGCTTGAAAGTATCAAAATTGTGTAGAAAACCACAAGAATGATCTAGTGTTTCAAAGTCTTTAAAATTTATCAATAAACCCTTTAGGAGAAAATTTCATCTGAAGTCACGCTTAAACCATGGGATCAGTTATTCTATGTGAGCACAAGGAAGGCAAATTTTCAAAGGCTGCAACATATTAAAGGAACGTGGAAATAGGCAAGATCTTTACGCACGAAATCCTTCTTGTACTCAAAGAAGGCAGTTGAATTATGATATGTGGTCAATCAAACTTCTGGCTTACAAGAAATCCAATATATGTGGGTTAGAATTTTTCAAGGTTGAGATTGAAAGATATTTTACTTTGATGAAATCCACTTGGTTTAGACCAACGTGTGCATCTTTGATTTTCATCTGGAAATTTGCTATTAAAAATAAGATGTCACAAAAGGAAAAAATTTCGGTGCTGCAGGATTTTCATGGAGGAAGAAAATGGGTTTTTCTTAAAAATATTTTTAAATTTCCAAAAATACCTTTGAAGTCATTAAGAATTACAAAATGCCCCTACATTGGAATTAAGGACCTCAACTCCCTTCCTTACTAGACATCTAAAAATTTTAAGAACTCTAAAACAAGGTGGGTAGACCTGCTTATTGATTGTTCAGAGCGAAAGGAATAGTTGGTTTTTGCTTTATCTCATATATATGCATATATATAGGGCTGTTAAAGTACAGGATATCTTGGACTATTCCGTACGATCATGACGGTCCATGGATGACACGCGCATGCGGTGTAGCCCACTAACGGCTGTGATCATACGGGATATCCAGGATATCCCACACATGATCAAAGCTGTACATATATATTGCCTCCCCTCTTGCCATTGTGGTTCTATCTTGATGGTTTTTCATCCATGTTGAGCTTCCAACCCTCTTTTGATTTTTACCTTTTTCAACTTGAGAAGGCTTTGATATCATGTTATTTTTTGGACTAATAAAGAAAGGTTGTCTATTATTATTAAAGAGGGCGTAGCCCTAGTAAATAAACAATGAGAACATACAAGAAAGCTTTGTAAGACTCTAGACAAAAAGTATGATACACATTACACAGACATGCCTAATATGTCTAACACCCTCCTTCTCAAACTCGTGATATATTGTAGAGCCAGGAGTTGTTAAATCAAATATAAAGGCATTGAAGTTTGTGAGACTTTGTGAAGAATTCGGCAAGCTGCAAGGATGTTTAGAGATTACGGTCATTGAGGTGTTGTTAGTGCACTTGGATCCATAAATTAGCCAACAAAGATGTAGACTAATCGGTCGAATGAAAAACGCTTAGCTTGGATTACTTGGACTTTAACCCCACCAATTCCCTTAAGCAACTTAATTTCACGATCATCTAGGATGTCTTGATCATGTTTTGTTTTTCAAAGGATTTCTCATCCTTCCTCTTTAACTTCATCCTATTTTTCTTTTTGAAGGAAAAAAAACAGCATTATTGTACACTTCATGGGAAATTGGTTGACATCTTGGCTGTTGGCATGGTGTGCTGTCCTTTTAGTGACTACAGCCCTTGAAGTGGCATATTTCTATGTATACACACACTCACAAGCACCTATCAAATTCTTTGTGAAAGTATATGGAAGTGTCGAACTGTCAATTACTTTGCATCTTTCAATTTCTTGATATAATGCTGGGTTTTACTAACCTTGAAGGCTTGAATTAATTATGAATTATGAATTTATTTAATGTTACTGTCATAATATTTTTTGCAGAAGAGGAAGTTGTCCGACATGTTGGGCTCTCAATGGAGCAAGGAAGAACTTCAGCGTTTCTATGAAGCCTATCGGAAGCATGGGAAAGATTGGAAGAAAGTATGCGATTTGTTGCCATCATAACTCAGTTTGCTATATAAAAAATTTCTTAGTTGACCATAATTGTTTGTATTATCATAATACTCTGAGCTTTTTATTTCTTGACCAAAAAGGAAGCTTTTATTTTATGTAGTTCGAATTGGGGAAGCATTCTGTGACTTATTTGTCATCTATTTCATGATAAAGCTTCACTGGTTATGTTTTCTATTGTGTACGGACAATCACTTACGTTATTTGCTTTTTTAACTGTTGATTCCTGTGAATTTTCAGGTGGCTAGTGTAGTACGTAACAGATCTATAGAAATGGTGGAGGCCCTTTACAATATGAATCGGGTATGCATGATCTTTTAGTGCTAGCTTAGTTAATGTCTAGATTCACTAAATATCTTTCTTAGTTTCAGTAAATTTGGATGGTTTCGGTTTCTATAATAACGGTTGCTGCATGAAACCACATCTTTAATCTCTTTTGTCATATAAGCACATCCGGTTTTGTGCAATGGCAGCTGGATATGCACTGATGGACTTGTACAATTTTTTTCATTTGATTTTTGCTTTGCCACAATGAATTTATTTGGATGAATGAAATATCAGGATTTGTGATCTTAGTTCTTTTTTTTTTTTTAATTGAAATTTAATTTCCAGCGCCATGCTTGTATCAATATTTACATCGTCCCCCTGTTCACTTTGCTATTTCTTTCCCCTCATTTCAATAAGTACTATTTTCTACTCAGTTTTTTGTTCTTTTTTATCTTTCTCATCTCTGTCGTTTTGAGTGTTTGTATGTACTTGATAGAGAGCCTTAGTGTTTCAATTTTTTTTGTGGTTATAGTTTGATGATCAAATCTGTTAAATTTCTGCCAATAGTCCAATAGCCTTGGTGGGTTTTGGTGGTGTAATGTTTCATTCTCTTTTATTTTTGTTTTTTGCTCCATTGATTTGCTCTGTGTTATTTTTACTTTTTATTTTTTAGGGAGATCTACTTTGCCTCTATCAAGGTTTGTATATCCCTTTCGTTTTCTGAATAAGTTCATTTTAAGCATAAATAAAATAAAGGCTGCCAATTTTTTTGGTAGTGAACAGTTATACGGAGTATCTGATTTCTATTTAGGGGTTGTTAGGAGCATGTTCTAAATTCTGGAAATTGTTTGCTTGTAAGCGGCCAAACTAGTATTGGAACTAGGTGTTTAGATTAAGCTGGGTTTTACTTCAGTTGGATTCTATTGTCTGTAAATCTGGAAGTTTAGCATTTAATTATTTTTAATAATTTGGAAAATTCCCAACTGCCTAAAGTTAAACTTAAATTTGGCAATTTTTGAAAAATTGCATTTAAGGTGAAATTTTTTCACGTCAATTCATGAACTAAAAGTCATAGTTTGGAGACAGTTAGACAAGTAACAGTGCCTTTTCAAGTTTGTTGGTTTCAAGATTTAGGTACATAGGGAAAGTCTAAATCTAGAAGGGGCTGTTTTGAAATGTTTGTGTGGTTCAGAGATGGAATTGAATAAGCTCATTTCAATATTTCATGGTCAATTTCTTTAAAGCAAGTAAGAGTCCCTTTTCTAGTTGTAACACCACGAATCGGGCTATGCGATTTTACTAATGGAGAAGTGAATACCCAACATAATTTTTGAATTTTTTGGTAGTGCTCTTCTATGGTTTCAATATTATTGAGAGGTCATATGAGACGTATGACATTTAAAATTAACCACCCTGCAAAATTTAAATACATCTAACTCCATATAATGGTCATTTTTTATGTTCTAAATATGGGGCATTACATTATGAATGAAGCCTAGAGTAATTTAATTTGTGTCTTTTATATTCGATATTGAGATGCTTTTGATTTTCAGGCATACTTATCCTTGCCGGAGGGGACAGCTTCAGTGGTTGGCTTGATAGCAATGATGACCGATCACTATAACGTCCTGGTGAGATTGGGTATCAGATTTCAATAGATGTTTTGGATGCTTTTATATGTTCTTTTTTTTTTTTTAAAGACTTATTTTCAATGTTCATTCTTAAAGTGTGGTTTTTTCCTCTTTGGAAGCCTCACTTTCTAAAATTATAAGTAAAAAATTTTCATAAGTGTGGTTGTTTCTAACTTTATTCCTTATTTTATGTAATGGTTAGAAAATGAGACCTACTACTAATAGTTATTTATGAGCTTGTGCAAAAGTATTGTCATCATTGTGCATGGTAATAAATCAAATTCAAGGTATACAACATGTGTGTGTGTGTATATATATATATATATACATTTATTAATTATGTTTGGAAGTCTCACATCCCATAGCATTTAAATATTGAGTTTGTTATGGCTTTATGCACTTGTTTGGGCCCTCTGCCTAATAGCTTAGGCTATTGGGTTGGAAACTCAACTTGGTATTAGAGCATGTCGTTCTTGGGTCCGTTTCGTTTGTGTGGCCGTCTTTGTTGTTCATGTAGCTGGTCCGTTTTTGTCTTGTTAGGCTTGCACGTGAGAGGGAGTATTGGGAAGTCCCACATTGATTAAATATTGAGTTTGTTATGTCTTTATATACCCGTTTGAGCCCTCCACCTAATAGCTATTGGGTTGGAAACTTAGCTATATACATACTTATATATGTATCATATGTATGCTTGGATTTGCTACTTTGATTAAATATTGAGTTTGTTATGTCTTTATATACTTGTTTGAGCCCTCCACCTAATAGCTATTGGGTTGGAAACTTAACTATATACATACTTATATTTGTATCATGTGTATATATGTATATGCTTGGATTTGCTATAAAAAATTTTACAAAATGTTGAACACAGAATACTTAGCCTAAGCCCCTAATATCAATTCTTTTTTAAAGCAACAATTGGCACAATAGTGATCTATATGATTTACACATTTTAATATTGTTTAGATATGGATGGCAACATTTGAAGATGTTTAAAAGGAATAAAAAACTTAAAATGTAGAAAGTGAGAACTTTAACTTGAATATTTCCAAGTTAGTACTGTGTTATATCTTGCTTATTATTGCTGATCATGTCTGGTTCTCCAACTGTACAACTTACCATCAAGTAGAACTACCTAGAAGTGATAAAATAAATACTAGCAAACCCATCTCTGATGTCAGTTTTCATATCATCTATTTTTTTTTGTGAATGATCGTTTGTTGGGACTTTGCTTGGCCTTACTACATTTGTTAGGTGAATCACCTTGTAGTTTATGCTATAATATTATGCGTGCCTTGAAATTTTACTGAAGATGGGTTAGTATGGATGTTTATCCGATGGGTTGTAAATTGACAGGAGGGGAGTGATAGTGAACGGGAGAGTAATGATGCATTGGGAACTCGGAAATCTCAGAAACGTGCACGGGGAAGAGTTCGGCTTAGCATCCCAAAAGAAGATATTTTGCAATCTCATTCGGTTGCATCAAGTGATGGATGCCTATCATTATTGAAGAGGAGGCGCTCTGATGGTAATATATTATGTTGAATTTTTGTTCGTGAAGGATTTTTATTATTTTTTTTTTTTTGGGTTCTTCATGCACTTGTTAGCTTTTGTAGTTTTCTTTTTCATCTCTATAATATCATTAAAAAAGGATGTTCTAGTATAGAGAAGGAATAGAAGTGGCAAAATAAAGCTTAACCCAATCGTATGAAAGAAGGGAAAATGGAAAGGTGCTTGTTGACATTTTGGTTTTCAATTTCTCCTATGACTTGAAAAAAAGGAAGTTTTATCTTATTAAAAGGGAAAAAATATTTACAGAAGGGGAAGAAGTGACGTAAGAGCAATATAATGCAACCTGATGAAAGAAGGCAAGAGAAAAAAAGAAAACAAGAAGAGAACCTGTCTAAGAGATTATGTAGTTCTTGACTTCTTGGTGCTGGTTCTCCTTGTTTGTGTTCTAGTGACCTGGCTAGAATATTACGTTCATTAGTGATAATTGGTATAAAAAAATAAGAGGCTTGATCTCGTTTTAGTTGGACTATTCTTCATTTATTGAACTTGACACTTGGATGAACTTTGAAATTTTGCCTCTCACTATGTCTAAATGTCTCATTATTAACTTAAAATAAATTGGTTTTCCCTAGTTTAACTTCACTTATGCCCTAGTTGGAGGGTGACCAAACTTTGAGTGTGTTCATGTGAAGCAAGGTGACATTATATTTTAACTGACAAACTGCTAAGGCTACAATATGTTAATATCTTCAATGCTATCAGCTTTAAATTCTGGGGAAGGGTTTAACCCCAAGGGGTAGCTGAGTTGGCAAAGGACCCTGTCTCAAGAAGTGAAGGTTCTGAGTTCGACTCTTCCTAAACCCCTTGGGACCACCCACACAAGGTGTCATGGTTCTCATGGGCCTTGGACTTACCTGGTCCATATGGATTGTGGAGTCTTATATGGGCCCAGGGTTTGCCCGAAGGGATTACTTGTTATAAAAAAAAATAAAAAATAAAAAAATAATAATATTCTGGGGAGGGGTGATTCGTGAGTAATCATCACCCTTTTTTATTAACCACATTAAAGGGGCTAAATGGCTAAAGTAAGTGTGGTTAAAACTTAAATGAACAAGATGCCCTTGAGGCACCAGGACATTATATTGCCCAAGGTGTTAGGTGCAAGCATTGAGCTCTCCTATGTAAAGCAAGGTGTCATTTTTTAAACTTTTACTCTTAATTGGAGAAGAAATTGAACTCTTTTCCATTTATGTCTATTAGTGCACATGGCATCATCTGTTGGACACAAGAGGTGCATTAATATGCCTTCCTTGCTTTATGTAGTCTAAATCATTTCTGTTACTTAGATGCTCATTTATGAAATTACGGAAACTATGTCAGTTTTTCTATTGGAATATGATATATTATATGTATAATAGCTTTGCTCCTCAATGATGTTAGTCATTTACTTTCTCCACCTCTAGCACATCAACCAAGTCACTCGTCTGACTAAGGGCACCCTGCCTTAGCTGGGGCAAGTCTTTATTGTCGCACTTCACCTTGTTTGAGCAAGTAAGTGTTTGCCCGGAGTGCCTTTGCCTACACTGGCTGTTGTACTTTTTAACCTTTGATTTCCTTTAAAACATGCTTAAAGGATTTCTGAAGAAGTACTTTTCCCAGTTAATTCAATTCCATTTAATTAGTGGACCATTTTTAATCTTTAAATCAAATAGAAAGATGTCGAGATGTGCTGAAGAAGTGGCTCTAAATTTTTGACAATGTCATTATCATTTGAGACTGTGTCATACCATGTTTCAAATGAATGGTTTCTTGTTTCTCCTTTACTAATTACTCCTGTAAATGTGCAAATTGAATCAAATGCTAAATTCGTACTGGGTTTATATAACTATGATCACTGTTTTGAGTTTCAAATATGTTTTAGGTCGCGCTGTTGGGAAAAGGACACCTCGCTTTCCTGTTTCATATTCATATAAAAAAGAGGGTCGGAAGCTAGAGGTGGATGCGAATGACGATGATGTTGCACACGTGGCAGCATTAGCATTAACTGAGGCTTCACAGAGGGGAGGTTCTCCTCAAGTTTCTCGAACACCATACAGACGAACAAATTATATGAAAACCTCACCTGTTAAGAGCGGGGAAAGGATGGTAGTTGTTTACATATTTTTCCATTATGTTTGCTTCTTTCCGGTAATGTTACTGGAATATTATTTAATTGATTTAGTTCCTGTTAATGTGATTTAGCGTTCACAGTCAGAGATGGCCCAGGCTGAGCTTCATGGTGCTGCCAAGGATGAAGACTGTTTGGAAGGCAGTTTAGGAAGCAGGGGTGCTGAAAATGGAGATTATGCCAGAGATTCAGCTCGTTGATGGATATAGAAGGTGTTGGTACTGTAGAAGTTCATCGAACAGGGAAGAAGTTTATGGAAAGAAAGATAAAGTTGAAGACATTGGAAATGATCAGTTTGATGATGGCCGGGAAGCATGTAGTGGCACTGAAGAAGGACTTGATGTGAGTGCAGTGAAGGGAATAGTTGACATTGAGGTTACAAGAGCAAAAATTGATCGACCCTCTCCTCAGGGTCAGAGGAAGAGGAGCAAGAAACTTTTCTTTGGAGGTATGTGGGTGGGTGGGTGGGTGGGAGGGAGGGTAATCAGTATTGGACGTATATTTTTACCTCATTCGAGATTTTAAGTTTCTTATGCAGTCATGTCTTAATCTTATACCTTTCCATTTGTTTTAAGTGAAAAGAGTGGTAGGGGGTATCTGTATATTTTTAGGTATTTCCTGCCCTTTAAAGATTTTCTCTTTTTAAGTGTGGAAGTATTTTTTTCCTTTTATTGGAGCTTGTGAGTGTATAGTTACCAGTTTGGATATGGGAAGGAGATGTAGTGAAAGGAAGTGGGAAGCACTTCCTTAAAATTACAGGAAACAAGAGAAGGGGAAACCTACATAATTGCAAACTACTCACAAAGAACCTTAATGTCGAGGGATGTCAACTAAATGTTATTAACATTGGCAACATGTTTCCTGAACTTTTTCAGAAGCACTTTTCCCATGGAAGCATTGTGCTTCTGCAACATATCTGATAATGGAAAATATTCAATGGAAATGGGTTCTGCAGAAAAAATTAGAGAATTTTGTTCTTGATATTTGTTCTTTTCTATTTATACTTAATTCATTTTTATGTAGATGGAAGCTCTGCCTTGGACGCCTTGCAAACATTGGCTGATTTGTCTTTAATGATGCCAGCATCCACAATGGAATCTGGTAATGATTTAATGGTTCTAGTTTATATTCATAAGAATGTATCTGTTTATGTTGGTGTGCTTGGGTTCAAGGGTGTAAAGTGTGTCATGGGTTGGATAATCGGTCTTCGTTGGATTTCTTATGCTTAATATTTTGTTTATTCGATCTTGTAATTTTCTTACAGGATATTGTTTTGATAATTGATGCCACTATGTCCTTTTGATTTATGATATTACATATATTTAATGAAGTTTATTGCATGACTGAGTTTGTGTTGGTTTACATTGCTATGCATTTTTCTAGTGCAGATATTAGGTTATATTTATTTGTGTTTTGTGGGATTTAAAGAAGGCTAATGTACTTAGCAATTGGGTCATCATCTAGATTAGTAGTTCAGTCAGCTTTTTCTATATCATCGTTGGAACTAGAAATAGTATTGGAGAGAATATTATCAATGGCATATTTATTGAAGTTTTTGGAGGCATTGACAATATTTTCATATTCTGATATCTAGATATTTCTTTGTAACACACGCGCGCACACACACACACACATGTGTGTGTGTGTGTGTGTGTATATGTATATCTATATGTATGATCAAGTAAATACTATGAATTAAAGAAAGGGCAAAAAAATCCATGTACACAAGACTATGCGAGGTATACAAAAAACCAAAGAAAAAGAGAGAGAGAAAACAGAAATACAATTTTAACGAGACAAGAATGCTATGAAAAGGCACCTGGTTACCACTAGCATCTGAGACTACTCATCGAAAAGGAGACTAGCCACTTTATGTTTCAAATTGTGCACCATAAGCTTCACCCCTCAAAATTTTGTAGTCCTTCCAATGAGTCCAAAATATAGCATGAGGTACCTTTTTCCAAACCGACAGGAAATGTCTTGCTACTTCTACACTACCAAAAATATTAAAAGTTAAAACAAAACTCCCACCACTGATGGGCCACTTAACAATGAAAAAAGAAAGTGATCACGGACTGACTCGGCTGCTACACATAATACACTGATTTGGAAATACAAAATTCATCCTAATAAGATGATCAATTGTCAAGCATTTATACTAGGATGCCATCCGAGTAAAGAAAGTTACTTTTGAAGGAGCTTACAGCTTTCAAATAAAAGATAATAAACCAACACTCTCACACATCTGTAGAGCATATTGAAATATGACTTCACTGAGAAAAAACCCATTTGCCTCATTATCCACGCAATACTATCTTCCAGATCCCTAACGACTTTAACCGCATAAACATGTTCAAAGAATTCCATCACACTTTCCAACTTGTAATGATTAAAATTTCTAACACAATATTCCAGGACATCAGGTATTCCATTCAGGGCAAACAATTCTTTGACCAGGCGTCTCTTTGGACTGCAATGTCATAAAGATCTGGAAATCTCTTCCTTAACTCCACCTCCCTGCACCAAATATCTTTCCAAAATCTAATCCGCGCCCCAGTCCCCTACTTTAAACCTCACCTCTTTCATGAAAGATCCAAGACTACTCATAATAACTTTCCAGAGGCCTACCCCATAACTACTGCAAGCCGTTTTGCCCACTACTCCCCTTCACAACCATATTTCCATTGACTTTATATATATATTTTTTTTGTAAAGAGTCCTCTCCCCTACAAACCTCCAAAGCCATTTTCCCAATAGAGCTTGATTAATATTGATTTAACAAGTGATATATATATATATATATATTAATGAAAAGGTAACTTTTATTGAAGGAAAAAGTGGGGGAAATGCCTGTACATGTGTGGTATACAATATATCACTTGTCACTTGTCTATATCATTTTCACAAGTGATATATTTAAAGGTATATTGATGTGTTAATAGATATAAACTCTGGTTTTGACTAGTTACCAGTTCCAACTCAATATAGAGAAAATGTGGGCTCTTACTCTTGAAATGTAACTATGTAAGTACAATGTTGAGGGCTCTTTTGTTGAATTGGACTTTCTATTAAGCCAAAGCAGGAGGTTGATTATGGAAGCTCACAAATGTTTAGTTACATTAGGGAGTGGGTTGGCGCCTGTGTCCTTGGTATTGGTGTTGGTTTTGCTTGTGTCTATGCTTGGTTCAATCTCTTTTATTAATATTTATTTTTTTATTGGTTCTAGAGTCATCTGTGCCAGTCGAGGAAGAAAAAAACAACTCTTGATATAGCTGATAAATCTACTCTGGGTGAAGTTATGTCTTCAAGCCACAAAACAAAACTCTCAGGGGCTAAAGATAAAGTACTTCATTCAATTTCTGGAGTTGATGTACCTACCTCTAGAAAATCTAAACTTGGAAGGGATTCAGCAATTGATGTGGATGCTCGTGCCGAAGCAAAACAGCAATCTCAGTCTACAAATAAAGTTGGGAAAAGAAAACGCAAGTCCTTGGCATCAAAGGTTAGTTTTGAAAACTTTTATAATTTAGTTAATCTAAATGTTCATTGGTCCCACCCCCTCTTGATAGGATGAGCCTCTTCTCCGTTTTTCCATTGTTTTAATAACCAAAAACAATTCTTGTGCAAGTTGCAGATATCAACATCTGAATCTCATCTCAGTGATCCTTTGGAGTCACCGGTATGCAAATCTATGTGTTTTAACTTCCCATGCATTTATCTCTAATGTTTCTATGGAACCAAATGACTTTGTTGTTATCATACTCCTTGATAGCTATTCAGCCTATTCTTTAGTTAAGTGTCCTCACAATCTATTGGGCACTCCACCTGATAGCTTAGGCTTTTAGGTTGGAAACTTTTCATGGTATCAAAGCATGTTGTTCTCAGGCCCGTTTCGCTTGTGAGTCCATTTTTGTTGCCCACATGAGAGGCCTGTTCTTGTCTTGTTAGGCTGCATGTGAGGGGGAGTGTAGGAAAATACATCATCTCACATGGCACAAATATTGGATTTGACATGACTTCATATACTTGTTTAGGCCCTCCACCTAACAACTTAGGCTTTTAGGTTGGAAACTTAAAAAAACTAAACAATATATATGTGAGACAATTTCTGGGAATATGTTGCATGTTCATTTGAGTATATGTTGAGGCGAATGATGTTTTTAACTTTTTTCCCTTTGGGCCACTAAGTTCTACAATCACCACTCTTCATTTGTGGCTGCAGTCACTAGTTCACCATGTAGTTTTAGTGTCTGATGTTACTTCTCCATTTCATAGGACTTGGCTGAAGAAGAAAATAAGTTTGTGATCAAAGGTAAACGTACCGGTCCAATATCTGCTCTTTCAAAACAATGGAAATCGGTCAGACCTCAGGAATATTCTACTTCAAATAGTGATCAGAAAAGAGCAGGGACCGATGTGGCAGTATCAACAGTAAAGGTACCTGCTACAAGCCAGTTTAGCTTACCAACCAAACAAAGAAGTAGGCGTAAGATGGATCCACAGAGAATGTTGATACAGAAAGAGATGAAGTCTCGTGATAAGATTATAAAAGACCAAGTTAATAAGTTTTCTACACCACTCATTGACAGAGCGCTCTATCTAAAGGTTAAATCTACGCATTACTCCACATTTTTTAAGATTTCAGTTTCTAGAGTGTAGAGTGTATTCACACACACACACACACACACACACACACACACACACACACACATATATATAGATACATATATATATATATATATAATATATATATATATATATATATATATATATATGTATTTTTTTTTTTAATATTTATATTTATATTTATATATATTACTGACTTTGCAGGAAAAGCTTTCTTCTTGTCTATCATCTTATATGGTGCGTAGATGGTGTGCTTTGGAGTGGTTTTACAGTGCAATTGATTACCCTTGGTTTGCAAAAAGGGAGTTTGTGGAGTACTTAAATCATGTTGGACTCGGCCACATTCCAAGACTAACTCGTGTTGAATGGGGTGTTATAAGAAGGTAATTACTATTTAATTGCTGCTATATGCATTTACACAACTTAATTGTGTGAAAACTGAAAATCATTGCAAATAACGTCAAGGTCATTTGCTTGTTGATGCAGTTCCCTTGGGAAACCTCGGAGGTTTTCTGAAAGATTTCTGCATGAAGAAAAGGAGAAACTTAAACAGTACCGGGAATCTGTTAGAACTCATTATACTGAACTTCGTGCTGGTCTTAGGGAAGGACTTCCAACAGATTTAGCACGACCTTTAACAGTTGGACAACGAGTAATCGCTCTTCATCCCAGAACAAGAGAAGTTCATGATGGAAGCATTCTCACTGTTGATCATGACAAATGCAGGGTTCAGTTTTACCACCCAGATATAGGAGTTGAATTTGTCAGGGTAAAGCATTCTATGATATTATGTTATTTTTTTTGTCTTATGTTTCTATTATCTGTATGAAAGATGGTGTTGAATCTGTTAGTTGTTAAATTTACACATTTAACACCATGAAAAGCATTAGAATTTAGATATTTCTCATAATGAAATAGAAATATGTTATCTATTTTCTCATAGTAATTGTAAAGCTATGTATATTATGCAGATTTCAGATTTTGGAGATTCTTTCCCTTTTTTTGCTAATGCTTTTTACACTAAAACCCAATCAGCTCTAGCTCAGTGCTGGGTGGAGAGCTTGGTGGGTGATGAGAGGATTATAATATAGAGATACTTGCCCTTTGATTGAAACACTATCTATTGGTTGTTCTGCAGCTATTATAGGATGTCCTGTGTAATGTTTGCAGTGGATAAAAATTCTTTATTGACCTTTGAGTAATTCAATCATATCCATAGATGTTGATCAGTTAAAGCTAGCTGTTTCTTGTAATAGTATCTTAATTTAGCTGACCGTGTTGCCTCTTTTATAATGTATTATGGCAATATAAGATCCAGCATTTTTCTCGTATCTGTTTGTTGTCTGTTTTCCACTTGTAGTTGTCATTTATGTGGGGTACTAAGCAGTACTCTTCTGTGTACCTTCATTTTTTTTTTATGAATTAAAATGTATATTAATCACAAAAGGCTTAGCCCAAGTACATGAGACATATACAAGAAACAAGCAACAATGCACAAAAAAATACCCCTATTATATCGTAAGGGAATCTAAGAAAAGAACAAAAGAAGGTTTACTAATCCTAGCATAGCTAGAGAACCACAAAAAAAGATCCTTAGTAAACCCGGACTTGAGATCAATGATAGACTTTTCAATCCCTTCTAAAGTCCTACGATTCCTTTCTCTCCAAAGACACCAAAAAATTGCATGTGGAACCATCCTCCAAACCACTTTAGTATCTTTACCACCCCCTTTAAACCACCAACTAGAAAGAAGAACATACGTGGTTGAAGGAAGAACCCATTGAATGCCAAAGACATTGAAAGTAAACACCCAAAGACTCCTAGCCACCTTACAATGAATAAAGAGGTGGTCCACTGTCTCCGCTTCTTCTTTACGCAAAATACATCTATTGGGCAAAATAATACCTCTCCCAATAAGATGATCCAAAGTCAAACACTTATCCCTACTCACCAACCAACAAAAAAAGACCACTTTAGAAGGAACCAAAGCAATTCATACAATCTTCCCCGGGAGGAAAATAGCACCAAAAGGCCTCAAAATATTGTAACAAGATTTTACGGAGAATAACCCTTTAGAGTCCTTACGCCACACCAAGGAATCATTCTCACCCACCAAAATCTTGCTATCGTATAGCACTTGGTAAAAAGATAAAGCACTTTCTAACTCCCAATCATTGAAGCATCTAACAAAAATAATATCCCAAAAAATAACCCCATTAACAACATCTAAATAGTCTTTAACCAAAGCATTCTTGTCTTGCACCATATCAAAGAAGGGAATTCAAACATAAGAGGCACATTGGAGCACCAAACATCCTTCCAAAACCTCACTCTACTACCATCACCCACTTTAAAACCAACCTCCTTGAAAAAGTTAAGGCCTTGCATAATAGCCTTCCAAAGACCCACACCATGAGAACCACTAACATCATTAGTCCACCACCCATCACTAGTAACACCATACTTCCACACCACCACATCCTGCCACAAACCTTGTTCACCCCTACCAAAAGTTTCGGTGGATTGGGTATTAGATCTATTCTATGTACCTTCATAAATTTAAACTACAATATTTTTCTTTTCCCTTCCCCCCCCCCCCCCCCCCCCCCAGCTCTCTTTTTAAAGGCAATAATCTCATTTTGCCTTTCTCTGGAAGTATATTGCTGTGGTTTTAAATGCAAAAATGTCTGTATTAGTTGAAAATGTGAAGTAGTTCATCTTGGAAAATTACCTAGTATCCATTGTTTGAAAGGTTCCAAATGGTCAGCGAGAAAGGTGTTTTGAGGAGTGTTACGCAAAGCATATTAAGAAATTTAAAATGGGTTTCAGTGACTTCACTGCTGACGGGGTGGAAAAAGATGATCATGGAAGCAGTTTCAAGTTAGGATAAAGTGATATTGCTCACATTGAAGTTGCTCCTATAGTTGTACTTATTTATTTATATTTAATTTTTGTCCTATATAAGAATTGAGGTGATGGGTTATAGCAGGATCCTACAAATAATCTTTTAATTTTATTTGAAGTTTCTGTTGTTCATCACTTATTTAGAATGACATGAAATATTTCACGTTTAATTACAGGATATTGATTGCATGCCTTTGAACCCACTGGACAATATGCCAGATGCTCTGAGGAGACAGCACATTGCAGTTAATAGATTTTCTGTTGACCCTAAAGGGCCAAAATTGAATGGACAATCAAATATTGGAAGGTCTATGACATTTGATCCAAGTGAGCATCTGGAAAATGTACAGGGCCATTCTTATATTCTTCATCTAATCATAGTACAAATTCTATGATAAAGCAGACAAAGGTCAGTATACCTACATAATTCAAATATAATCTTAAAAATTAGATATAATCTTAAAAATTAGAATTTTCATCTTATCATGATTTTCTTTCAAACACTGTATTTTACATTCAGACATTCAGTCAGTTACGTACTTTTTTTTTTCTTCTTTTCTCTTTAGCATTTATTTTTTATATTTTGTTCTGTTCTTATTATTTGTTTATATAATAACTGTTTTACTTGTCAAGTCTCATGACAAATATATAATGCCAAATTTTGAATCACCTTTGATGTGCTTAATACAGTGTCTTGGAAACTGGATTGTAAGAGCAGTTGAACAATGACTAGTGAGAAGTGGGAACCATGCACTTTCCCAAGTTCTTGGACAAGTGGTTTTTGGGAAACACAATTTACCTATAAACTCTAATGAAAAGATATGTTATTTTTTTTTTTTTTTGATGAAGTAAAGTATATTATTAACGAAAAAAGAGCCGAAGCTCATGTACACAGGGTGCATACAAAAAAGCCTATAAAACTAAGCTGTCCAAAAAATTCTGATGGGGCATCTGCAAACAAAAATTAGGTGAATCCCCCCAAGCAAAAAACAAAATAAATCGCTTGTGATCTAAGATGTAGCATAGTCCGCTCATTGTCTTTAAAAGTCCTATTGTTCTGTTCCAGCCAAATTGCCCAAAAAATAGCCTGAGGAACGAGTCTCCAGCTGGCAACAGCCTCCTTGTTAGCACTTTGACACCTCCAAGACTCCACAACTGAGATAGTTCTCCAAGCCTCCTTGTTAGCATGAATATTCTTACTTTTTAATTATCTGTTTCATGTATTTTCTTTTAAATATTATATAATATGGAAATATTTTTAGTAAGTTTATTCTAATTTTATATATGTTTTCTTAAAATATATATTTTATAGTCACAAATTAGACAATTCAACCGGCTGGTGAAGCAAGTGTCCTCGACTCCTCGTAATTGGTTTCATACCTGACCCAGGGTTAATTTTACTACCTGTTAATGAACCAAATGTCTTCCTTTCTTTAATAATTAGCATATCAGAAGTAGATTGGCACATTATCCTAACAGCAAAATAACATTAAAGTCATTAAAGCTACTACATCTTAACATGGGAGTACTTGTCACGGACTCACGGGTTTCTACTGCAGTCTTGGCCTACATACAGTTCCAATGGTACAGATTGTTATGTTTCTGCTGAAATCATGCCATCTATTATGATGAAAAATGATCGGGACCACCACTTGATGGGTTCCATTTGGTTGATCAATTGAATAAAATTTCAGCTTGATTCAATGATAATGACATAAACTTTTACCTTACTTCTACAAAAGTTCATGGATGCAAGAATTTTTCAGAACGTCTAATCGAAGATTTGAATTCAAGCTGATTTTCTGTATTCTTGATGTACTAAATGTGCCTATCAGATAGTGATTCCTCAAGCTAATTTCTTGTATTCTTGATATACTAAATGGACCTATCAGATGGTGAGTCCCAATCACTTGCCTTCATACTGACATGGCATGAGAACCTTATGGTCTGAACAGATAGAACAATGAGTCATGCCCTTTTCCTGTCATAGATCAAATAGTAATATTAGAAATTTTGGAAGTATGATAGTTATTTTTCTGAATTTATTAAAGGAAGTAATATTTTGCCCAGGAGGATACGATATGTGACAATTCACAAGCTAAGTCAGTTGTTAATCTGCAACAAGCAGCAAATAGTCAGCCTTGTATGGCGGCACAGATCCAAGCAAGGGAAGCTGATATACGAGCTCTTTCTGACCTGACTCATGCTCTTGATAAAAAGGTGATACCATTTACTATTCAGTTATATGTTTATAGATATGTCTAACCCATCGTTATATTTAGTGACTGTTGATTATTATGATAATAGTGTGCATTGTTTTTACTTGCAAATATTCTGTCACTAGAAGAGTCATACTGAAGCTAATTCATAAGTTCATAAGTGAGTAGTCGTGTAGTCGTATCGCACATCTTTCTCCTTGTTCTTGTAAATGCTGCTCTTCCTTACTGTTTTAATGTTTCCCCAATTATACCATGCATTGTGGTATTATTATTTCGTTATTTTATCAAAGTGTCTTGACAAAGAGTTTGTTGCATAAGAAAATCTAAAGAATAACCTTCTTTTTCATTCATAGAAGTAGGAAATGGATTGCCATCCATTTTTGTATATTTATTATGTCTTGTAAAAATTGCGATCTATGAATGAAAGAAAAGGTTATTCTTTAGATTTTCTTATGCAATGATAATAAATATACTCCCCCTCAGGGCCACCCCTATGGGACTTATGTTTTGTAATTTCCCGGTGCATGTGGGACGCCCAGGGGAATTTGTCGAGTGCGTAAGCTACTCGGAAGCTCCTAATATCAGTAAAATAAAAAATAAAAATAAAATAAAATAAAAAAACATACAAAACCCAAGTGGTAGCTCAGTTGGCAAGGGATCCCACTTTAGGAAGTGGAGGTCCTGAGTTCGACTCTTGTTGAACTCCTTGAGGCCACCCACACCAGGTTTTATGGTTCTCATGGGCCTTGGACTTACCTGGTCTTTATGGATTGTGGGGTCTTATATGGACCTGCGGTTTGAAAATAAAAATAAAAATAAAAAAACTCATTTGGTTTTTGCAGATAAAGTCTTGTTTTCATAGTCTCCGAAAGAGAAGGATTTCAATGTTAATATAAGTCCATAATTTGACCTCAAATCTGTAGATAACATTGTTCTAATATTCTCACCCAAAAGGTTCAATATCTTTGTATATGGGTGTTTCCTTCTTTTTAGTTCATTTTGCTGAACACAATGGTTAGCAAAACAATTGGGTTGATTGTTTTAGAACAACTACTGATTTAATTAAATCTGAATAAAAATGCCCTTTCTGAATACCTCAAACTGTCCCCATCCCCGGAACACCAGCTATATTTTCAATCAATCCACCTTGAGGAAGTGAATCTTTATTTGAAATTTTGTATCTCATATGTTACTTCCACAAATTTTGCATTCCATCATGTTTTCCCCCATGTTCTTGGTGTGGAATCATATAATGATTGATGATTGGAAAGCAGCTGATATATATAATGTTTGGACTTCTAGGAAGCATTGTTGATGGAGCTTAGGCATTCAAATAATGACATATTGGAAAACCGAAATGATGGAGACAGCTCTCTAAACGATTCTGAGCCTTTTAAGAAGCATTACGCTATGGTACTTGTACAGCTGAAGGAAGCCAGTGACCAGGCATGTGGCTTCCGTGGACTTCTATTCAGCTTTACATATTTTCTTTTCAATGTACCATTTCTGCTCTGACGTCTTAGCAACCTTTGATTGATTGTCCTCATGTGCAGGTTTCTTCTGCTCTGCTTTATTTGAGGCAACGCAACACTTACCCTGGAAACTCCCAGCCTTCTTGGCTAAAGGCCCCAGCCATTTCTGGTGACCCTGTTGGGCCCCTAAGTTCTCTTGGTTCACTTGATAATTCTTCTCTAAACTCTCAAGAACCAGGATCTAACGTGGTTGAAATTGTCAAAGGCTCTACAATTAAAGCACATACAATGGTAGATGCCGCTATTCAGGTATAGACGTGCCTCAGAGTCATGATCTCTCTCTCTCTCTCTCTCTCTCTCTCTCAATTTTAAAGTAATGACAGTTTCTGTTTGTTTCACCCTTCCTGTCAGTCCCTCAAATTTTTACTCTTGATGCAGTCTAGAATATGGTATATAGCTTACGAATGAGAGATGGTTGCACAGCCATGAATATGGCATTTGATCAGCTATCCCAGAGGATTATATTATTAAACTTGTAGGATTCTTTGATTTTGCTATTTATCATAGCTTAGCCAAGATGGTGCTCTGCTGGTTATGTGACCTGAATTGGCTGGTTTTCTCAGTATTTGTAAATTCGTGAATTAGAGTAAATTCTTATTATGGCACTCATCTGTATGTTTACCTCAAATGGCAAGCATTTAATCTTATTACATTTGATGTCTCAATAACTATTTCAGGCAATGTCATCAATGAAAGAAGGGGAAGATGCTTACGCGAGGATTGGAGAAGCATTAAATTCTATAAATAATTGGCAAGTCACATCTGATTCTGGAGTATCAATGATGAGGGCTCCAGACCCAGCCAATGGCAGTTTGGGTCATCATAATCAGTGGACTTCCTGCAAACCAGAGCCCTTAGCGACAGGTCATGCATCTGGTCCAAAATTGCAAAATGATGCTGACAGAGATGAAGCGCAAATCCCTTCAGAACTTATCACTTCATGTGTTGCTACTTTGCTTATGATACAGGTAAATTTAAGAGTTTAAACAAACTGTATATTATTGGCTGATTCAGGAATTGTTAGAGCTTTTGTAGCTGTGTCTAATGGGTCTGGCACCAGTATCGCTCCTTCAACAGTTTCTTAACCTTTTGGATTTGGTCCATGTCTCATTTGACTTGGATGTGGGGATGTTATATTAGCCCTTGCATTTCACTGTATATCAAGTACCCAATATTTCACGATTTCCGAACACTAATGTGAATTGACTATTTATAATAGACAAACTCAATTGTAATCAATGGGCTTATCCTGAACATTTGGGCCGGAACATGAAATCTGTGCTTTCATTCTGTTCTATCTATGGTCATATTTCCTGTCAAATAATGAGTCATCTTATCTTTTTTCTACTGCCTCAATCAACATCCATTCTGGTCTTTGATGCATGTGGCCAAAGTCTTAGCTGGTTTTCTCTCATTGTTTTCCATTGGTGCTACCTTTACCTTCTCAGAAATGCACTCATTTCTAGATTTATCCTTTTGTATCTTCCCCATCATTCTTCTTGACAGCTTCATTTTAGATCTTAATTGCCTAACATTCTGCATAATAAACCATGGTTGATCTGATAGCTATGTTTTAAATCTCTTTTCATTTTATTGGTCCTTGTCTACCAAACTACACTCCTGAACTGATCCTATACTTCATTCATACCTCTCTAAAACTATGGGCAAGAGCACTTCAATCGCTCCTCTATTTTATGAGTAATGGTAGTTTAGAAGGGTATGATTTGCCAGGACCAATCCCGGATTGGATAAGCATGTGAGGAAGTGTCGCCATAATCAATCTTCAAATGTCCTACCATTTCCTCTCCTAAAGCAATTCAAATCTGCCTCTAGTTTTTTGTTCATTTGCATAATTATTCCACTGCTCTGCAAAATTTTCTGTTAATGATCTATCCCGTTGGTTTTTTTACCATAACCACTGGTTTTATGGTACATAATTGTTTCACCTCTTTCAACATGTAGATAGGAAATTTTGACTTCCATTTCCACCTTGTGTATTGTGATTCTGAGTATTATTTTCTTGGAACATGCAGACATGTACTGAACGACAGTATCCACCAGCTGATGTGGCGCAGATATTAGATTCAGCCGTTACAACCTTGCATCCATGCTGTCCTCAGAACCTTCCCATTTACAGGGAAATACAAATGTGCATGGGAAGAATTAAGACCCAGATATTAGCTCTCATACCGACTTGAAACTTTGATGCTACCAATGCAATTTTAAAAGCTGCCTTGTAAATATGAGGCTGAGCTGTTGGTTTCAGCTCCAGTTTTCTGGTTATTTTCTTGTACCTTCTCCTTTTCTTCTTTTTTTTCCTTCTTTTTTTTTTTCCTCTGATATATATATATATATATCCCTGCTGTTTAACAAGGAGGATATACATTTATACCTGTGACAGTTGTATCTATGAATTCTATTGATCATCTCTTCCGTTGCCTCTTCTCTGTGAAGACCTGGTATTTGTTTTAATTCATTCAGCATTTGCATGACTCATGCAGATTTGAATTGCTGTACATTTTCCAAAAGCTGTGAGTTGAAGGCTTTTGATGTAGCAGCCAGCTTATTGCAAGAATGATCATTTTCAATATGGGACCGTAGAGAATGGACGAAATATCCATGCTTCTGAAGTATAATTTTTACAAAGGGCTTCATACAAAGTGAACGAGGCAAATTTATCAAATAAAGAATAATCGTTAATAAGATGAGAACGCTTTGAGAAATTGACAAAAAATGGGATCCGCATTAATTTGTAAGTGGAAGAAATGTTGGCACATGAATATGTACAAATTTATAAAATAAAATTTCTTGGTATAGAATCAATCTTTATCCTTTATTTTAAGGCATAAGCCTTATTGTTAGATAGAGGATTTTGCAAAGGTTTTATATACAAAATTTCATTACAAAATATAACATGTTTTACTCACTCTATGCGTTTAGAGTTTGATATTCTTTTTCGACAATGTGCAGTTAAAATTTCCTGTCAAGATTAATCGGCCATTGTATTCTATATGATAGATATGATGAGGTACAGCATGTATTTTAACATAGTTTTGGATGAATTTATAAATATGATGATGTAGAGCTTGTTCTTTAAGCATAGATTTGGGAGGGACAAAAAAATAATAGTAGTTGGAGGTGAGAAAAATTGGAGAAGCTATATCCTTTTTTTTGCTTTTTTGATAAGCTACAACTTGATTTGCTTATTTGTAGCTCATGTGGTGAGAATCTTTCTTGAATCATAATTAGACCATGCATTCTCTTCTAGTCTTCTTGCAATGTATGTGAATCACTGCATGCCCTAAACTCTACTCAAGCCCCCCCCAAGCAAGCATGGTTTTTTAATTAAAAAAAAAATTATTTTAAGCTTGTGTTTTTTCATGCGACATTGTAGATGTCATTATATGATGATATGCCCATTAAGGGCGAGGATCAGCAGACACAAATATTTACCATAAAGCCATGTATTAATTTTAAATTTAAATAAAGAAACTCTGGCCCTTAAAGAGCGGACAGTGTAGATTCATGAAATCCAATTTTACCAAAAGAAAAATAAAAAAATAAAATAAAATCGATCTCACCACATTTCTCGCCGTAGAATTAGTATTATAAAGATCATCTGCCTACTGCAATTTTTTGGGACACGCTAAGACGCTTTTCTAATTTTGCAGACTCATCACATGATAAGTGAAAAATGCAAATTTAAATCACTGGAAATTGAAAGCAGATTGTGAATTCGAGAACCATAAAATTTGAGACTGACAATTGCGTTCTCTATAAGTCAAAATCATTCTGAGGGAGGTTCAGCTTCCATTTGCATTTTAGGCTATGTTTGTTTGGTTGAAATGGATTGGGTTGAATGGAATCACATTCCAATTCATTCCCAACAAAAAGTTTGGATGAGGTAATTAAAAGAGAATGAAATCAAACAGCAATAATGAGTCACAATGATATCATTCCCCAATATTTATTTCAAACCTCATTCCATTCCAAACTAATTCAATTATGGAATCATATTCCATTTTCACCCATTCCATTCTAGCTAAACAAACATGGCCTTAAGGAGAACAAATAATGAATAAGATGTGTACGGAATAATTTGGAGTAAAAAAAAAGGGAAAAAAAAAACCTACTAACGATAATTTGTTCATTTATTTCAGCAGGCAGAATAAAGATCCCTTTCAGCTAGTGGGCAACTAGAATGAAAAGCAGTATAAATGATATGCCAAAGATACGGAGCAAGAAGCATTAACAAAACATCTAAGAATGAATAAACAAATAAATCCCATAACCTAAATTGAGTTTCTCAGGCAACTGGAGCGACCTTCTACAACAAAAATGATAAGCAGCGATCGGCAACTAAAATTGAACTATCAACCCTCTTTTTACGTACAGCCCACCAATAGCATGAGGTGCTATTAACAGTTCCACCATTTTTTTTTTGCTGTTTTCTTGTTAGCAATAAGACAAACATGGAGCCGTTCCAGCAGCACGATTGAGTTGACAATAATTACGTTATGGGGATGAAAGGGGGGGAAAAATGAAATTTCTCAATTTACAAATTTTTCTTTTTGGAATTTGTAACCTAACAAAGATGGGCACGGAAGCACGAGGCCCATCCAATCAAAAGACTCAGAAGAACAAACTGAGGCCATGCACCAGGTCAGGGCCATAGGAGGAGGAGAGCAAAAGAACATCGATAAAACAATTGGGGTCTTCTCCAAACACTCCAGCTAACCAAGCAAGAACCTGAACACATCACTCAATGAAATAATGCCCTCTACTCGCTTGCTGCCAGCCTCCACAATCACAAGTCTCCTAACCCCTGAAAATATAAAGCAATGGTGCCATTGATTCCCGAAAAATTAAAGATAGGGCAACTTGATGATATACCTAGAAGAGAGATATTTCAATTATACTACTACATTATTAGAAATGAAAAACGGAAAAAATAAATAAATAAATACCGGGATTTGCCAACCGCTCCATCACTTTGTGCAGAGGATCAGATCGCAAACACATCTGACATCTCTGTCCATTGAAGAAGCCATAAGGAGAATTTGCATCTTGTCCCAGTTGCAATGCCTACAAGTTAAAAAACCACAATGAGTTTTCAGAGGCAACGTCATACAAATAAACTCCTTATTTTGTCAGAATAAATGAACTTCAATCATTGTCAAAGATGAGTGACTGCTAACATGATTTAGTACACCATTTCACTTCTTGTGCAGACTTTTTAGCAGTTCGTTCATGTCATTTGCAAGATTGAGGGCATCATTACATACTTTCCGAATTTCAAAAACAACGTAAGATCAATCTCAATTTTCTAACCAGAAGACTTTTAAAAAGCATCACATGAAATATGAAGTTCACATTACAGTACAAAAAAACAAGCAATGTTGCGCTGAGCCATTAAAACATAGACAGCTTCCAAATATAGTCCACACAAAGTGAACTAGTAAGTTCAGGAAACCATGTGTTAAGTAAGTTCTCAGGTGGAAGATGAGGGTGATGAAATAGCAGAGCTGACTCAGGCTAAATTGAGAGTAGAATGACTTGAGTAGAAGAAAGAGGGAAGAGGGCAAATATAAGGTTCCCTGACCTAAAGACATGCATTCAAGTCCAAATGGCATGGATTCCAACCCTGGGAATCAAGAGCTTGTAAGATCCTCTCAAATGAGGCCTCTTGGGCCTTTGACAAGCTCTTAGTCAAGTGTGAGGACTTTCAGGGAGAGCTAAATTGAAGGCCCAGGGCCCAGGTCCTAACAGTTTAGCCTGAGGGTTCCTGCCAGTTGAGAGGCCTATAAGCCACCTACTGCCAGGCTAACATGCAGCCATCATCATGTCAACTGTGAATGCAACATGAAGCATGCTCATGACAGTACATGTTGAGTAGACAATGGCAACCCCTTCCCTCTAATCTAATTTCAGCTAAGGCAGCAGGCATTACCCTCGGTGAACCTGGGAGCAGCCATTAAACCAAAACCCTGTAGTCATCCCCCGAATAGGCAGCACGTCGATCAAGACCCACAGTGAAAAATGCCAATGTAGGGCTCAAATTCCTGGGCCCTACCCCAACCTAGGCAGTCATTTTGCTGCCAAGGCATCCTACTAACATGCCTCCAAGGGACATGCACTCCCTCAGCATCCACCCTTACAGCAGCCTTACATCTCCCACAGACATCGGTCAATGACACAAGCATCCCCCAAGGAGTGACCGCCCCATCGCCAAGGTGAAGACATGACCTCAGCGAAGGAAGCAATTTAAATGATCCCTAATCCTCATAAAACTTGGCTGCATTTGTAGGTCCACCCTCCCAACACCTCAGTTGCCCCCCGCGTGGAGCCCCATTATTAGACCACTGGGGATTTACCAGGAAGCCACCTGGCCACCGACCACTGGTCCAATAAGGACACCAATTTTGGAGGTCCAGAGCCAATAAGCCTAGGCTCATTTAATTTAAGTGATGCAAGGATAGGTGAAGGAGGAGGAGAGGGGAAAAGGAAGAGGAAGTAGAAAGGGTGGGGGGGGGGGGGGGGGGGGGGGCTCATACATATCAGTAGAAAGGGGACAGCAGCAGCACAGGGAGGGAAGTGGGGATGTTTGGTGGGTTGAGTGTCTCTAACTACAAAAAACTATCCCAGGCAGAAGATTCTGGTGGCTAATCAACATTGGGATCCCAATTCCTTTGCTTCCTATTGTGAGCTTGTAATGGTGTCTTCAACTGCAAAAATCTCTACTTGATTGCCTATATTAGGTGATGCTCCAACCTTAAAATAACAAGTATGCACAGCTCCAACCTTAGAATCATAAGTACGCACTTCCCAATTATAATCTTGTAAGGCTTTTGATTCATTCTCCCGGAACTCAACTTGTGCTTCTAACCCTAATAAGGTAAACATCATTTCCTAACAGGAAGGATGGCAATCAATCGGGCTGGTTGAAATTTTGCCAAATGGATCCAGTGATAATGAGAAATGATCACATGAACCTTTCATAATACGCATTTATACATAATTTTTCTAATCATTCATTCATCCCACAACATCCATGACTACAGTACAAAACAAGAATATATTCCTTCTTTATTCTTAAAAATTTAAAATGAATGACTCTCCAAAGTCTTCCCAAATGCATGGAACAGAATTACTTATGGAGACATTTACATATCATACAAGAAAGCACATTTTTGCAATTACCTGATGAATACTCATTTCATCGAGGCGGATCTGTGCATATGCTCTATCTTTTGCCAAAGCGGTGATATCACTGTCAAGAAAATAACGTGCAAATATTACATTAATTAAGGAACATGAATGAGTCAGGTCTACACACAGTAAAAATAGTACTCGCGGAAGCTCATAAAGATCCATAAGATGCAGTAGAAAACAGAAGACTACCTTCGTGAATATATATCCATCAATGAGTCATTATCATCCACTATCGGTATTGAACTAACTTCAGCTGCAAAGAAAAAGTGTAGTATCATAATGGAGAAAAATGGTAGAATAAAGTTGTTAATTTCTATTTCATATAAAGCCAATTGTAATTTCCACAAAAAAGTATGAAGCTGCTGATGGAAGTCATGATGAAGAAAGACTCCTAAAAATTAAGCACCCCTAATGAGAAAAAATCCTTTCTTATCGACAATTCATCCATCTCACAAGATCACCCATTGACAAGCTCATAGCACATTGTAACCAAATACAATGAATGAATAGTGAGAGTGATGACCCCCAATCATATTATTCAGGATACTACATTGAGAAACTATCCATATAAAGACGATCCACATAATGGTAGCATATGCGAGAAGGCAAGAACCAATTGGAAGGTAGGTGATGAAAACACTCTGTAAGGGAAAATAACTAATGTGTGAATAGAAGATCAAATTAATTTAATTTTAAGAATGAAGATCTGATTAAATTAATTTTAAGAATGAATATCTGATTAAATTAATTTTAAAAACATCACAACCAAAAACCAGGAGCATGTTTTTAGGGAAGAGGAGAAAGTTACCTTGAACTAACAAAGAGAGCGCAGCACTAAGAGAGGCATTTCGTTTTAACATTGCCAATGGTCGTCCATTTGGTTCCCCAATTTTTGGAACCCACGTACCCAATGGAATTGAACAAATAGGCTGCTGAAGAATGGGCAAGGAGCTGGAAGAATGTCTGAAATGCCTGCATATACCTGAAAATTAGATCCATGGGTTAGTAACAGATCATGCACTCTCAACTAACAAATTACGAAGAAGCTTACATTTTAGTATTCCGGACAGGGAAGCAAGATGTAGTAGCTGCGGAAATGAACCATCCTTTGAAGAAGAATGGATAATGGGAACCGTGGCCACTTGGTTTTGCAAAATTTTCAAAGCAACATCTTTCAAAGAATCATAAGGCCCAGCCTGCACATCAGCACATCACAGAAGTTGAAGATATTACAGTAGTGATACAACAGATTTCAAAAATCTAGATAAAAGGACTTTGACTTCAGAGAAATTCAAGTTTTGTTGAAAATTAGCAACAGATATTTTCTTAGGAACCTCATACTTAAACAAATATACCTTCAATGAATATCTTCAGATCATTATTTAATCAACTTGGCTACAATGAAAATATTAAGATATTTAACAAAAACGCACTTAGTGATGGAAAAATCAACAAAGACAGATAAACGACAAGAAAAAATAAAGTTTGCATAACATATCAACTGTCATATGAAATTTTGAAAATAAGGAGATACCATAGCTATACAGCCTATACTGATACAAGATTGAACAAAGGAATAGCACAACATTATAATTTTCAACAGAAATTTAGGAAATGTTAACATATATGATATTAAACAAATTTATAATCAAAATATTCCAAATAAAAAGCATAGATAGATTTATGTAATGTATAGTATAGAAACGCAAGCACTGGTTAGTGTTAAGAAGAAAAAAAATTGATAAATTAATGTAAGCCTCAAAACATTCAGAGATGAAATGTATAATACCAGAGACCCCCCTGGAGTTTCAAGGTATCATCAGTTCAAGGTCTCGTATGCAATGTATGGACCACATATCAATAATAGCAACTTTATCAAATATATATATATATCAATAATAGCCAGCAGTATTTCATCTTATGCAAGTAATATTCAAATAGTGATTCGGTCTGCTAATACTAGATACAAGCCTTAACATGATATCAAGTCCTCTTCCTTGAAAATTTTTTCTTAGCCACCACTATGAGCTTCGATTTATATATTTTATTTGGGAAAAAAAATGCCAACAACATCAATAATTTTTTTAATTCCATGATGCTATCACTAATATCAAGAATTATCGACCTCTTTCCAAAGTGACATTTTGATATGTCAATAAATATTTGGACATTTAAATCACTGTTGAAAATTCCATAGATACTCAATAGATATTGCAGATATCGACGTATTGATAAATCTATAGCATCAGCTACAGCAGTAATTCAAGCATTGCCTAACTGAAATGATATCCAAGTACTTAATTACCTGAGCACCAAGTCCCTTAGAAGTGGAACCAAAACATTGTGATAAGCCACAGTTTTAAATCTTGAAATTTGATGAGTTTAAACTTCTATTTTAGAAAAACATGCAGTTCTACTAATGAAAGAGAAGAAACAGATCCAAATATGCATAAAAATATTAGACGGTTCACTGTGTTAAAAAACTGGCCATCTTACATAATGCACTACCACCTGAGAAGCAAGATGAATTAAGTGCTTGAAAGTTGAAACATAGATATGCATTCGCTACTTCTGATAGATTTGTATAACTTTCTTCAGAATTTAATTCAAAGCAAACAAACTATTAATTAAATTTATTCAGAGGCTAATTGCCATCACCACGAACCCCTGCACCTACATTAAGTAATGTGTTTTCCAGCTGATTGATAAGGGAAGTGAAGTAAATGGAAAGAAAACAAAGAGAAACAACTAGAAACAGCAATATACCAGGTAACCTGCTCTGGCCTTATAGGGACTGAGATGGTAGCATCAAACTGGGGTAGTTGCAGGGATGGGATTTTAAAAGGTTCCCTGCATCAGGGTTAGGCCAAGGTAGGTTTTGAAACTAGAGACAAATTTCATATATCTACAAATTATTTTTAACATAATGTTTAATTTTGTTGATTAACTAAAGATCACAAATTTTGTAACTAACGAATCCTTCAGGACCAAAGCCCAGCCTCTCTTGCATGTTACAACTACAGAACATGAAACAAGGCCAAAGCAGGCCCAAGCCCATCTGCTAGAGAAGGGATTGTGGGATTACATTTATAACAGCTTGAAGAAGGAAGAGGCTTTAAAACCAACCAGTGCGAGACAACCTCTACACAATAGCCTACATAATTTTTTTCACTGCATTTAATATTCATCTCCTAAATTGGGCAGAACCCAGAGTTCCAGTCACTATAAAGCAACACTTATTCCTTTGGTAAGTACTGATGTATAGGGCACAGTTCTCCAATTGGTTTAGGTTAATCAAGCCCCCAGAACCGAACCAAATAACTTTAGCTCTACTCTTTTAAAACCCAAAACCAGACCAACCATTGCTGAAAAACTTAACCACACCAACCCAAGGGAGCAAAGTTAATTCAGTACTTGGGACACAACAAACCAAGTTGCACCCCTAATATCAGTCATCTTTGTTTATTGAATCATAAACTGAGAAAGAGGTATCAACCTTAAGATCATTATTTTAAAAAAAAAAAAAAAAAAAATCATATTTCTTCCTCTCCTACTCTATCCCTATGTACAATTTTCATATAACTTAATCCAAATTAATCGGGGATAAAATATTACCCATGTTTCATTAAACTATAGAGGAATGCCATATGCTCCTAAAATGACAGAATATGTATCAAGATATTTTTGAGCCAATTTGGTTCAAACTATATTCTCCATTTTATACTATTTAATTATTTTTTATTTTTTATTTAAAAAATAAACCAATACTTTTATACCTTACGCATTGCAGTTTATGCCTCACCTTGCAAGGAGCAAAATGCCTCACCATGCACCTCTACCTTAAAAGGAACATATTTATGAAATCTTATTGGACCACACAATTCCACTAGACCACACTAGTAAGATACAATAGACCATTAGTTTTCTCCTTTTTTCAATCAAGAAATTAAAGTCTATTTTCTACCTTCCCCAACATAAGACAAAAATTTCATTGGTAAAGAGCCAGATGTCTATCTCACAATTGTGACGGTCATCTTTCCACCAAATTCAGGGAAAAAGAAGTAGAAAGTTACACCTTGGCCCTCCAACATACTTCATCAGTACAAATTTCTTATAGCAACCACATATGGATCCTTAAGCAATAGAAATTGGCATGTAGCATTAGCATGCAGAAAATGGTGCAGAAGTGCAGAACACAACAATGAATTGACTTTACCAGGAGAGTCTTTCACAACACCATCTGATCCACAAAACTTCTACATGGATTCCTTCTAAACAAAATTCCACAACTAAAAGTTTCTTCAGCAAGGAACAGGTTGCTAGAACATATTGTCCCAATAATATCCTTGCAAATCACACGCACACCATATAAGTTGCTTAGGTCCTAAACTTGAAAGTTTCAATCATAGTGCAAATGTATCCAGAATTTTTTTCTACGTAAAAGTTTATGAGAATCACCATGTGCTAGATAAATTCACATTTGAGAACTGAATGCAGTTGATGTAAGTTAATTTTCATCCTTCCAAAGTTAGCTGTAAGACAACATATTTACAAATACATAGAGATGCAAAGGGGAGCAATACATACGCATGCTACAGCAGATCACCACAGCAGCACAGAGAACACTTACATAAATAAGGCGTCTTGGATATGATCTCCCACCACCATCTATTTGTCTGTTAAGATGTAACTTTCCCTCTTTCCAAGCTGATATAGTATGTGTCTCAAGTTCTTCTTCCGTCAAATTTGATCCATGATTCCCAAGCTGGATTTTTTAAGGGGTCAGATTACATTCCATGAAAGTATTAAGACACACTGATTCAATGAAAAAAAAAATGCAAAAAGTTCTTGAAAACATTTGGAAACTCTTAATAGAAGACACTCAAGACAAAAATAGTATGATCCTGTACACCAATATGGCAGCCAGAGACTTCTTTTTGCTTCCAATCAAAAGATTTAACATTTGTAAGAAAAACAAGCACACGGATGCCTAAATTTCACCCAAACAAAAAGACTTGAAACTCAAAAACTAAAACAACAATAAAAAATAAAATCAGCTTTGAAAGAAATGCTGGGGGGGGGGGGGAACCATCCAATAAAAGATCAACTTGCAAACAAAAATTCCCACATAAGAATAGAACCGGCAATAACCAATATTTGAGCAGATAGCAGATAGCATTATCACTTTATATGAAGAGTTGTAGCAAATAAATTTGGCCACCAATTATAAACTTAGCTTGGCAGAAATGAAGAATTATCAGCTATAAATACGCATTTGAAGATATGGTGCAGAACAGTTTAATAAGGAAAAAGAAAATTGGGTTTTATTGGAGTACTCTTTCTATGGTAATGATTGCATTCGTATAAGGATATTTCTGTAAGTTACTATGTACAAGAATGGGCCAGCCTTATGGAATTTAATTTTTTTGTAAGGGATTGGGCCTAAATTAATTGTGGAAGTAATAATTAGAAGCCTAACTGAGTTAGAAACTCAGTCAACCTGGGGAGCAACTTCAACTAAAACTCTATAAATAGGAATGTAATAACCCTGACTGTGGTAGAGTTTTTTTTTTTTTTTTTTTTTTTTCCAACCACACCCTCTTGTCTTAGTGGTTAATATACCCTCCACTTGTTGGAGAGAGATCTTGGGCTCAAGCACAAGGAAATGCATTGACCCCCATGTTTACTGGGGAGAATTTTTTTTTTTTTTTTTTCCTTTTTTTTGATTGGCTTTGTTGGGGAGGGTTTTGAGACCATTGTTCACAGGCCTAAACTCCTGCAAAAGCTCTTTCCTAGGCCTTTATTATAGTCTAGGCTAAGCTCTATCCTCGTGCTGCATTAAGGTCACAAACAAACCTTTGAAGAATGAAGAATTTAACATCTCTCAGAAAAATTAAATTAAATTAAATTAAATAAATAAATACGGGTGAAAACTGATCCAAGCTGAAGAAAAACTTTCGCAGCAGGATTCCAAAAAATCGATTTTCCAGCCTATTTCCTCCTCCCAAATGAAAAGAGGATCTTCCATCAAATTTTACTAAAGGATCTTGTAACTAATGGCTTTGTTTTCAATATTCAGAACAAACCTACTGACTGGAAGTCGGTTATTCCCCATGGCCATACACTCACTTCCAAGATCAGCGACAGAGGAAAATTACATTGTTAGTCAAGACCTAAAGTATTTGTGGCAGTCATGTTTGTCTTAATTTTGGAATTGTTCTGGAGATTTTCATAGTACATGGGCATCACTAAGTACCTTGTAATTCCTAGGGTCATAAAAGCGATTTAAGTCTTACTACTGTTGCTAGTTTTAGTATTTTCATTTCTTTCCCTTTTGAGCCGCACCTCATACATTTCTATTTCTGAATACTAGTATAATATCTTACTTTTCAGGCAGGTGGAGTCCACGAAAAAGACAACACCTCAAATTTTTCAAAGACTAACATAGGCCAAAATAGATAAAGTTTTCCTTCAACATGGATGCAGTACACATTTTCAATTTAAATGAACACCACAGAAATTATCTCTAGACATACCTCTCTCAGAATCAAGATGAAGTCTAATGCACTAAGAACTCCAACAAACTGACCCCTGCAAAAATCCCAGAGAGGAGCCACAGGGATTCCCTGGAAGCAGCTCAAATCAGAAACATTATACTTCCAAGGCAATAATCAGCAACAAATAAATGAGAAGGAATCTTATATTCAAAGGAAAAAAAATGGAAATTGACAGTTGGAAGTTGACAGTTGACCATCCATTAGACAATCAGACAAGATCTCTCTCTATCTATCTCTATATATATACATATATAGAGAGTGTGTGTGTGTGTGTGTGTGTGTATAGAGAGAGAGAGAGAGTATATATATAATATGAAACAAATTTTATATCATATGAAAGAAATTCACCTGTTCATAGAGAATATGAAATGCTTGCTTCACTGGTAAATTAACATCCACAGCAATGACCTACAATGTTAACAGATAAATGAGAGAGAGTGATGAACCTCACAAAATTGAAATGATCAAATCCAAACGAATTATTAAAATAGGTTCATAAAGAAGGGTAAGGCATCCAAACCTTGCCTGACTCGGGAAGCAACTCATAGGCGTTATGTGTAGACAAAAATATGGATATACGGTGGCGAGACACCTCTAAATCAGCCTCTGATATCCTTGGAACTGCCTCCTGCAAGGTGCCACCTGACAATGTGACCTGTTTTGTACAGCAAAATAACATAAAGAGTTTATTAAATAAATAGTAATGATTGCAGTAGAACACCCCCCCTATCTTTTTCTTATCCATATTGATATAGATCATGGAAAAGCCTCTATTCTCTATGCATTTTATGCGATTCAACATCAATTAAAAAGGACAAAATGTATCACGATAATAGTTGGAAATGAAACAGAAATCTAATTAACTCAGAAGCTAAATAACAATTCCACATTTCTTAGACTCAACATTTTGCCATAAATTTCAACAGCTATAAGAAAAGTTAGCCTCGTCCAGGGGTTGGGTGATCAAAATGAAGCAACCTGCTGACAATCCTCCCATAGAACCAAATCCTACACAACTGCTGTTCAGCATCCTCCCACAAGTGAGTGGGTAAAACTTTAGCTTCAGAGAAGGTAACATATTAACAATTAAAGGTATGCTAAAAATTTTGAGGGCAATTATTTTATCCACTTTCTCCAAATTCTTTGGTAATGGTAATGCAATCAAAGGACAAAACAGGGCTCCCTAGTGGACTTGAAGAAAATTCAAAGAAAAGGTCATAAATTTTCCTGGTGCTTCGATGTTATTTCTTTATTAATTGATGGCCGAGGTGGGAATTGTACTCTCTCCAAATTTCCTGAAAAAATCATTCTTGCATAGACTCCTAGAGAAGAAAACTCCCCCTCCTCCCCTCTCACCAATCTTTTGGTTATTAAAGGCAGAAGAAGGGAATCTCCAGTGTTTGTTGGCAATTCAAAGTGAAAATACCTTAAATTGTTGTAGTGCTTCAATGTTATTTTTTTATTAATTGATGGCCAAGGTGGGCCTTGAGCTCTCTCCAACTCAACCAAGAAAATCATTAATATTTCTATTTCTTTACATTGCTCGTGTAGACTCCTACAAATGCAAACTCCACAGCAAATTTTCTAACAGAAAAAGGGGACGATGGCTGAGATGTATTAGTAGTCTCGTTTGATATAAGTTGTTCCATCCATATTTTTTCCGTTTCATTTCTCTTTTCAGTGGATCCTTTATCCTCTCTGATGTACTTCTCTATTCCATTAGCAAATTTTAACCTCACATAGGATAGATAGATAGACAGATATCATATAAAAAGAAAGGAAACCTACCTTATCAAAAAGAAAAAAAAAAGAAAGGAAACCTGCACAACATGACATAACACAATAAAATACATGTATGCTGAAAATTATATTTATGTTGAGAATAACACAGCATAACACAATCAACAATCAAGTATGTATATCCAAAACTTAAGATGTTGGGAAGTATGGGTCCAATTCCTTTGCCATAAAAGACATACTGTGATTACCCACAACTCCTTAAAGAAATGCCAATCAATTAGCCCCTTCACAAAGATGGGAAACCACAAAACTTGGAAAGTAACCACAGGTACAATGATGTCATGATGACAAGAGACAGAGGTTTAATTAACTAGCCACTAATCAAACAATAGATTTGAATGTTTGGAGAAAAAAGAAAAGAGTTTCTTACCGAACGCAAAGCATCACTATCCACCTCCATGTTGGATCTTCCAGGTGTCACTGGACTAAAATTTGCAGGAACCATATCTGGTTCCCTAGCTAAAAAGACTGTGTTCACTACCCCATAATTCCCGCTTACGAAGGGTTGGTGATCATCATGCCGCCATTCTCCATCAACAAAAAATTTGTACTGCACGTAAATGGAAACAACGAATCTGAACATCATTATCATACAAGTGTATCTTTTAACTTTCTTTCTTTTTTTTTTCTAGATAAGGTAAAATTTATTGATAAGAACTCAAAACATGTACACAGGAGGTATACAAAAGAAAGCCAAAAACTATGCAAGCAGCAATGCATCATAGTCTCCAAAAGTCAATGAAACCAATTAAAGTCCTCCGTCCCTCAAAAAATTCAGGACAACCCCAAGCAAAAAGAAGACTAAGAAAACTATGGTGCTCTATCAATTATGCAAACATGAAATGCAGGGTAACATTTTCCATCCTCTGCAATCATTAAACAACATCTAAAATAACTGACAATCCCAATTTAGGTTCTAATCTATATAAATGCAAACAATTTCTAGTGGTTCCAGAACATACTTAACTTGAGCAGTGAACAGAGGCTCTATATTTTGATTTTTCCAAAAAATGAATACTTCTTTCTTTTTTTTCTTTTTTTATAAGAAACAAGATATTAATAAGAACAAACAAGCATACAGCAGGTAGGAAGAGGTTTTCCCACATCAATAGAAGAACAAAAAGAATAGAAGAAGCTAAACCTGACCTGAGCAAAGCTATACAAAGCCAAAACACAATCGAACTGAGCCCTTACAAAAAACCAGACAGCAAAAAACAGCCTCAGAGAGGTTTAAAAGAATAAAAATACGGGGCAGGCAATTGCCACCACAAAATTTCCCAAGCACCCACCACCACTGTCTCAAACTTTTAAGGTTTTATGAAGAATATAATAGGTTTTCACAAAAACTAGCCATGTAGTCCACTAGAAAACATCATTTTAAACAAATTTGTAGAAGAAGTTTTCCCAAAATTTGTCGTTTAAGTGGATTTTTGGCATTTACAATTTTTGTTTCATTTTTTCAGAATTTTTCATGATAAATGATCAAAAAGTCCACTTAAATGACAGATTTTGGGAAAAATATCTTCTACAAAGTTGTTTAAAATGATGTTTTCTAGTGGACAATGCAATCAGATTTTGTGAAGACCTTTTATATTTTTCATAACACCTTAAAAATTTTAAAATAAGTGGGGGGTGCTTAGGAAATTTTGTGGTAGCAATAGCCACCCCCTAAAAATAAAAATGCCCCCTAAAAGAATGAAGAAAGGAAGCACCCCTCTTAGCCAAACCATCAGCCCCCCAATAGACTCCTCATTAGCTTCCCTGGCAACCAATTCACCTAAATACTCAAGGCTCTTGAAAGATCAAGAATCTATTTGATCATCTAAGTGAATCTCCAAGCTCCCAAGCATTTGGATCTCACCCACCCAAAGGCATTGGAAGCGTCTCCTTTGACTAAGAGTTAAGACAAACCTAGACTAGAGGCCTCTCTCAACCCTTTAAAGAAAGCAAGTAACTCTGCCTTTAGCACAATACCCTCTCCTTCTGGCCTCGAAAATACCAAAACAATGTCACCACTACTATATCTAAAAATACAGCCAATGACCAACTGACAAGGACTCCCAAGGGAACAACCATCGAATTTTAACTTAATACCCCCACTAAAGGAGGGTTACCATTGGGGGGTGATGCAAGGTTTCTGGCTCCCAAGGAACAGACAAAAACCCAATCTCTAGAAATGACCCGAAGGGAGAAACCTACGAACTCTTTAGTAAGTAGTAACTGGCACCCAAAGAGACGCAAGGAAAACCACTTTGTCCCAAACAGCCTTCTTTGAAGTGCTTTTATCCTCAAAGACCCAATCATATCTCTCCAACCAAATCACTCAAAACACTACCATCACCACACTAAGTTAAAGAGTCCTACCCAGTCCCACCTCTCTCCAATCTACCAAACCCCCAAAGAAATCTCCAACATACATGTAGAATTTTTAACAAGCCCAAAAGACACTGCCATATAACCACATCAAAAAAGGACAATGAAGAAAAAAATGATCCACTGCCTGAAAGTGAATATGTATAAGAGTTCCATTACAGAGGTTAATGTTGAAGGGAGTAAGACTCAAAGATTTTCATATTTAGTTGGGTGCTCCATTAGTGATTGGCCAATGATTTTATTTTTTTTTTAATTTTTTGTGTTCTTGTTCTTTTTGGGACAATGTCATTGAGAAAGTGGGCAAAAAAATCCTCGCTAGGATTCCCACGTATTAGTTGTCACTCTTTAAGATCCCGAAAAAGGTAATAAGATTGAGAGGATGTAGAGAGACTTCCTGTGGGAGGGAAGGGGCGAGAGTAAGAAGGATCAACAGGTCAAATGGGAAGTGGCGTCTCGTCCTTGGAGTAAAGGTGGCCTAGTCTTAGGCAATGTGGTTGCAAGGAATAAGGCTTTAACTAGTAAATGGTTGTAAAAATTCCATATGGAAAATAATTTCCCATAACATTCTATGATCAAAAGCAAATACAATATTCAAAATAACGGGTGGGATTCTCATACAGTAGCAAAGAAAAGTTATAGTTGTACTTGGAAGTTATCTCTCAAGGTCTTCACCAATTCTCGAGTTATATCAAGTTAATTGTTCACAATGGGGGCTCGTAATCGCTTTTGAGATGATGTGGTTGGGTGAGTGTCCTTTCTCTCCATCATTCCGTCTTTTGTATTGTCTTTCTCAGTCCAAAAGAGCCTTTATTGCTAAGTTTGTTTCATTCGTCGATCCCTAACAATACATAGCTAAGGTGAAAGTTGAAAGCATCAACACTTGAGTCTTTATTACAAACCAACTTAGACGCAGCATTTTTAATCTCTCTCAAAACAAGGCATACTGAATGTCATCTTCTTTAAAAAAAAATTATTTTCAAAACCTATGCAGCCTACCGAAAAATATGACAAACTTCTCCAATGCATAATTCTTATTAATTTCTCAGAAATCATGATGTTTCCTATTAAAAAAATTTCTAACTTTTCAAAAGAGGGAGTTTCATAAGTAGTTTCATGAAATATGTAACGCCCTTGAGCATTCAGATTCTAAACATATATTTTATAATGCAACCTATTGACATACTTTCAAATCAACCCTCTTTATGTTTCCTAGTCATCTCCAAATTGTGTCCCCACACCACTAATTCCATAGCGTGATTCATGCTTCCCAAACTGATAACTACATAATGAAGTTTTAAAAAATGTGATAAGATTATAGTCAACTTTATAAATCTTGTGCAGCTTAAGTACACATGATTAATTTGGTAATTTTACTTGAGGAAACATCGTATTAAAGCAAACTGAATTAAATTTGTACAACTTGAATGCATTAGTGCAATAGTGCAATCCATGGGCACATTAAGGTACATGGCAACAGGCAATAGTAGCGAACCCGCCATTGAGGAGAAAATAATAAATATTACTCATTATTTATGAATAATAAATATAATAAGTTAATAACATGCAGGCTGATGGATCCACGTAGCAAACACAAAAGGGGAAATATACAAGATGTAAATTCTATGCCATAAATCAATAAATACATATCTTCTAGATAAGATGCATAACAAGCTATTAGCCAACACCAAGAAGTTATGACTTCTTTATCCTGGGCGACTGTTTAGTGGTTAGATGTTAGTTGGTCAGCATAAAAACAGGTTTTGAACCTAGGCCTCCAATACACCACCAATGGGGCTTTACCAACTAGTCTAGGGGCATCTTCAAAGCCACTAATGATGATTGTGCTAATTCTCTTTTCGACTGTGCTAATTCTCTTTTCGACTTTGAGGCCATACTAAATTAAATCATCTATTTATGGCTATATTAAAATATTACATTTGGTTGAAAAATTAGGATGAAATAAATACAACTGCAACAACATAACTTGAAAGTGTTGACTAACCTGGTGAAATCCCGGAGTTAAGTTGCATATAACCTGAAACACACTAGGGCAACCCTCCATCGGAGACATTAGTATATGTTCCGACCACCTGAGCATAAAAAATTATCAGAATCAAAACCCGTATCACATATCCAATAAGGATTAAAGGAAACCCCTACAAGATATCAAAAGTACTATAGAACAACCATGCAAATGACTAACAACTATTTAAATAATTCGAAATAACATTTAAGGGTTTCAAATGTTCACGTCTTTATACCTAGTGAAGGATCCGCTAAGAAAACACCCTTCTCCCCCCATAAGGCCACACAAACCGAGTCGGGATTAACAACGTTCCTGAAACTCCACTGCTTTCGTGCCCACCATCCGGAGCGGAACCAAACATTTCCACCCAAAATTATTAAGTGCACAAAACCAAATTTCTATGCCCCCCCACTCGCCCTAAAAACCGCTATATACCCCAATTCAACCAACCATATGCTTTCAGCCTAATAAACTCTTCTTAATAATAGCAACATTTCACCTCAAATTCAACTACCCTTTATCGAAAAGCAGTCGAGACCACGATTCTCGAGAACCTTTTTCAACAGGGATCCTCCACAACACCGCAGAGGACCCCTTAGGATTTAAACATGCAAAGCCACCAAAATCAAAACCAAACCCCACCAAAAACCCTTAAAAAAAAAATACAGACACCAAAACCCCCAAAAACCACAATCTTCAACAGAAACAACAATCAACAGATCAAACGGTCATCAGAAAAGCTAATCTTAGCTCAGTCTAATCAACAATTTGAAACAAAACTTCAACAAATCAAACGCTCATCGAAACCCATCAAAGAAAAAATCATCAAATACACAAAAATCTATGCAAATTGAACCTCTGATCTGAACAAAAACTGAGATTTTCGAGCCGAATCGATTCTCGAAACCCTAAAACTCGAAACTTTGTGTAGAAACGAAATGGAATCGAATGGGTTTTCAGGTAATTTACAGGAAAATTGAAAGGTGGAAAAAAAAAAAAAAAAAGCTATGCCCTAAAGAGGGAGGGAGGGAGGAACCCTAATTGTATTAACAAATCTTCAAATAGAACTCTGACATTGTCAGATCTTCAAGCTTTGTAGCTTCCCAGAGTGAAGAATCAAATGAAGAACACAAGAGAACAGAGAAGTAGAAGGAAACGAGACACGAATAATAATAATAATAATAATATATCAGAGATCGTGAAAAATATATGTTTGTGTGTGAAAAGAAAATTGATATTCTGTTTTCTTTTTTTGAGAAAGAGAAAGAGAGGGTGACGGGCAGCGGGTAGGTTAAGGAGATGTCATGGAGCAATGATTCTTCCCCTTTTTTTTTTTTTTTTTTTGTCTATGTAATTATGGGGCAGTGTCAGTAGTTGCTTGGGTGATTCAACAAATAATTCAAAAATCACTCCCTTCTTTTCTTCCAAAATAAATTCAAGAGGGTTTGGATCATGGAAATGGATATAATAATTAGATTTCTAAAAAAAATAATTACAATTTTTAGAAAAAAAAAATATATAGTTTAAATTATCATACTAAATTTACTTTTCGTAATTTTTTTTTTCTTCATAATTTGCAAGTAGAATTTGGATTAATGGTAGTAGATTTGATAGCAGCAGCGATAGTGGTGAAAGATAGTTGTGACAACGGTGTGGTAATGGTGGTGGAGGTATTGAAATTAAGATAAGGCAACCTTAATGGGAAGTAACGATGACAAAATACATCTATAAATAATAACAGTGGTTGTGAATGACAAAAATTGTAACATTAGCTAAGCAATAGTAACAATAATGGTGGTAATGGTGATGGTGATGGAAATTTACGATAGTAGTGGGAGCAGCAATGATGGCAGCGAAGAACGATAACAATAGTTGATGGTGATGAAGTATCTTGAAATTCGTGATATAATAATAGTTATGAAATTATGATAGGTAGTACTCGTGATAGATGGTGACGACAATGGCAGTGTCGATAAGTGGTGGTGGTACTAGTAACAATTGCATGCAACAATAGTACTATTAACATTAATAGTAAGGAATGTGTCTCTTATTTATTTTTTATTTTTAGCAATCTTCACTTTGATTGTAGTATAATGAGGTTTGCAAATAACACCTCTTCTTAAGATTTATAATATCTTCTTAATATAATTAAAACATAATTTTATCTCTAAAAAAAAAATAAAACATAATTATTGGATTTGGGGTTAAATTTCAAATTAAAATCAATGATCATGTCCCATAAACAATAATCATATCTGAGCATCCAAAGTTTAAATCAAAAGTCACCCACATTCCTTGAACCGGCCAAATACACCCTCTATTTATAGGGTGGAATGATATTGAAAACCTCACATAGGCATGCTTATTATTCATGCACAGTAGCTGATTATTTCAAATTATTCGAAGCTTCAAAATTTTAGAAAAAATTTATTTTACACATTATGATTTATCCAAACTAAACTCTATGAATATATATATATATATATTTAAGGAAACTAATAATCTATTTTTCCATTGAATATTTCATTTCAATTTGAATATTTATTAAATTTATATTAGAGTATATGTTTTTGAATTTATTTTGTTTAAATAAAATTTTGACCAAATATTTTTTATTATAAATCAAATAACTGCCTAATATTTGTAAACAAATCTATCTACGTACCATCTTCATCCTTTTGCTATGAGCTCTTTTATGTTTCATTTATTTTTTAGTAGTTAGTCCGAGCATGTAATTTAAGACTTGTGTGTCATGCCATAAAATTTCTCAAATCAAGTCAAATATTTTTTATCTATCTTAATTTACCTTCATGATGAATTTGACAAGGGGATGATCTTCGGCAAAAGTGGATGGTCGAATCCAACACCTTTGGCTTTAAGTCTTATAGAACATTGGTTTACCTCTTGAAAGTTACAATGGGTCAATCCCACGAATATAAATTTAATCAATAGTATATAAAAGGGAACCTACAAGTGGTAATCAAAGTTAACGAAAATCTTAATAAAATATTTTGAAATGATAAAACCATCAAACCATGACCAATATAATATGTTATAAATAAGCTTTGCACACATAATCCCTGTTAAGTGTAAATCTATGGGTAGGGCATGTGCCTTAGAATTTTTACAAAATATTATTATCTAAAATAAGAGCAGCTCGTGAATAGATCCAAAAGGAGGGCCCTTTGATAACTTTCCTCTTTGTACTTGCCCGAAAATAAAAGAAGAAACCTTTTCTCTTTGTAGGGTCTATTTTTGGAAATTCTAATTACTAACCATGTGAGAAGGTAGTGATGATTAGATCCGACGGTTGTGATGGGATGTGAAGGTGGGCCCGTGGATCGGTGGAAAATGACGGGTAGACCAAGGCTGACCGCCATTCTCGGGCAGCTCCGCAACTGGGGGAAGAGAGAGAGAGAGAGAGAGATAGAGTGAAACCCTTCTGGGGTTTAGACAATACCGCACGCAAATGAGAGTGGTTGATTAAATTGTGGGTAAATATCCAAAATTACCCTTCAAAATATTAGAATACCCTTTGCTTACTTTTCCACCAATCAGACAGAAAAATAAAACAGTTATTTTTTTTTCTTTTTTTTTTTAAAAATATTTTTAAAGTAGCTAGAAAGTCAATAATTTTAATTCGGTATAATCAAACCGATTCAAGTTATTGTCGGAATAGGTGGTCCAGTGGCCCAAGGTTGGGTCAACAGGTACTTGTGTTTGAATTTGGGTTCTTGATTTTTGATTCGCAAATGGAGTGGTTTCCATCTTTTCATTGGTTTTTTTTGTCCGATATGGGTTGCTACCAACTCTTCTAAACTTTTTTTTTTTAAATTATTAAATTTAGCCCCTTTCAAAAATAATATACAAGTTTCGCTCTATGTAAATTGCAAAAATATGGCTAGGATTAAGTGATGACCATAAACTACAAACTTTTACGTATGCTATAGTTATTATATCACACTAAATTACAAAAAAACAAAATGAAAAAAAACGTTACATTTTATTACCCTCAACTTCAAAACTGGTCAAACTGGTCTCAAAACTATTAACATTGTCAATTTCATACTTTAGTTAGTCATTTAGTTAGTTAACTGTAGTTGAGCAAAATTTTTAAATCCTTTGACTTATGAATTACTATTTTTGCTCCGCATAGCTATATATATATATATATCTATAGATATATTAAAATTTTTAATATAATTATTGTCCGTACTTTTTAATATACATATTTTATAT
>JBBPBK010000279.1:0-5000 GCA_039720395.1 Liquidambar formosana
GCAGCCAAGGACGCAAGGCGTGAGCCAGGCCACGGCCAGGCCAAGGCAGCGCTAGCAAGGCGTGGCCAGGCACGGCCAGGCCAGGCAGTGCAAGGCGTGGCCAGGCCACGGCCAGGCCAAGCAGCCAAGGCAGTGCAAGGCGTGGCCAGGCCACGGGCCAGGCCAAGGCAGCCCAAGGCAGCGCACGGCATGGCCAGGCCAAGGCAGCCCAAGGCAGTGCAAGGCGTGGCCAGGCCACGGCCAGGCCAAGGCAGCCCAAGGCAGCGCACGGCATGGCCAGGCCACGGCCAGGCCAAGGCAGCGCAAGGCGTGGCCAGGCCACGGCCAAGCCAAGGCAGCGCAAGCAGCGCGTGGCCAGGCCACGGCCAGGCCAAGGCAGCGCAAGCAAGGCGTGGCCAAGCCACGGCCAGGCCAGGCAGCGCAAGGCGTGGCCAGGCCAAGGCAGCCCAAGGCAGCGCACGGCGTGGCCAGGCCACGGCCAGGCCAAGGCAGCGCAAGGCGTGGCCAGGCCAAGGCAGCGCAAGCAAGGCGTGGCCAGGCCACGGCCAGGCCAGGCAGCGCAAGGCGTGGCCAGGCCACGGCCACGCCAAGGCAGCGCGAGCAAGGCGTGGCCAGGCCACGGCCAGGCCAAGGCAGCGCAAGCAAGGCGTGGCCAGGCCACGGCCAGGCCAAGGCAGCCCAGGGCAGCGCACGACGTTGCCAGGCCACGGCCAGGCCAAGGCAGCGCATGCAAGGCGTCGCCAGGCCACGGCCAGGCCAGGCAGCGCAAGGCGTGGCCAGGCCACGGCCAGGCCAAGGCAGCGCAAGGCGTGGCCAGGCCACGGCCAGGCCAAGGCAGCGCAAGCAAGGCGTGGCCAGGCCACGGCCAGGCCAGGCAGCGCAAGGCGTGGCCAGGCCACGGCCAAGCCAAGGCAGCGCGAGCAAGGCGTGGCCAGGCCACGGCCAGGCCAAGGCAGCCCAGGGCAGCGCACGGCGTTGCCAGGCCACGGCCAGGCCAAGGCAGCGCAAGGCTTGGCCAGGCCACGGTCAGCCCAAGGCAACGCAAGGCGTGGCCAGGCCACGGCCAGGCCAAGGCAGCGCAAGCAAGGCGTGGCCAGGCCACGGCCAGGGCAGGCAGTGCAAGGCGTGGCCAGGCCACGGCCAGGCCAAGGCAGCGCACGGCGTGGCCAGGCCACGGCCAGGCCAAGGCAGCGCAAGCAAGGCGTGGCCAGGCCACGGCCAGGCCAGGCAGTGCAAGGCATGGCCAGGCCACGGCCAGGCCAAGGCAGCGAACGGCGTGGCCAGGCCACGGCCAAGCCAAGGCAGCGCAAGCAAGGCGTGGCCAGGCCAAGGCAGCGCAAGGCGTGGCCAGGCAACGGCCAGGCCAAGGCAGCGCAAGTCGTGGCCAGGCCAAGGCAGCGCAAGGCATGGCCAGGCCACGGCCAGGCCAAGGCAGCGCAAGGCATGGCCAGGCCAAGGCAATGCCCAGCGTGGCCAGGCCACGGCCAGGCCATGGCAGCGCAAGCAAGGCGTGGCCAGGCCACGGCCAGGCCAAGGCAGCGCAAGCAAGGCGTGGCCAGGCCACGGCCAGGCCAAGGCAGCGAACGGCGTGGCCAGGCCACGGCCAAGCCAAGGCAGCGCAAGCAGGGCGTGGCCAGGCCAAGGCAGCGCAAGGCATGGCCAGGCCACGGCCAGGCCAAGGCAGCGCAAGGCATGGCCAGGCCAAGGCAATGCCCAGCGTGGCCAGGCCACGGCCAGGCCATGGCAGCGCAAGCAAGGCGTGGCCAGGCCACGGCCAGGCCAAGGCAACGCAAGGCGTGGCCTGGCCGTGGCCTGGCCAAGGCAGCGCGAGCAAGGCGTGGCCAGGCCAAGGCAGCGCGAGCAAGGCGTGGCCAGGCCACGGCCAGGCCAAGACAGCGCAATTTGTGGCCAGGCTAAGGCAGCGCAAGGCATGGCCAGGCCAAGGCAGCGGAAGCAAGGCGTGGCCAGGCCAACGCAAGGCTGTGCACAGCGTGGCCAGGCCACGGCCAAGCCAAGGTAGTTCAAGGTGTGGTAGCTTGGCCACGGCCAAGCCAAGGCAGTGCATAGCGTCGGCCAGGCCAAGGCTTGTCAAGCAAAAAGCAGCCTTTCTTTGGAATGACCATGATTTGCAAAATGAGGTTATGCCATCGGACAAGCTAGGCTAAGGCCAAGCCACGACAAGGCCATGGCCAAGCCACGACGGGCCATTTTTTTTAGTTCGTCCAAACTCTACCAAATTTTTTTCCATGATCGTAACCCTTTTTTAAAAAATATTGGCGAAGGTTTCACCCCAAAATCTATTTTCTACATTTTTCTATGATTTTTCGATTATTTTTCCATTAAAAAATTAAATAAATTTTTTCCTGCGATAAAAAATTCTGAAATTTGCACCCATGCTTCTTTGATGCATTTTCAAGAACTCTGCCAATTTTCAGGTCAATACGATCAGTTTTGGCTCGTTTTGAAGTCCATTATGCCTTTTGGTAATGTTTGATGTTTCCTCCTTGTGGTCCTTCAAACGTCTTAAGAGCTCTTTAGGGGGGGGGAGGGGTCTGCACACCTTGGGCTGCCATGGCGGAGGCAGGGCTGCCAAGCCGTGCGCCTAGGGGTGCCGACGCATTGCACGTGCAGCATGGTTGTGGGTAATCGCCCACGCCGAGAGGCACGGCACGGCGTCGGCACCTCGAGGCGCCCGACGCGGCGGCGGGTGAGCGGACAGGGGCGTGATGACTGTGTGGACTTGGCCAGGCCATGCGCGTGGACGCGGTGGTCTGGCCTGCTTTGAGGGAGCGTGTTGGGGGGCTTCCAAAGCCTCGCGCTAGGGATGCCAAGGCCTCGCCCGTGCTCGCACGGCGTGGTTGCGGTGCCCCCAGGCAACGAGGCCAAGTTCGTGGTGGCTAGTCTGTGGTGGCCAAGCCGTGGCAAGGCGAAGGCAAGGCCAATCCAGGACAAGGTTAAGGGGCATGACCAATGCGATGGGAAGAGGAGAGCTAGGTGGTAGGCAGGGTATGCCCAAGGCGAGTCTAGGCGAGGCAATTGTTGTGGCAACACATGCTTACCGTGGCCAAGGCAAGTCGTAGTGGCTATGGCAAGTCTAGCCATGACATGTGCAAAGCCAATGCGATGGGAAAAAACACACCATGAGTGGCCATAGGACTTTTCAAATGTTTTCTCCCATCATTGTGTCAATTCATTTCCCCCTCATTGGCCAAAGGAAAAAGTAGACTTTTTTAAGAATGAGCATGATTTACAAAATGAGGTTATGCCATCGGCTAAGCTAGGCCAAGGCCAAGCCACGACAAGGCCAAGGCCAAGGCCAAGCGACGACAAGGTCAAGGGGCATGACCAAGGCAACGGGAAGCATGCCATGGGTGGGAGAGAGAGGTGGCAAGCATGGTGTGGCCACGGCGAGGCTAGGCAAGGCAATGATTGCGGCAACACATGCATGCCATGGCCAAGGCAAGTTGTAGTGGCCATGGCAAGTAGTAGTGGCCATGGCAAGTCTAGCCAAAAACATGTGCAAAGTCAATGCGACGGGAGAAGACACAAAATGACTGCCCATGGAACTTCTCAAATGTTTTCTCCCATCATTGTGTCATTCATTTTCCCTTCATTGGCCAAAGGTTTCACCCGTACTCGTCGGTTTTCCACCCCCGCCACAAATGGGCCAAATTTTTTAGTTCGTCCAAACTCTACCAAATTTTTTTCCATGATCCTAATCCTTTTTTAAAAAATATTGGCGAAGGTTTCACCCAAAAATCTATTTTCTACATTTTTCTATGATTTTTCGATTATTTTTCCATTAAATAAATTAAATAAATTTTTTTCTGCGATAAAAAATTATGAAATTTTTACCCATGCTTCTTTGATGTATTTCCAACCACTCTGCCAAATTTCAGGTCAATACGATAAGTTTTGGTCATTTTAAAGTCCATTATGCCTTTTGGTAATGTTTGATGTTTCCTCCTTGGGGTCCTTCAAACGTCTTAAGAGCTCTTTAGGGGGGGGAGGGGTCTGCACACCTGGGCTGCCATGGTAGAGGCAGGGCTGCCAAGCCGTGCGCCTAGGGGTGCCGACGCATTGCAGTGCAAACATGGTTGTGGGCAATCGCCCACGCCGAGAAGCACGGCACGGCGTCGGCACCCCGAGGCGCCCGGCGCGGCGGCGGGTGAGCGGGCAGGGGCGCGACGATTGTGTGGACTTGGCCAGGCCATGCGCGTGGACGCGGTGGTCTGGCGCGCTTCGAGCGAGCGTGTTGGGGGGCTTCCAAAGCCTTGCGCTAGGGATGCCAAGGCCTCGCCCGTGCTTGCACGGCGTGGTCGCGGCGCCCGCAGGCAACATAGGCGGCGGCCCCCCGGCGCCTCGCCGGGGCTCGAGGGATGCTCGCATCTGCTCTACCCGCAAGCAACGACTGTCGGGCTGTCGAAGCCTTGCGCCAGTGATTCCAACGCCTTGCTTGTGCTCGCACGGCATGGCAGCGGTTCTCGCGGGCAATTGGCTTGGCACTCGAACGCGTTCGCCTGCGGGGGGGTGCGATGCGTGCGTCGCTCGGCTAGTCCAAGCCATGGTGGGATGAATGCGTGCATCTGCTTGCTCGCAAGCTGGCATGTTCGGGCTTCGAAGCCATGCGCCAGTGGGTGCCAATGCCTCGCGGCAGCGGCGTCCACGGGCAAAATGGCTTGGCACTCGAACGCGTTGGCCTGCGGGGGGTGCGATGCGGGCGAGCATCCTCCTGGGCTTGGCTAGGCTGCGGTGGGATAAACGTGGGCATCTGCTTGCCCGCAAGCCGGCATGTTCGGGCTGCTAAAGCCATGCGCTGATGGGTGCCAATGCCTTGTGGCAGCGGCGTCTGTGGGCAAAATGGCTTGGCACTCGAACGCGTTGGCCTGCGGCTGGTGAGATGCGTGCGTGCGATGGTTGGCTCGGTTGGCTCGTGGTGGGATGAATGCGTGCATCTGCTTGGTTGCGATTCGGTATGTTAGGGTTGCGAGAGTCTTGCT
>JBBPBK010000279.1:15000-17500 GCA_039720395.1 Liquidambar formosana
TGGCCAGGCCACGGCCAGGCCAAGGCAGCGCAAGCAAGGCGTGGCCAGGCCACGGCCAGGGCAGGCAGTGCAAGGCGTGGCCAGGCCACGGCCAGGCCAAGGCAGCGCACGGCGTGGCCAGGCCACGGCCAGGCCAAGGCAGCGCAAGCAACGTGGCCAGGCCACGGCAGGCAGGCGTGGCCAGGCACCCAGGCCAAGGCAGCGAAGGCGTGGCCAGCCAAGGCAGCGCAAGGCATGGCCAGGCACGGCCAGGCCAAGGCAGCGCAAGGCAGGCCAGGCGTGCCAGCCCAGCGTGGCCAGGCCACGGCCAGGCCATGGCAGCGCAAGCAAGGCGTGGCCAGGCCACGGCCAGGCCAAGCAGCGCAAGCAAGGCGTGGCCAGGCCACGGCCAGGCCAAGGCAGCGAACGGCGTGGCCAGGCCACGGCCAAGCCAAGGCAGCGCAAGCAGGGCGTGGCCAGGCCAAGGCAGCGCAAGGCATGGCCAGGCCACGGCCAGGCCAAGGCAGCGCAAGGCATGGCCAGGCCAAGGCAATGCCCAGCGTGGCCAGGCCACGGCCAGGCCATGGCAGCGCAAGCAAGGCGTGGCCAGGCCACGGCCAGGCCAAGGCAACGCAAGGCGTGGCCTGGCCGTGGCCTGGCCAAGGCAGCGCGAGCAAGGCGTGGCCAGGCCAAGGCAGCGCGAGCAAGGCGTGGCCAGGCCACGGCCAGGCCAAGACAGCGCAATTTGTGGCCAGGCTAAGGCAGCGCAAGGCATGGCCAGGCCAAGGCAGCGGAAGCAAGGCGTGGCCAGGCCAACGCAAGGCTGTGCACAGCGTGGCCAGGCCACGGCCAAGCCAAGGTAGTTCAAGGTGTGGTAGCTTGGCCACGGCCAAGCCAAGGCAGTGCATAGCGTCGGCCAGGCCAAGGCTTGTCAAGCAAAAAGCAGCCTTTCTTTGGAATGACCATGATTTGCAAAATGAGGTTATGCCATCGGACAAGCTAGGCTAAGGCCAAGCCACGACAAGGCCATGGCCAAGCCACGACGGGCCATTTTTTTTAGTTCGTCCAAACTCTACCAAATTTTTTTCCATGATCGTAACCCTTTTTTAAAAAATATTGGCGAAGGTTTCACCCCAAAATCTATTTTCTACATTTTTCTATGATTTTTCGATTATTTTTCCATTAAAAAATTAAATAAATTTTTTCCTGCGATAAAAAATTCTGAAATTTGCACCCATGCTTCTTTGATGCATTTTCAAGAACTCTGCCAATTTTCAGGTCAATACGATCAGTTTTGCTCGTTTTGAAGTCCATTATGCCTTTTGGTAATGTTTGATGTTTCCTCCTTGTGGTCCTTCAAACGTCTTAAGAGCTCTTTAGGGGGGGGGAGGGGTCTGCACACCTTGGGCTGCCATGGCGGAGGCAGGGCTGCCAAGCCGTGCGCCTAGGGGTGCCGACGCATTGCACGTGCAGCATGGTTGTGGGTAATCGCCCACGCCGAGAGGCACGGCACGGCGTCGGCACCTCGAGGCGCCCGACGCGGCGGCGGGTGAGCGGACAGGGGCGTGATGACTGTGTGGACTTGGCCAGGCCATGCGCGTGGACGCGGTGGTCTGGCCTGCTTTGAGGGAGCGTGTTGGGGGGCTTCCAAAGCCTCGCGCTAGGGATGCCAAGGCCTCGCCCGTGCTCGCACGGCGTGGTTGCGGTGCCCCCAGGCAACGAGGCCAAGTTCGTGGTGGCTAGTCTGTGGTGGCCAAGCCGTGGCAAGGCGAAGGCAAGGCCAATCCAGGACAAGGTTAAGGGGCATGACCAATGCGATGGGAAGAGGAGAGCTAGGTGGTAGGCAGGGTATGCCCAAGGCGAGTCTAGGCGAGGCAATTGTTGTGGCAACACATGCTTACCGTGGCCAAGGCAAGTCGTAGTGGCTATGGCAAGTCTAGCCATGACATGTGCAAAGCCAATGCGATGGGAAAAAACACACCATGAGTGGCCATAGGACTTTTCAAATGTTTTCTCCCATCATTGTGTCAATCATTTCCCCCTCATTTGCCAAAGGAAAAAGTAGACTTTTTTAAGAATGAGCATGATTTACAAAATGAGGTTATGCCATCGGCTAAGCTAGGCCAAGGCCAAGCCACGACAAGGCCAAGGCCAAGGCCAAGCGACGACAAGGTCAAGGGGCATGACCAAGGCAACGGGAAGCATGCCATGGGTGGGAGAGAGAGGTGGCAAGCATGGTGTGGCCACGGCGAGGCTAGGCGAGGCAATGATTGCGGCAACACATGCATGCCATGGCCAAGGCAAGTTGTAGTGGCCATGGCAAGTAGTAGTGGCCATGGCAAGTCTAGCCAAAAACATGTGCAAAGTCAATGCGACGGGAGAAGACACAAAATGACTGCCCATGGAACTTCTCAAATGTTTTCTCCCATCATGGTGTCATTCATTTTCCCTTCATTGGCCAAAGGTTTCACCCGTACTCGTCGGTTTTCCACCCCCGCCACAAATGGGCCAAATTTTTTAG
>JBBPBK010000280.1:0-119767 GCA_039720395.1 Liquidambar formosana
ATACTTTTGCATAAGCTGTGTGTGTCAAAGATCAATTTAGTGGGAGGTTAAGAATTAGTTCATCGGTAAATGTGAGATTTTTATTGAATACAAATGTAAGTTACAACCAGTCTCGGATCAATGTGATTTTGACATGCAGGCATGACTTATATGGAAAAGATATTTAATCTGATAATGGATTTCGCAAAATACGAGTCATTGATAGAGTTATAAAAAGGATAAATATCCAAAATATTCCTCATAAAAGAATTATATCTAAAACCTCATAAAATAATTCATATTGAAAAAACCCAAGTAGAGTTGAACAATATCCAAAAAAATTTAAAACTCAACTTCCATCCAATTCCGTTTGAGTGATGAATTTTCTTAACCAAAATACTCTTGTTACATTTTTTTATTAAAATATAAAAATAACTATTCAAAATTTGTATTACCATCTTGTTTATCTAATAAATAGATTATTTGGCATTTATCACAAAAAGGGAAAAAAAAGATAAGAGAATGAATAAACAAACAATTATAAAAAGGGGTATGTCGGTCTAAAAGTTGTATGATTTAAACGGAGTTGGATGGAAATTAGGCTGTTGGGTTTTTTGGATATACTATGACTTTATTTGGATTTTTTAGATAGACAAATTACTTTATGGAGTTTTTGAATATAATTCTTTTTTTTAGGGATATTTTAGATATTTACCCTTATAAAAACCTATATTAAAAGAGACCTGATATTACAACTCTTTAGTTTTATTTGCACACCCCGAAAAACCATGGACCCATGTAGTTTTATTTTTTCACTAGCAAACATCATTTTAAATTACTTTTCATTAAAAAGTGTTTTTTTCAAATTCTTTCGTTTAAATAGATTTTTTGGCCTAATATAAAATAGGACAGTAAATGGCCAAAAAGTTCACTCAAACGACAGATTTTGAAAAAAATTTATCTTACAAAGTTGTTTAAAATGATGTTTTCTAATGGATCATGCAATCAATATTGATAAAAACTTTTCATATTTTCCATAAAATCTTGATAAATTAAATTTAGTGGGGTATGCAAATAAAATAAAGGGGCTGCAATACCTGTTTCCATATTAAAAAAAAACCAATATTGTAGGGATCCATATACTTTTTTTTGGACATTGTTGGCCAGCGTACTACATTATTTGGCCATTTGGGCATCAAAACAATGAACATATTTATCAAAACTATTCGGAGGGGATTCTAAAATGAATTTTGAGTGTGAAAAATGGATTAAGATGAGTTGAAAAAAGACCAAAATTTCCAAATTTGAACTTAATGAGCGAAAATAAGCCATAATGGGATATGAGGTACATTGGACCAATATCAAAATATTAATATAAGATTACTCAAAAAGTAAATGGATATAACCCAAAAAAAAAAAAAAAAAAAAAAAAAAAAATTCTCAAAATGAAAAAATATCGTTTAATTCAAAATTTTCACTTGGCATCATTCAAATAGATCTTCAAATCCTTTTTTGCTTAGCAAGTGATACAATATTGTCAATTTCAATTGGGTATCCAATCCAACAACAACAAAATAAATAAATAAATAATTAAGATACTGTTTAACATATTTTTAACCAAAAAGAAAAAAGAAAAAAAGACAACAATAGTGATTTTATTTTATTTTTATTTTTTTATTTTGATAAGCAAAAGAGATTTACACCATATAACATCATCATACATTTACACCACGTCACCATACCCCCAAATAATATAAAATCCTCCTTATGGTCCAACTCAGCCAACATCAATTATAAGAACGTCACTACCAACAAAACTCATCTCATGAGTAAAATAATTTAGACAACCTAAAAAAAGAATTGTAGACATAATTTGGCCGGGACAGAGATGCCAAGCTAAGAGATGGGGAAGGAGGTGGAGCGAGACGGAGATAGAAGAGCAAACGGTTATGCAAGAACATAATTTGGATTTTAGAGATTCTAATATCAATTATGGAATGGTCAACATTTTCTATAAAGATTGTTTTATAGAGATTCTCATTTCAATTATGGAATTGTCAATCTTTTCTATAAGGAATGATTGAATTTAAATTATGGTTTTAATATATAATTGGGGGATTTAGCCATTAGTCAAGAAACTACATCTTATTTAGCAATTAGTCACCTAACTTTTTTCTTAATTCAATCAGTCCATTTTTATCATTACTGACCAAAATACCCTCACTTTTATTTCTTTTTCCCTCCCTCTCCACCTACCTCTCTTCATCCTTAACCCAAACCAAGACCCCCTCACCATCAGTTTCTTTTCAAACCCCAACCAAGCAACAACTCCAGAAACGGTAGAAACCAGCCACTGCTACCGTACACCCACAACCTCAGATATAGATGACCACTACCATTCGAGCTCTGACTATCGTCTGACGACTTTAAGACCTCCTCCGATGATTGTTTGTTGTCCAGTAGTTAAGTTTTGACTACTATTCAGACGAACTTTGGGGTTGCTATGGAGATTTCCAAAACAAAAGAAAAGGCTTTGGTATTGTGAACCAGTTCTCTCTCTTTCTCTCTCTCTCTCTCTATTATCAGGTTTCTAGCTTGAATTCTCAAATAAGAGAAAAAAATAGCACAGTATAATCAGCATCGATCAGTTGGGGAAATGATCATCACTTCCATCTCTTGTCACCATATTCTAAAAAGCTTTATCTTTGCATCAACAAACATTTACACACATACTATATATATATACCTTACATATTGGCAACAATGAAAAGAGACATTTTTTCAGGGTTAACAAAAAAAAAAAAAAAAAAAATTCCAAATTTGTTTGAAGATGCTGTGTTACAAAGGTGCAATTAGGGCTTGGAGTTCAAAATGGAGGAGAGATTTGACTGGAAATTGCTATTGTGACTAAGACAATACTAGAAGGGACTTGCTGTTGCAAGGGCAAATCCATGATATTCAAAGACACCATCAGAAATGAATGTAAAAGAAGCGGCGAAACTGGTCGTGAGAAGGAAGAAGAGAAGGAAAAGAGTAGAGAGAGAGAGAGAGAGACACGGAGGAAAAAATTACAGAAAAATGGGTGGGGTTGCATTGATTAGAAAATTAAGCTTTTGAAAAGAAAGAAAAAAAAATTAAAGCCCTTTGCAATTTTGCAATAGCCAACTTGAAAATAGGTTCAGAAGGCAAATAAGTGCACTTTACAAAGGGATGATCCATTTTTTTTAAGTGATTACAATTTAACATAGTAGTTTTACTACTTTAGTGCAAAATTTATTTCGTAAAATAGTAAAATTTTACTATTTCATTATAAATTTTACTACTGAAGTAGTAAAATTTTACTACTTCGTAAAGTAATAAAATTTTACAGTTTTATAAAGTATTATGTTAAATTGTGTCAAGTAGTAAAATTTTACGATTTTAATTTTTTTTATAATTACCTAATCAATATGGATCTTTTTTCGAAAATATCAATGAGTAGATTCCAAAAAGATAATTTTTATTTTTATTTTTAAATAGACTAGATATGGGCACACATGCGTTGCACGTGAATAATATATAAATAATAAAAGATATATGAAAATTAATAAATTCTCATATAAATATTACAATAGGTCAAAATTCCTTCCATAGCTAGTAGTAATGGTAGGAATAAGAAATTGGTTAGGAGACCTACATAGTAGTGGAGGCTGTGTACGTGAATAATATATAAATAATAAAAGATATATGAAAATTAATAAATTCTCATATAAATATTACAATAGGTCAAAATTCCTTCCATAGTTAGGAGTCATGGTAGGAATAAGAAGTTGGTTAGGAGACCTGTATAGTAGTGGAGGCTGTATAAAATTCATGAAGTTGACGTCATTATCTTTATTTTTTTCTCCGTTTTTTTTTTCCTTATTTTTTGTTGGAAAATAAACATTCTTAATTGGTTAAATAAATATTTAAAATTTAAAATTTAAAATAAGGATGTAATGGTTAATCAAAAGTTTTTCTAAGATATGGACTTTTGTAGGTAGTATATATATATATATATATGGTATAGCAAATATCAATGGATTATAAATTTTTGCAATTTTTCTGCCCTAAATTTACATGATTTAATTTTTTTTATTTAAAAAAGAACTTTGAACAAAATCATCATCAATTTTTTGAATTAGGATAAAAAAATAACAACCAATTAGAGTTTGCCCCACCTGAACAAAGTTCTTGGCTTCATCCAATGGACTATGTGTACATAGCATGTGTGGATGAAAAAAAACTCACAAAACCAACGTTTGGACATGTTGAACAATCAGCATCGAGCAAGTGTATATAGTGGATGTTTTTACAATTACTAACATATCTATACTATTATACTATCCGTGCAATGCACTGGCAATGTTTTAGAAGATATATTATATAATTAAATACTTATGAGTGAGTATATATTTAAAATCCATAAATTTCTAGTATTAATGGGTTAGCTTCTTTGCTAAAACCAATTATTTAGAATGAAAGTAGGCATCACAAGTTTTGATTTGACGCTTATTTCACTAAAATCCAATATCATAGGAAGAAGAGATGAAAACTTGAAGTTTTCTGTACGTATTTGTATTAACTTTTCTGCAAATTGAGTTTTAATTGTAATGTTTCAAAATCGTGCTATGGAAGTGTAATTAAAATCGGGGATGACGCGTCAAAGTCACTCTTGGCAAAGTACTAAATCCAAACAAAGTCATTTTTAAGCATATATACAATTAATTTGTAATAAGTTGACAAATATATCCTTTGTTTGGTATTACATTAGAAAATGATTATCAAAAAGTAATTTTGTTAAAAAAAACTCTAGAGCTTTCAGTTCCCACTTTACAGAATCATAACACGCTGCCCCCATTGGAGATAATTCTTGACTTTGCTCCTGATCCGTAGTAGGGTGTCTTTTGCAAATGTGCTCCAAATTAAAGCTTGTTACTTACAAAAAAACAAAAACAAAAACAAAAACAAAAAAAAAAAAAGAAAAGAAAAGAAAATTCAACATGTTTTAAAAAATGCAAGCAGCTTGTTATTTTAAGGGTTGCTTTTGCTTTATCAAGTGTGACCCCGATAACTTCTGCAAGGCAAAAAAGCAAAGAACAAAACAAAATCCATTTAAAAATAAAATATAATATGATAAGAAAAAGAAGAGAACTTGAATAATAAGAAAGCTTACCTTTGTGTGTTTGATAAAAAATACTCTAAGGCTTAAGACACAGAACATTTGTATACGTGAATATGAATTTGTCACTAACCTTCTCAGATTCGTCTATGAGATCTCACACCGGCCTCTTGGTAAGCACATTGAAGTTGTAGTAGAAGAGACAGAAAAGAAAGTGAAGGTATTCGACCCCAATGAATAAACAGCACGTGAACAATGAACTTAACCTAGACCTTTGGCCTCCATTAATCCCTGATATCATGCAAAGCTATCGCCCACTTGAACAATTAAACATTTGAGAAAACTGGGTGATTGATTCTTTGAATTCCTATTTTATATATTAAGGTATGTGTTTTAGAATATATTAAAGTAAATGTTTTACAATTATAGTTTTCATATTCCTATATATTTCTATTTATTATATAGGAATTATAGTTTCCATTTCCTTTGAATTTCTATTTGTGTTTTATATATTAAGGTATGTGTTTTAGAATTGTACTTTCCATATTACTATATTTCCTATATATGCAGAAGGGCGGGTAGTTGTGTATTTAAAAATTAAAATAAGGGTATATTAGTCAATCAAAAGTTTTTCTCACATTCATCTTTTTATAGGTAGTATAGATATAGATATGTATATTGTAAGTTATGAGCTTTTAACAATTATAATACTAAAATGCTAAGTTAGTTACATAGGATGCCCTTAATAACAAAAAAGAAAGTGCCTTTAGTAATAATAAGGCTAAACCAGGCATTTTTAAAAAATATGTGACTAATTGATAAATAAGTTCAGTCTCCTTGATTAATTGACTTAGAAAAACTCTTACTTGATTAATTGCCAATATTTTACCAAAAAGTGGACTAATTGCCAATTTCCCCTTTATTTTTAAATGGATTTTGTTTTGTTCTTTGCTTTTTTGCCTTGCAGAAGTTATCGGGGTCACACTTGATAAAGCAAAAGCAACCCTTAAAATAACAAGCTGCTTGCATTTTTTAAAACATGTTGAATTTTCTTTTCTTTTTTTTCTTTTTTTTGTTTTTGTTTTTGTTTTTGTTTTTTTGTAAGTAACAAGCTTTAATTTGGAGCACATTTGCAAAAGACACCCTACTACGGATCAGGAGCAAAGTCAGGAATTATCTCCAATGGGGGCAGCGTGTTATGATTCTGTAAAGTGGGAACTGAAAGCTCTAGAGTTTTTTTTAACAAAATTACTTTTTGATAATCATTTTCTAATGTAATACCAAACAAAGGATATATTTGTCAACTTATTACAAATTAATTGTATATATGCTTAAAAATGACTTTGTTTGGATTTAGTACTTTGCCAAGAGTGACTTTGACGCGTCATCCCCGATTTTAATTACACTTCCATAGCACGATTTTGAAACATTACAATTAAAACTCAATTTGCAGAAAAGTTAATACAAATACGTACAGAAAACTTCAAGTTTTCATCTCTTCTTCCTATGATATTGGATTTTAGTGAAATAAGCGTCAAATCAAAACTTGTGATGCCTACTTCATTCTAAATAATTGGTTTTAGCAAAGAAGCTAACCCATTAATACTAGAAATTTATGGATTTTAAATATATACTCACTCATAAGTATTTAATTATATAATATATCTGCTAAAACATTGCCAGTGCATTGCGCGGATAGTATAATAGTATAGATATGTTAGTAATTGTAAAAACATCCACAATATACACTTGCTCGATGCTGATTGTTCAACATGTCCAAACGTTGGTTTTGTGAGTTTTTTTTCATCCACACATGCTATGTACACATAGTCCATTGGATGAAGCCAAGAACTTTGTTCAGGTGGGGCAAACTCTAGTTGGTTGTTATTTTTTTACCCTAATTCAAAAAATTGATGATGATTTTGTTCAAAGTTCTTTTTTAAATAAAAAAAATTAAATCATGTAAATTTAGGGCAGAAAAATTGCAAAAATTTATAATCCATTGATATTTGCTATACCATATATATATATATATATACTACCTACAAAAGTCCGTATCTTAGAAAAACTTTTGATTAACCATTACATCCTTATTTTAAATTTTAAATTTTAAATATTTATTTAACCAATTAAGAATGTTTATTTTCCAACAAAAAATAAGGAAAAAAAAAAACGGAGAAAAAAATAAAGATAATGACGTCAACTTCATGAATTTTATACAGCCTCCACTACTATACAGGTCTCCTAACCAACTTCTTATTCCTACCATGACTCCTAACTATGGAAGGAATTTTGACCTATTGTAATATTTATATGAGAATTTATTAATTTTCATATATCTTTTATTATTTATACATTATTCACGTACACAGCCTCCACTACTATGTAGGTCTCTTAACCAATTTCTTATTCCTACCATAACTACTAGCTATGGAAGGAATTTTGACCTATTGTAATATTTATATGAGAATTTATTAATTTTCATATATCTTTTATTATTTATATATTATTCACGTGCAACGCATGTGTGCCCATATCTAGTCTATTTAAAAATAAAAAAAATTATCTTTTTGGAATCTACTCATTGATATTTTCGAAAAAAGATCATATTGATTAGGTAATTATTAAAAAAATTAAAATCGTAAAATTTTACTACTTGACACAATTTAACATAATACTTTATAAAACTATAAAATTTTACTACTTTACGAAGTAGTAAAATTTTACTACTTCAGTAGTAAAATTTATAATGAAATAGTAAAATTTTACTATTTTACGAAGTAAATTTTACACTAAAGTAGTAAAACTACTTTGTTAAATTGTAATCACTTAAAAAAAATGGATCATCCCTTTGTAAAGTGCACTTATTTGCATTCTGAACCTATTTTCAAGTTGGCTATTGCAAAATTGCAAAGGGCTTTAATTTTTTTTTTTCTTTCTTTTCAAAAGCTTAATTTTCTAATCAATGCAACGCCACCCATTTTTCTGTAATTTTTTCCTCCGTGTCTCTCTCTCTCTCTCTCTACTCTTTTCCTTCTCTTCTTCCTTCTCACGACCAGTTTCGCTGCTTCTTTTACATTCATTTCTGATGGTGTCTTTGAATATCATGGATTTGCCCTTGCAACAGCGAGTCCCTTCTAGTCTTGTCTTAGTCACAATAGCAATTTCTAGTCAAATCTCTCCTCCATTTTGAACTCCAAGCCCTAATTGCACCTTTGTAACACAGCATCTTCAAACAAATTTGGATTTTTTTTTTTTTTTTTTGTTAACCCTGAAAAAATGTCTCTTTTCATTGTTGCCAATATGTAAGGTATATATATATAGTATGTGTGTAAATGTTTGTTGATGCAAAGAGAAAGTTTTTTAGAATATGGTGACAAGAAATGGAAGTGATGATCATTTCCCCAACTGATCGATGTTGATTATACTGTGCTATTTTTTTCTCTTATTTGATTCAAGCTAGAAATCTGATAATAGAGAGAGAGAGAGAGAAAGAGAGAGAACTGGTTCACAATACCAAAGCCTTTTCTTTTGTTTTGGAAATCTCCATAGCAACCCCAAAGTTCGTCTGAATAGTAGTCAAAACTTAACTACTGGACAACAAACAATCATCGGAGGAGGTCTTAAAGTCGTCAGACGATAGTCAGAGCTCGAATGGTAGTGGTCATCTATATCTGAGGTTGTGGGTGTACGGTAGCAGTGGCTGGTTTCTACCGTTTCTGGAGTTGTTGCTTGGTTGGGGTTTGAAAAGAAACTGATGGTGAGGGGGTCTTGGTTTGGGTTAAGGATGAAGAGAGGTAGGTGGAGAGGGAGGGAAAAAGAAATAAAAGTGAGGGTATTTTGGTCAGTAATGATAAAAATGGACTGATTGAATTAAGAAAAAAGTTAGGTGACTAATTGCTAAATAAGATGTAGTTTCTTGACTAATGGCTAAATCCCCCAAAAATAAAATATAATATGATAAGAAAAAGAAGAGAACTTGAATAATAAGAAAGCTTACCTTTGTGTGTTTGATAAAAAATACTCTAAGGCTTAAGACACAGAACATTTGTATACGTGAATATGAATTTGTCACTAACCTTCTCAGATTCGTCTATGAGATCTCACACCGGCCTCCTGGTAAGCACATTGAAGTTGTAGTAGAAGAGACAGAAAAGAAAGTGAAGGTATTCGACCCCAATGAATAAACAGCACGTGAACAATGAACTTAACCTAGACCTTTGGCCTCCATTAATCCCTGATATCATGCAAAGCTATCGCCCACTTGAACAATTAAACATTGAGAAAACTGGGTGATTGATTCTTTGAATTCCTATTTTATATATTAAGGTATGTGTTTTAGAATATATTAAAGTAAATGTTTTACAATTATAGTTTTCATATTCCTATATATTTCTATTTATTATATAGGAATTATAGTTTCCATTTCCTTTGAATTTCTATTTGTGTTTTATATATTAAGGTATGTGTTTTAGAATTGTACTTTCCATATTACTATATTTCTTATATATGCAGAAGGGCGGGTAGTTGTGTATTTAAAAATTAAAATAAGGGTATATTAGTCAATCAAAAGTTTTTCTCACATTCATCTTTTTATAGGTAGTATAGATATAGATATGTATATTGTAAGTTATGAGCTTTTAACAATTATAATACTAAAATGCTAAGTTAGTTACATAGGATGCCCTTAATAACAAAAAAGAAAGTGCCCTTAGTAATAATAAAGGTAAACCAGGCATTTTTTTAAAAATATGTGACTAATTGATAAATAAGTTCAGTCTCCTTGATTAATTGACTTAGAAAAACTCTTACTTGATAAATTGCCAATATTTTACCAAAAAGTGGACTAATCGCCAATTTCCCCTATATAATTTTAGCTAATGATATAGAGCCACGTCAACTTAGTAGTATGGCCAGAGTGAATGGAAAAAATAGAATGAACGTGATGAGAGTATTTAGGTGAGAATTATGGAGAGTTTGCCAATTGCCAAGTTAGTGAACTGATAAATATAATAAGATAAACAGAACCTTTTAAATTTCAAATTTTCCCATTGCAACTTGCCATATAAGGATAACTGAATTAAATTGGAAATAATTTAAAAGTTTCAATTATATAGATTTGGTCCTCCTTTTGTCTAAAAAATTAGGATTAAATAAAATATTTTATTATTTGAATTTGATGAGATTATAATTGGTTTTTTATTGAATTGTTAATTAAAAGTTTAAAACTACATCAAATTTGAACCTTTTATAAAAAAAAAAAAAATGTGGTTAAAATTTTTTTTAATAAAAAAAATGAAACAATCATAAAAGAAATCTGCAAAGATGTAGGCAATTTTCACACTTAGACCATGTTTGTTTGGTTAGAATAGAATTGGTGGAATGAAATCATATTCTAATTCATTCATAACAGTGAGTTTAGATGAGGTAATTAAATAGGAATGGAATCAAACAATAGTAATGAGTTGCAATGATAATCATTCTGTAATGTTTATTTCAAATCTCAGTTCATTCCATACTACATCAAGCATATAATTTGAATTTATTTCCACCTATTCCATTTCAACCAAACAAACATGATCTTATAAATTTGACATATAAATAAGCATCAATTCATGAGGTAAAGCCATTTTTTCAATAGGTAACAACTGCTTTAGTAGTTAAGTAGCCTTTAAAAAAAAAAAAAAAAAAAATTTCGTGACTCGCTTTAACAAAGTTATTGTTGTCTTCTTTCCTTTGATGTGAAGAAGGGTCATTCTTGGCACATAATTAACCACGTACGCTTTATTAAAGCATGCTAGCACTAACTTTATCTCTTATTTAATTACATATAAGAAGATAAATACATGCACTAAGGCCTAACCTTTAAAGGAAAAGACAAAAACGCCTCTTTGGCATTTCCTTTGTGGGATTTCTACACACACATGCACAAATATATATATATATATATATATACAGAGGTGATCCTATCAGCACGTGTTGATGTAAGTTATATCAGCACTATGCATTAGGGGTTGTACCCCTTGCATTGATTCAATGCATCTCACATCTCACTAATGCATAAGGTACAACTCCCAATGCAGGTTTTGATATAAGTTATATCAACACGTGCTTATCTGATCATCATCCTATATATATATATATATATATAAATTATGTTCCCATCAGCACCATGCATATAAGTTATATTAGCACCATGCATTGGGAGTCGTACATTGTGCATCAACCCAATATACCCCATAACCCACTAATGCATGAAGTACAATCTCCAATGCAGGTGTTGATATAAATTATATCAGCACATGCTTACCTGATCATCATCTTATATATACTCCCGATCAAGTTAATTAGCATGTGTTAATATAAGTTATATCATAATAATACATTGGAGGTTATAACTGTGCATTGACCCAGTGTATCCTGTAACTAGGAATGACAATGGGTTGGGTCGGATGCGGGTCAGAACTACCTCATGCTCGACTTAATTTCTTCTTAGAAAACCCATGTCCGACTCACCCATGCCCGACCCGCCTTGGTCAAGCATTTTTTTTTTCTTCCCAAAATTCATTTTTTTCCTACTTGCCACTTGTTACATGTTGTTTATATACCAAGCCTATGCATGTTTTTAACACCCAATATGATCTTGTTCAAATAAGATCATACCTAATATGATCACACAAATATTAGACATAAACATAGGAATTAAGAAACAATAACAATCGATAATAAGCTTTCTAATGGATTCCATGAGCTTATACCAAGATAGTTATATATATATATATATATATATATATATATATATAAAGTTAAAATTGTAAAAGCATATTCGGGTTGGGTCAAGTCTTCGGTCAAATGCATATGAGATCCATGCCCACCCATATAGGTACGGGTTGGGTAGGAACCCTATGTATCGGGTTGAAATTGTCATCTTTACCCGTAATCCACTAATGCATGAGATACAATCGCAATGTGAGTGTCAAGCTAAGTTATATCAGTACGTGCTCACCTAAACATCGTCCTATATATATATAGTTATATGGAAAATGTTACTTCACTCACATTTTATCATTCGTCTTTTAACTTTCTGTATCAAAAGTACATAGGTGAAAAGCTATTATATGGGGTTAGTTTGAAAAATTGAGAAATTGCCACATATGAGTGCATGAGAAAATATGAGTAAAAAAAAAAAAGGATGAAATTACGCTACTTTAGGAACAATTTTCTTTTACAAAATGTTTTTTAAAGATGCTCATTTTTTTGAATCGACAAAATAAAACTTTATTAATATATAAAGGAAGGATAAAACAGCACCAACCAACCCAATCCATAGATCACCAAACAAGATTAAAAAATTGGCGCCTATCAAATGCACCTCACCAAAAAGCATAATCTAGAGACAGGAAATAACTCAACAAGATTCTAAGGAAAAGATCCTCAAAACGAGACACCACCAACACACAATTAAAAACATCCAACAAACAAGAGGGCATATATAAAACACCACCCCAATAATTAAACCCCACACCACCCCAACAAGAAGCGCATATACAAGGCACTGTTGACTTAGTTGGGGTCCATACATGGATGAACATACAAAGATGCTCGTTGCTTTCCTCACCAAAAAAGAGAACATACAAAGATGATCTAGTTGTTTAGATTTAATGCAATGACTTCCGGTCAATTTTTCCCCCCTTTTCTCTGTTTGGGTTGCAAGCAAATACTTATAAGCTAAAAGAGGAAAACGACTGGCCAAACCTATGTTTGGATCAACTAAATGTCACGTAATGATTTGAGTCGTCTGTGAAAATCACATGCCAACACATAAAATGATGTGTGGTTTTGGATAGCTCGGATCCTATGTGACATCGTGTAGCAGAACAAAATCTTTTCTTTTGTCAATAGAAAAAAGAAGTGCAAAAATTTGATTTCTTTTTTTTCTTTCTTTCTTTCTTTCTTTCTTTTTTTTTTGGTAATTTGAATCAGGATAAAATTCTCAAAATTGACCAAAGTTTGGCCATCGGAGATCAAATTATTGGCTCAGCCACTATATATATATATATATATATATATATATTTCCATTACCATCCTTTTTGGTAGGGACCATATCTGTTTTGATAACAATTAACAAACCTCTCTCTCTGTCTCTATGCATAAATGATCGAGCTATAAATAAGAGCAGAGGGGAAAAAAATTAACATGCTCAAGTCTCCAACATGAAGGCCGTTCTTATTGTATTCATTCTCCTGGTTTCTGTCCTCCACTTTCCCTCCTCCATTACTACTCAAGAATTAGTTCAAAATGGTGAGAGCACTAATTTTCATTTTGCTTATGTTTCCTACTTTTAAAAGAACTAGCTAGCACATATCACTTATCAAATTAAAGAAACACCACCCCAAACAACCCACGCCCCCTCCCCCCCGCAACCAACCAAAAAAAAAAAAAAAAAAAAAAAAAAAAAAAAGGGAAGAAAGGAATCCTTATAACCAAATCATGCATAATTTCATTTGTTTTTGCACCAATTAACGGTTCAAGTCTCTTGTTGGTATTTATTGTCAATGCTGCAGCAGTAAAAAGTGGTCACCAGGTTGGGGATGCCGTCAGAGGAGGCCCTGGAAACTGGCCAGCACCAGGCTGCGGCCGTCGCTCAGCTTCCAAGAGGTGCCCCGCAAGAGGCGGGAAAAAGCCTCCACACCCCTGAAAAAAAGAAAAGAAAAGAAGGAAACACTGAACTTGGTGAGGGTCATCTATAATCAAATAGTCGATCAGCCACTACTAGGTCTCTTATCATGAAGTAGAGGTAGTAGCGAAGAATAAAGAGGGTTTTGTGTGTGATGTATGGTTTGGGGTTTGAGCTGGCTTTGCAGCTTTGGATCGAATATGTAATCTAGAAGGTGCTATATATATATATAGTTTTGATGTAGCACTTGCAAAATAATGGAGCTGAATTTTAAGTAAGTCTCTGCTTACTTGGTAGAGCTCCATAAAAAAAGGTTTTTTGGAAATGGCCAGCCTAATGACAAATATCATATTTAGGCACAATTAATTGGGCATCATAACAATTAAGGAATTTGAGAAATGTGAAACATATATTAGAAAATCTTGGGGAGATTCTAAAATTGAATTTTGATTGTGGAAGTTAATTTATATGACGAGTTGAAAAGTACCAAAACCAAGGCCTCATGGCCTAGTGGCCGGTTGGTGATCTCTACTTATTGAAGAGAGATACTGAGTATTTGGATTCAAGCACATGAATTCAGATACCCAATTGTAGCAAAAAAATAAATAAAATAAAAGTGCATTGAAACACGTTGGGGATGGTTATTGAAAGGAGCTGAGATTTAGTGCTAACTTTTCTCCGTGCTGATTTGGAAAACCTCAACACCATGTTGAGGTGTTTTGGGCCTTTAGACAATCAAGATTAAAAGATTAAAAAGTTGCCATAAATGTTATTTTAGTCATTTCAATAAAAAAATTTCATCTTTTAATTTCAGCGGTCTAATGGCCCAAAACATCTCAGGACGGTGCTAATACGGTTACTATCATAAGAGGGATAGGTTACCCTAGGAGGCCTCTATTGGCACCCTAAGACTTGCTTTTCATCCCCCACTTACTTTACATTTTAAGATTTCATGAAAAATATAAAAGGTTTTCATAAAAACTAATCAAATAATCTATTAGAAAACATCACTTTGAACAATTTTTTGGAATAAATTTTTTCAAAAATTTATCGTTTAAATAGACTTTTTAGCCATTTATGAAACAAAGACTATAAATGGCAAAAAAAATTCTACTTAAACGATAAATTTTGGAAAAAAAATTATTCTACAAAGTTGTTTAAAATGATATTTTTCATTGGATAGTGCATCCGCTTTTTATAAGAACATTTTATTTTTTCATAAAACCTTGAGATGCAAAATAAATGGGGAATGAAAAGCAAGTTTTCGAGTGCCAATAATAATCAAGGAATTTGAGAAATGTGGAGAATATATATTACAAAATCATGGGAAGATTCTAAAAATGAATTTTGAGTATGGAAGTTTATTTATATGACAAGTTGAAAAGAATTTACCAAAACAATGGCTTCCTGGCCTAGTGGCCCGTTAGTGATCTCTACTTGTTGAAGAGAGACATAGGGTATTTGGATTCATGTGGGTATTTGGATTAAAGCACATGAATCTGAATACCCAATTGTGCCAAAATAGATAAAAATAAATAAATAAATAAATACATAAAGAGATTGCATACAAACTATTGAAATTTTCCCCTCTTTTCTCTTTAATTTTTTTTTTTTTTCGGCAGCTACATGTAACAATATCAAAATGATTATCTTTTATTTTATTACTACTCGAAATGAAGACATCCCCATCGAAACAGAGAGAAACAAAAGTGTTATTAGCCAACAGGCCATGAGCCATCAAAATTCGTTAACATGCATTATTTCCAAAGCTTTATCTGACTCGCGCATCTAGTCAAATCATGAGGGCTTTGGAATTCATCTTATAAATTTGAGACAAAATTTTTTGGCTGAGACCGGCAATGACAATGCTACACTGATGATATGGTTTGTGTGCTAAAATTCATATGAAAGATATTGATTAAAAGGGAGATATCATGCATTATCTAAAAAAAAAGAAAAGAAAAAAAGGGAAATATTTTGGATCACCTTCATTGTGTAGATATTTATAGATGGTCATGATGGATCACCTTCATTGGTTGAGAGATCGGCGATGACAATGCTACATTGTTGTTTTTTTTTTTTTTTTTGATAAACAATCATAGACTTAAAATTAATAAACAGTAGCCTGATACAAATCAATAAGAAATTGATCCCTAATAAATTCCGGGACTTCCTCCATCCAAACACATAAATCATCAATATTGCGGGCATATCTTGTGAGGCCATGTGCAACTGTGTTTCCTTCACGATGACTATGGCAAAAGGACACCGTGTCAAAAAATTGAGAAGCATCAAAGAAAATATCTTCAATAATAAGACTTAGCGGAGTTAAGAAAGTCTCATGAGAGGTGAGAGCCATGACAACTTCAACACAATCCCCTTCCATCTCCACTGAGTGCAACCCCAACTCACGAGCAAAACCCATAGCATATCGGACGGCCATAGCCTCCACCACAACTATCGGAAAATCACCTACAAGCTTCTTTGAACTGGCAGCAATAACTTGACCGTCCCAATCCCTGACTATCACACCCATGCCCACACAAGACAGCTCCCTAAACAACGCACCATCCACATTGATTTTAAAAACACCCTCCCTTGGAGGTCGCCAACGGACCATTGGCCTACTCCGAACCGATGTCTCCTGCTTAGCGGCGACCTCCGAAAATTCTTGCCATAAAGTGGCAGCCTTCCCTACAAGCGCAAGTGGTTCCTCCCTCGTTCCATCAAACACCCACCGATTCCGCCCATGCCAAAGTGCCCACAAGGTCAGCAAAATCTGCGCAAACAGCTCCTTGTCAGTGTGCTGATGTAGCTCATTCAGCCAGCACCTAAAATCCGTTGCCAGTGCTCCACCTCCCTACCAACCCAACCCACTAGCTTGCCAAACCATCTTTGCAAAAATACAATCCCGCAGACAATGAATAATAGTTTCCTCCTCCACATAGAGGGCATAACGGGTCCTCAAGTACTTTCCGCCTGGCAAGCCCTGCCCGTGTAGGAAGAATACCTTTAACAGCATGCCACGCAAAGTGTTTAACCTTATTGGGAACAAGTTGTTTCCAAACAGAATGACTCGCTTCTTGCGCAGGAGCCGAAGTGGAGCTTTCCCCAGAAATATTAACAAAACTTCTAAGCAAATGGTCAATTTCCATCAGGTAGGCACTGCGCACAATGAAGACCCCCTTGGGATGAAAATGCCACATCAGCTTATCTGCAGGCAATCTTGAATGCTACATTGTTGTTAAAAATTAAAGATTCTATAAGAGTCCGATTGGATAAGTTTCTACTTCATGTTTTTTACTTCATGTTACCATTTTACATCGGTTGTAAACGATGTGTAAGATGAGCTTATAAAAACCTATATTAAAAGGGGCCTGATATTACAACTCCTTAGTCTTATTTGCACACCTCATTAATTTTGATTTATCAAGATTTTAGAAAAAATTAAGAAGATTTTATGAAAGCCAGTAATATTGTCCACTAGAAAACATCATTTTAAATTATTTTTCAGTAAAAGGTTTCTTCAAATTCTTTCGTTTAAATAGATTTTTTGGCCAAATATAAAATAGAGATAATAAATGGCCAAAAAGTTCACTTAAACGAAAGATTTTGAAAAAAATTTATTCTGCAAAGTTATTTAAAACGATGTTTTCTAGTGGATCATGCAATCGATATTCATAAAAACCTTTCATATTTCCATAAAACCTTGATAAATTAAATTTAGTGGGGTGCGCAAATAAAATAAAGGGGTTGCAATAACTGTTTCCATATTAAAAAACCATTATTGTAGGGATCCATATACTTTTTTTTGGACATTGTTGGCCAGCGTACTACATTATTCGGCCATTTGGGCATCAAAACAATGAACATATTTATCAAAACTATTCGGAGGGGATTCTAAAATGAATTTTGAGTGTGAAAAATGAATTAAGATGAGTTGAAAAAAGACCAAAATTTCCAAATTTGAACTCAATGAGCGAAAATAAGCCATAATGGGATATGAGGTACATTGGACCAATATCACAATATTAATATGAGATTATTCAAAAAGTAAATGGATCGAATTTTATTCTCAAAATGAAAAATTATCATTTAATTCAAAATTTTCACTTGGCATCATTCAAATAGATCTTCAAATCCTTTTTTGCTTAGCAAGTGATACAATATTGTCAATTTCAATTGGGTATCCAATCCAACAACAACAAAATAAATAAATAAATAATTAAGATACAGTTTAACATATTTTTAACCAAAAAGAAAAAAGAAAAAAAGACAACAATTGTGATTATTTTTATTTTTATTTTTATTTTGATAAGCAAAAGAGATTTACACCATATAACATCATTATACATTTACACCATGTTACCATACCCCCAAATAATATAAAAACCTCCTTATGGTCCAACTCAGCCAACATCAATTATAAGAACGTCACTACCAACAAAACTCATCTCACGAGTAAAATAATTTAGACAAGCTAAAAATAGAATTGTAGACATAATTTGGCAAGCTAAGAGATGGGGAAGGAGGTGGAGCGAGACGGAGATAGAAGAGCAAACGGTTATGCAAGAACATAATTTGGATTTTAGAGATTCTAATATCAATTATGGAATGGTCAACATTTTTCTATAAAGATTGTTTTTTAGAGATTCTGATTTCAATTATGGAATTGTCAATCTTTTCTATAAGGAATGATTGAATTTAAATTATTGTTTTAATATATAATTTTAGCTAATGATATAGGGCCACGTCAACTTAGTAGTATGGCCAGAGTGAATGGAAAAAACAGAATGAACGTGATGAGAGTATTTAGGTGAGAATTATGGAGAGTTTGCCAATTGCCAAGTTAGTGAACTGATAAATATAATAAGATAAACAGAACCTTCTAAATTTCAAATTTTCCCATTGCAACTTGCCATATAAGGATAACTGAATTAAATTGGAAATAATTTAAAAGTTTCAACTATATAGATTTGGTCCTCCTTTTGTCTCAAAAATTAGGATTAAATAAAATATTTTATTATTTGAATTTGATGAGATTATAATTGGTTTTTTATTGAATTGTTAATTAAAAGTTTAAAACTACATCAAATTTGAACCTTTTATAAAAAAAAATAAAAAATAAATGTGATGAAAATTTTTTTTTAATAAAAAAATGAAACAATCATAAAAGAAATCTGCAAAGATGTAGGCAATTCTCACACTTAGACCATGTTTGTTTGGTTAGAATAGAATTGGTGGAATGAAATCATATTCTAATTCATTCATAACAGTGAGTTTAGATGAGGTAATTAAATAGGAATGGAATCAAACAGTAATAATGAGTTGCAATGATAATCATTCTGTAATGTTTATTTCAAATCTCAGTTCATTCTACATCAAGCATATATTTTGAATTTATTTCCACCTATTCCATTTCAACCAAACAAACATGATCTTATAAATTTGACATATAAATAAGCATCAATTCATGAGGTAAAGCCATTTTTTCAATAGGTAACAACTGCTTTAGTAGTTAAGTAGCCTTTAAATAAAATAAAAAAAAACAAAAAAAAATTTCGTGACTCGCTTTAACAAAGTTATTGTTCTTTGTCTTCTTTTCTTTGATGTGAAAAAGGGTCTTTCTTGGCACATAATTAACCACGTTTGCTTTATTAAAGCATGTTAGCACTAACTTTATCTCTTATTTAATTACATATAAGAAGATAAATACATGCACTAAGGCCTAACCTTTAAAGGAAAAAACGAAAACGCCTCTTCTGCTTTTCTTTTGTGGGATTTCTACACACATGCACAAATATATATATACGGTTATATTCCCATCAACACGTGTTGATATAAATTATATTAGCACTTTGCATTGGGGGTTGTATTCCTTGCACTAGTCCTATATATCTCATATCCTACTAATGCACAAGGTACAACTCTCGATGCGGGTGCTGATATAAGTTATATTAGCACGTGCTTACTTGATCATCATCCTATATATATATATTAATTATGTTCCCATTAGCACGTATTGATATAAGTTATATTAGTACAATGCATTGGGGGTTGTACATTGTGCATCAACCCAATATACCCCATAACCCACTAATGCATGAAGTACAATCTCTAATGCAGGTATTGATATAAATTATATCAGCACGTGCTTACCTGATCATCATCTTATATATAGTCCCAATCAAGTTAATTAGCACGTGTTAATATAAGTTATATCAGAATAATACATTGGAGGTTATAACCGTGCATTGACCCAATGTATCTTGTAACTAAGAATGACAATGGGTCGGGTCGGATGCGGGTCAGAACTAACCCATGCCCGACTTGATTTCTTCTTAGAAAACCCATGTCTCACTTACCCATGCCCGACCCACCTTACTCAAGCAATTTTTTTTTCTTCCCAAAATTCATTTTCTTCCTACTTGCCACTCATTACATGTTGTTTATATACCAAGCTTATTGTTGACACCTAATTTTGTACCGCCTAAACATTTCAAGTCCACCCCTTTTAAGCCCAGTGATGAAGGGTGATCTAGTTTGAAATAATTGATGAATGATCCTTAAAGAGCCAACATGATCGCAATCGTAGCCCAACCCGCAGAAGCCCATAATCAGATATTTGTACGTATGTGCAATTCAGTTGTGCGTACGCACCTTTCAATTGTGCGTACGCACATTAACTCCTAAATCCGGATTTTTCCCTCCATTTTGGTATTCCCCTTTTTTACCTTATGAAGGTTTGACCTAGTTTGTAGCCATTTTGTGACGGCTAGAGAAGCCAGAAACCTTAACCTAGGTTTCCCTAAAACCCTAATACTGCTTCTATAAATATAGCACTTTCAACCAGAAAAGGAGATCTCAACTATTCTCTAACCATCACCATTCTCTAAACCAAACCCTAGCCACCACTTCTACAAACCTAGAAACTAAGAGAGAGAAGGACGGCTGTGATCACGGAGACTTGAAAGGGAGAGTTCATCAAAGTTTCATCCTACACATCACCCAACCTGAGGGTAACGCTTACTTTTCCATCTCTTTTTCCATTATTTGAGATAGCTTGTTGTTTTTTTCTAATGTCCGGACATGCTATTTACATGCTTCTCTTTCCCCTATGATTGTATATTTATTTTGTTTAATTGTTTCTCATTTCTTAGTAAATTTATTTATTTAGTTTTCTCTTTTGATTTTTATTTATTTCGTCTTCCACATGATTTGTAATTTTCTGCATCGATTAATTTATGTGACCACATAGTAGAATAGGCGTATTCATCTCTGCATATGTATTTTCATTCACTAAATTAAGATTTTTTTTTCTTAGTTCATTTTGATTTATTCCCATCCCTTACTAATTTTATTTTTATCATTTTAATCTTTTTTGTTGTGTGTATATAGATTTAGGACTTGATTATCATAGTTCTTTTATATATTTACATATTTTATTATTTGTGGAAGCATATCATTAATTTCGGGGTTCCGTGAATCGAATGTACGTACGCATAAATTGAAAGTGCGTACGCACTTTACGGTTGTGCGTACGCACTTCCTTTGTATGATCGGTTGACTCTTTTATTATATTTATTTTATTCTATATTATTCATTCCATACTTATTTGATTCCATATTTTATATATTCCCTAGTTTAGGTTATTACTATATTTGTTTATCCCTCACATATCTTTCTTTCTTTGTGTCAATCTTCTTTTTTATTATCATTTCTTTATTTAGATTAGTTCCATATTTTATTATTTCTTTCTCTAGATTAGTTCTTTATTTAAACCATTCCTTTATTTATTTTTATTCTCTTCCTTACTCATCTGCTTGTTTCTTTACTTATTTGTTTATCTTTCATTATTAGTAGATTATTTCCTCTCATACTTTTATTTTTCTTACTTGTCTATTCATTTATTTCTTTTTTTATTTGACTCTTTCTTTATTTTTGTATCATTATTTAGACTAGCCCTTTTATTATATTGATTTTTTTATATAATTCATTTATTTATTTATTTATTTGCCATCATTGCATGATATCGTTTGAATTAAATTGCATATCGCATGAATAGGGTTAAATTCAATTGATAATTTTTGTTAATTAAAGCCAACAAAACACGTGTGGGGGCTGACTTCGGCCGAGCGTTGTTAGGGGCGTTGTTGGGTGCCTAACACCTTCCCAACAACGTACCCTAACTCCGAACCCTAAATTCTCTGGTTTTGATGAGTTAGACCTTTGCTAGGGGTCAAATCGGTTCCCGAAACCAAATCGGGTGGCGACTCTTCTCCGCGCTAGCCCTCCTGGCTAGTGGTGTACTCTCGAGTTGGCGTGGTCAGGACACGGCGCTCACACCTATGCATGTTTTTAACACCCAATATGATCTTATTCAAATAAGATCATACCTAATATGATCACGCAAATATTAGACATAGACATAAGAATTAAAAAACAGTAAAAATAGATAACAAGCCTTCTAATGGATTCCATGAGTCTATACTAAGATAGTTCTATATATATATATATATATATATCTAAAGTTAAAAGAAAAAATTTCGTGACTCGCCTTAACAAAGTTATTGTTCTTTGTCTTCTTTTCTTTGATATGAAAAAGGGTCTTTCTTGGCACATAATTAACCACGTTTGCTTTATTAAAGCATGCTAGCACTAACTTTATCTCTTATTTAATTACATATAAGAAGATAAATACATGCACTAAGGCCTAACCTTTAAAGAAAAAGACGAAAACGCCCCTTCTGCTTTTCTTTTGTGGGATTTCTACACACACATGCACAAATATATATATATATATATATAGATCAATTATGTTCCCATCAGGACCATGCATATAAGTTATATTAGCACCATGCATTGGGAGTTGTACATTGGGCATCAACCCAATATACCCCATAACCCACTAATGCATGAAGTACAATCTCCAATGCAGGTGTTGATATAAATTATATCAGCACGTGTTTACCTGATCATCATCTTATATATACTCCCGATCAAGTTAATTAACATATGTTAATATAAGTTATATCATAATAATACATTGGAGGTTATAGCCGTGCATTGACCTAGTGTATCTTGTAACTAGGAATGACAATGGGTTGGGTCGGATGCGGGTCAGAACTACACCATGCTCGACTTGATTTCTTCTTAGAAAACCCATGTCCGACTCACCCATGCCCGACCCGCCTTGCTCAAGCATTTTTTTTTTCTTCCCAAAATTCATTTTTTTCCTACTTGCCACTTGTTACATGTTGTTTATATACCAAACCTATGCATGTTTTTAACACCCAATATGATCTTGTTCAAATAAGATCATACCTAATATGATCACACAAATATTAGACATAAACATAAGAATTAAGAAACAATAAAAATAGATAATAAGCTTTCTAATGGATTCCATGAGCCTATACCAAGATAGTTATATATATATATATATATATATATATATATATATATATATATATATATATAGTTAAAATTGTAAAAGCATATTCGGGTTGGGTCAGGTCTTCCGTCAAATGCATATGAGATCCACGCCCACCCATATAGGTATGGGTCGGGTTGGAACCCTATGTATCGGGTTGAAATTGTCATCTCTACCCGTAATCCACTAATGCGTGAGATATAATCCCAATGTGAGTGTTAAGTTAAATTATATCAGTACGTGCTCACCTAAACATCATCCTATATATATATAGTTATATGGAAAATGTTACTTCACTCACATTTTATTACTCGTCTTTTAACTTTCTGTATCAAAAGTACATAGGTGAAAAGCTATTATATGGGGTTAGTTTGAAAAATTGAGAAATTGCCACATATGAGTGCATGAGAAAATATGAGTGAAAAAAAAAAAAGGATGAAATTACACTACTTTAGGAACAATTTTCTTTTACAAAATGTTTTTTAAAGATGCTCATTTTTTTTTTTTTTTTTGAATTGACAAAATAAAACTTTATTAATATATAAAGGAAGGATACAACAGCACAAACCAACCCAATCCATAGATCACCAAACAAGATTAAAAAATCGGCGCCTATCAAATACACCTCACCAAAAAGCATAATCTAGAGACAGGAAATAACTCAACAAGATTCTAAGGAAAAGATCCTCAAAACGAGACACCACCAACACACAATTAAAAACATCCAACAAACAAGAGGGCATATATAAAACACCACCCCAATAATTAAACCCCACACCACCCCAACAAGAAGCGCATATACAAGGCACTGGTGACTTAGTTGGGGTCCATACATGGATGAACATACAAAGATGCTCATTGCTTTCCTCACCAAAAAAGAGAACATACAAAGATGATCTAGTTGTTTAGATTTAATGCAATGACTTCTGGTCAATTTTTCCCCCCTTTTCTCTGTTTGGGTTGTAAGCAAATACTTATAAGCTAAAAGAGGAAAATGACTGGCCAAACCTATGTTTGGATCAACTACATGTCACGTAATGATTTGAGTCGTCTGTGATAATCACATGCCAACACATAAAATGATGTGCGGTTTTGGATAGCTCGGATCCTATGTGACATCGTGTAGCAGAACAAAATCTTTTCTTTTGTCAATAGAAAAAAGAAGTGCAAAAATTTGATTTCTTTTTTTTCTTTCTTTCTTTCTTTCTTTTTTTTGGTAATTTGAATCAGGATAAAATTCTCAAAATAGACCAAAGTTAGGCCGTCGGAGATCAAATTATTGGCTCAGCCACTATCTATATATATATATATATATATATATATTTCCATTACCATCCTTTTTGGTAGGGACCATATCTGTTTTGATAACAATTAACAAACCTCTCTCTCTGTCTCTATGCATAAATGATCGAGCTATAAATAAGAGCAGAGGGGAAAAAAATTAACATGCTCAAGTCCAACATGAAGGCTGTTCTTATTGTATTCATTCTCCTGGTTTCTGTCCACTTTCCCTCCTCCGTTACTACTCAAGAATTAGTTCAAAATGGTGAGAGCACTAATTTTCATTTTGCTTATGTTTCCTACTTTTAAAAGAACTAGCTAGCACATATCACTTATCAAATTAAAGAAACACCACCCCAAACAACCCCCCCCCCCCCCCCTCCGCAACCAACCAAAAAAAAAAAAAAAGAAAAAGAAAGGAAGCAAGGAATCCTTATAACCAAATCATGCATAATTTCGTTTGTTTTTGCACCAATTAACGGTTCAAGTCTCTTGTTGGTATTTATTGTGAATGCTGCAGAAGTAAAAAGTGGTCACCAGGTTGGGGATGCCGTCAGAGGAGGCCCAGGCTGCGGCCGTCACCAACCTAATTCCAAGTGCTGCTACCCCGCAAGTTGCAAGAAAAAGCCTCCACACCCCTGACAAAAAAGAAAAGAAAAAGGAAACACTGAACTTGGTGACGGTCATCTATAATCAAATAGTCGATCAGCCACTACTAGGTCTCTTATCATGAAGTAGAGGTAGTAGCGAAGAATAAAAAGGGTTTTGTGTGTGATGTATGGTTTGGGGTTTGATCTGGCTTTGCAGCTTTGGATCGAATATGTAATCTAGAAGCTGCTATATATATAGTTTTGATGTAGTATTTGCAAAATAATGGAGCTGAATTTTAAGTAAGTCTCTGCTTACTTGGTAGAGTTCCATAAAAAAAGTTTTTTGGAAATGGCCAGCCTAATGACAAATATCATATTTAGGCACAATTAATTGGGCATCATAACAATTAAGGAATTTGAGAATTGTGAAACATATATTAGAAAATCTTGGGGAGATTCTAAAATTGAATTTTGAGTGTGGAATTAAGTTAATTTATATGACGAGTTGAAAAGGACCAAAACCAAGGCCTCATGGCCTAGTGGCCGGTTGGTGATCTCTACTTATTGAAGAGAGATACTGAGTACCCCTCTATATGGGGCCGTAACCGTAATTGCCTACCAGCCCCAGGCCCTAGGCCTTCCCCTTGAAAAAGAGATATTGTGAACTTGGTAATGGAACTATATATGATTAAATAGTCAGCAATTACTATTAAGTTGCTTAGTATCTGGGCGTGTAATGGTGACGAATAAATAGCTTTAGTGTGATATATATGGCTTGGGGGATGCGTTGGCTTTGCAGCTTTGTAATATGTAATCCGAAAACTATCAAATTATGTAATATTTGGACAATAAATAGAGCTGATCAACTTAGGTCAGTATGTTTGCCTACTTGGAGGATTCCATATACTTTTTAATTGGAAATTGTTGACCCGTGTATTAATAAATATTAGATTTAGGTATTATTATTATTATTATTATTTTAATTAACAATTAGGGGTTTTTCAAGCCTTACACCCGCCGAGGTTTTAATTCAAACTAATCCCCTAACAACCAAACCAGACTTTGGCATTATTGGACATTGATGAAATGAACATATATTAAAAAAATGAATTAATTAGCCTAAAATACATTATTAGTGAACTTGTAAAGGCAAAAGTCCATGTGGGAATCTTGTATAGGCATAAGTCCAATTTTAAGTAAAACGTGAGTGTTTTATAAGGGTGTTAATCGCATAAAGTCTATATTACCCTTAAGTTGTTATTTATTTATTTTTTTTCAAAAACATTAAAATGACATAACTTTTTATTTGTATATATGTCGGTTTTTGATCAAATTTATATTTTTGTAATTTACTCATCAAAAGCTTCGAAACAAGACCTATGATGATTATTAAATTAGGAAAGAAAAAATAGTTACATTGACTTAGTTACACGTAACTATTTTTAAAATTTTTAAATTAAATTGTTTTTAGTAGAGTTTAAATTAAAATTAAGTGTTTTAGGAGTAATTTTAACAGTTACATTATGAATAAAACAATTAAATTTTGTATTAGTGATTTGAAATTTTTTGAATTTAAGATAATATAGTGTTTTTAAAACAATTACATGCCATCTGTGGCTATCATTTTTCAGTCAAGATGAAAAAGAAGAGAAGAAAAAAAAAATCTATATATATATATATATATATATATATATAGAGGTATACTTGGTTCAATCAGTGGGCTTGATAAAAGAATGTCTGAATCTGAACAAACGGTGAAGATAAAATCCCCTTTCAATGCTTATTGAAAGGTTTTTGTGTTTATGGCTATATTTGTGGACTTAAGGCTTTATATGTTTTTTTTCATAGACCTACTAGAATGGACCAGCGCGATGCGTGGGAGCCAAACAATAACTTCATTTAAATACTTATATGAGTACCAAAAATGTTATTATTTTCTCTCAATCTAGTTAAATAGGATTATTAAGAAAAAAAGATTTAACAATCAATGTGAAATAAAAAAAAATGATTAAAGTTAAGTGACTAGGTTTTTAATTTTTCCAAACAACCCTTTAGTATTGATTTTATAGTCAAGATTATTCTTGAGAGGGAAGGTTGTACAACGGGAAGGGAAGCAAAAAAATTAAAAATTAAAGAAAGAAAAGAAAAGAAGGGATAGGTGAGAAGAAGAGGGAGAGGAAGGTTGTACAGGGGAAGAAAAAAATAAAATGTAGTAGATAGATAAGGCATTTTACTATCAACTGTTCACAGAACATTTTGTGAGAGCTTTTATTATTCATTTACTGTTCATGCCATAATTTGTGAGAGTTTTTATTGTTCATCCACTATTCATGTCACGTTGATAGTCAGTTTGTAGCAAGTTGACTATCAACTTTTTAGTTTTTCATTGTGATGAATCATATCACGTTGATAGTCAGTTTGTCGCAAGTTGACTATCAATTTTTCAACTTTTCTAATTGATGACAGCCGTTTTTGAGCTCTGTGAAGCCTATCATATCACGTTGATAGTCATTGTGTAGCAAGTTGGCAATCAATTTTTCAACTTTTCTAATTGATCAGAGAGCGATTCTCGAGGTTTGTGAAGCATATCACGTTGATAGTCAGTTTGTAACAAATTGACAATCAATTTTTTAACTTTTTCTCCCATGGATCAGGCAGCCTTTTTTTCTTTGTTATTGTGGAATTACCTTTTTGCCCTTCTCAATTCATCTCTATAGCTTTTTTATTACTTGGCTTTTTGGTCTTTTGGGTGTAATAGAAGGACTGCTGACATCATTATGTGGGTCCAAAATAAATGAGAGAAGGGGATTTTGGAGGGAATGATTATGCACTTGCCACGTCACCTATTGCTGATGTCATCATAACTCTTAAATATAATATGTAATAGATGGCGGTACAAGTACAATAATATGGATTTGTAGCCAAAGTCCCCTAAAAAAATTTGGAGGGAAATCTAAAATGAATTTTGAGCGTGAAAAATGAATAAGATGAGAGGAAAAGACTGAAATTTCCAATTTTAAACTCAGTGAAAACATTGCACATGAACCATAAGCATTAACTGGCGCATTTGGTCAAATCACAGTTTTTCAAAAAGAAAAAAAAAAAAAATTTGTGGTCTTTCTTAAAAGGATTATAGTTTATCACAAAACCGTGATCTAATGTTATCACTAGATCGAATTGGAATAAATCACACATTTTTCTTTTAAGGAAAACCATCACCTATTGCAATTGATAATGGTTTTCATTTGTGATCGATTATTGTAGTAGTGAGATTATTGTGTTATTTTATTTTATTTGTTAATTGTTTAAATTTGATGTAAATTTTATTTAATTATTTAACCAATGTAAATTGATAATTTTTCAGGTAGTGAGATCGAGGTTAAATCAAATAGCAACAAATTATAGATAATTTGATACAAATAACAAAATGGGAAAAATAAAAATCTAAATTAAAAATAAAAAGGGTTTTAATAATGTCATCAAACATTGTCAACTAAAAAAAGACATTAAACATTAAATCAAAATGGAAATATAATAACATATATCAGTCCAAAATAAAATATCTAATCTAATACTCCCTCCATTCCTAATTGATTGTTCTTTTCGATTTTTATTTTATTTTAAGAAACCTTATTAAATGCTTTCACATCAATACATATATTTTAACATTTCAATTTAGTCATCAAGTGTACAAAATATTGGGAAAGAAAAAAAATACCCTTTCAAGGTTAGTTTAGGAAATCAAATAAAAAAAGTTATTGACTTCTTTTGAATATTGCGACAATAATTTTGGAACATCCCAAAAAGAAATAAGGCCAATAATTTAAAATAGGAACGGAGGGAGTATATGCCGATATCCACACAACATTAATAATACATGAATAGGGCTAGCTAATTAGGTCTTTGTCGATATTTTAAATTATTTGTCTATTTTACCTTTAGTGAAATAGGAAATTCACATATTGAAGTTTAATACTCCCTCTGTTCCACAAAGATAGGCCATATTTGATAAAACATGTAGTTTAAGAAAAACTATTATTTCATCGACTTCTCATTTATTAAAACTCTATTTTCCAAAAATACCCCTCTCCTGCTTTTTATTGGGTTTTGTGTTAAAGGAAATTATTGAAATAACAAGCTGGTAGAATAGGAAGTTTAAAAAAAATGATCATTTGAATTTTCAAAATGTACAAACATTTTGGGTCAAAAAAAAAGTCGCAAAAATGACCTATTGATCTTTGTGGGATGGAGGGAGTATTTAATATATTATATAATATTATTAGGTTTTTTTCGTTTAGTTTTTTTGTTTGGTTTGGTTTTTTTTTTTTTTTTTTTTTAATATGCAAACCAAAACTAAACCAAATTAATTTGGTTTTTTAAAACCAGAACCAAAATCAAACCAAATGAAAAAAAAAAAAAAAAAAAAAAAGAAAGAAAAGAACCATGCAAAATGGCCAATCTGGTTTGGTTTGGTTTGGTTTGGTTAATAGTTTAAACCAAAATCACAAATACCTGTACTCATAGTATAGCTATCTGTGTGGGTATGGAACATCTCACATGGAGTCTTAATTAGGAACTAGTTTGGACTAAAATCTCAATGGAAGTAAGCCTGTACATAATACCCCTAATCATCAATTAAAAAAGAAAAGAAAAGAAGATTAAGATAATTTGAACCCTATGGATTCATACCGTACTCTTTATAACCTGAGCCAAGGCTGGCCCCAAGGTAACTCTATACTTTCATAGTGACAAATTTGAGATTCTGAAATCACTCATCATATGGATAATTTGTTAAACAAGAGTTATTTCGGAAAAATATCCGGAATAATTCAAAAAGTAATCTATGAAAAGTTTGAGAATGAAAATTAAAAGTAATGAAATTTAACTTAATTCATTTCATAATTATTCAGAATCATTCAAGAATTTCAAAAACAGGAACAATTCTTAATATTTGAATTATACAGAAAACATTAAAAAAATTATTAAAATATATGCAGGATAAGTTTGGATTTCATTCGTTAAATAAAAAATGAGGAATAAATTCGAGAATAATGCGATAATTTTGTTGGTCTGTATTCATCCATCTACATCAATACACGTGATCCACAATGGACGAGTTACGTCACACGGATTACACCATGCACCATTTTCCTTTAAATCAATACATGCGAACTACCCCGATGGAAGAGTCAAAATTAGTCAAAATTTCGTTTGCTTTGGGGTCATTCCATGGATAAATACTCCAACGTGCTCCAATTTTTATAGGCGTACTTGTGGAAATGACTTGGGGGTCAATCTATGAATCTATGCATGGTGGCATAGTTTACGGTAAAATCTAACAAAAGAACAATTAGAAACAAAAGATTAAAAGCACCGACTCAAAACTAGTCAAATAGAAAATATCACAATCATTTATAGCGTAACCCACTTTTCCTCTCGTGTGCGTCGAGGCCAAGAAAATATCACGACTGTTTGGACCACTTCAATGAACGGAAGAGTTACAAGTACTATTGTCTGGCGTCTGCGGTGGGTCAAGGTCAAGGCCACGTCCAAGTCCTAAAAATCTTATTGGCATAAGTACTATAATATATATAACTATTAAGAAATTATTATTTCTCTCATATTAATTGATCCATTTTGTAAAGAGAAGTAAAAAAAATAAAGAAATAAAAAAATAAAGGTATTTATACAAGCCCCTTAATGAACCTACTAATAAGCTATTTTACAAGCCTTTTAACAAACTTATTTGCGAGCCTGTTTACGAGTCCTTAACAAACTTGTTCACGAACGTAATCGAGTTGAGTTATGATTTGCTCAAGCTTGACTTGTTTAATAAATGAGCCTAGTATTTAAGCTCAAGTTTGGCTCATTTATTAATTGAATGAGCTCGAATGAGCCTTCATGAACGGCTTAGTTCATTTGCAGCCCTGAATGTGATTGTGTGTGTACACCACGTCATTCAATTCATTAAGGTCCTGTTTGGTTGTCCAATTCAAAATTAAACAATTTAAGAAATTTTACATAGGATTAAAGGCATAAATCTTTCACTTTGAATTAGAATATTTTAAAATGTTGAAGTTGTCACTATAGTTGATGTTGTAGAATCAATTCTAAGGAGTTCATGAGATGCCATTATTTTGAATTTTTCACTCTTATTTGTGATGATATCCATTATTTATTGAATTTATTGATTTAAGATGATGGATTGTGTCTTAAATATTATGTAAAATTTATCAAATCGTTCAATTTCAAATTAGACAACCAAACAGACCTAAGTTTTGGGTTGTGATAATTGAGATTGATCTCAGACACACGCGAATGCACGCATGGATAAATCATGAGCTTTAAATAGAGTGGAGAGAGAAAAACTCAACATACATTCTCTATACTCTCCAACATGAAGGCCTTTTATATTGTTTGCATTCTCTTGGCTTCCATATATCCTCCTATTTTCCTCCTCCTCCTCAGTACTGCTCGAGACTTAATTCAGACAGGTAAGAGCACTAATTCCCTTTTGAATTGCTTATATTTCCTAACCCTTAAAATAACTACCAAATATTATAATTATTGTCACTTTACCATAGTTTCATGGAAAACATTAATTATATATCTATAACATATTATTGTCACTTCACCATAGTTTCATGGAAAACATTAATATATATATATATATATATATATATATATATATATATATGTACTAGTTATTGCACACGTGGGTTGCACATGGATTTTTTGTCAACAATAAAATGATTTAAAGATCATCAATTATTTTTCCTAAATAAACATATAAAAGATCGATGCTTCCGAAAATCTTTTTAGGTAGAATAGAGATTGACCCTTTTTATGTAACATAGTCCCTCATCTAGTTGTAATTATCTCTTCAATATTGTCCATATCGATTAAATATAGACTTTATTTACTTAAGGAAGGTTATGCGGCCATTTGTTCTTTAACATTTAATCCATATCAAGTGTGAAGATTTGAAATGTTAAGAAATTATTTATTACTCCATAGAAGGTTTTAGTCCGTGTACATCAAATGATCTGGAAAGAAATACTAATACATAATGACATGTAAGTATCAAGAATCTTGACAAATAACTTATTCATTGTCCACCAATTTTCTACACATCTACAATAAGAAACATATAAATGAAGAAGTAAGAAAGAGAATAATTAGAACCAAAATAAATAGAGAAAGTATACACTTAATTTCTAAAGAGCATATAAAAATAGCTTTTCAATTCCCATCGGATATTTCCAAGAGCAATTTTTCATCAAAAGAAAAAGAATAATTAGATGATTTACCATGTAAAATAAAGGGTTTAGCATTCAAACACAAAAACATTTTAGCAAATTGCTTATGAAACTCTACCAATCAAATCAAAAGTAAGTGAAAATACTCACAGCAAAAATAAAAAGTACAAAACCAAAAACTTGAATAAAAAAAACCTCTAGGAAAGATATATAGAATTTAAACGAAATATGATTGCATAAAATTAATTTCTCAGAAACGAAATATGATTGCATAAAATTAATTTCTCAGAGGAACAAAATTAAATAAAAACCTAATGTGATTATTAGCATTCAAACCAAAACCCAACTCAACAAATTTCCAGCATAGTACCATATATATATATTATAATTTGCAGAGCAAAACTTACCAGAGAAGGAAGAAGTCGCCGTTAATGGAAAAGGTGGAGAGAAGGTTGAAGCTACTCCTTGATGGAGAAAGTGAAATTTACAATCTGGCTGCTTATTTATGATATACGAATTATAGTTTCCGTTTCCTAAGAATTTCTATATGGGTTTGGTTTATTTAATTATTATACGAATTATAGTTTTCTTATAATTTTTATGAAGGTATGTCTTTTATATTGTTATATTTCCTATATATGTAGAAGGGTAGTTGTATAATTTCCTTAAAATTCTTATTAAGGTATATGTTTTATATTACTATATTTCCTATATATGCAGAAGGGTAGTTCTATATTTAAAAATTAAAATAAGGGTATATTAGTCAATCAAAAGTTTTTCTTACATTTATCTTTATATATATACTAGATATGGGCATACATGCGTTGCACATTAATATTATTTAAATAAAAAAATTTATAAATTCTATATATATATATATATTGAACATGAAAATCTAATTATTTGTTACTTTTGTGTTAATTTAACTTATTAGAATAAACGCTCAGCACAATAGGTCGAAATTCCTTCAATTGTTCGGAGTTATGGAAGGAATAAGAAGTTAGCTAGAGCACATGCATAGTAGTGGAGGCTTTATAGAATTTATGAAGTGAATATAAATTATGTTATTTTTTTTCCTTCTTTTTTGTTAGAAAATAAACATTCTTAATTGGTTAAATATGGAAGGCAAATAAATATTTAAAATTTAAAATAAGGATGTAATGGTCAATAAAAAGTGTTTCTAAAGTATAAACTTTTATAGGTAGTAAAAATATAATATAATTTAATATGTGATACAAGAGCATCTTTGAGGGAGGTAGCAAAAAAAAAGTAACAAATCTGTCTTTTGCTACCTTATGTGGGTTGTGGCAATTTGCTACTTCAATTTGAGATGTGCATTCCAAAGGGAAGTAGCAAACATAATTATTTTATTTTTATTTTCTATATTTTATATTTTTGATGCTTTTAAATATTATTTAATTTATTTGTTTAATAAGTGAAATTGATCCCTTATAATATAGTTTTTCTTACTTTTTCTAAAAAAAAATTCTCAATTTTATTTTTATATGGTATCATCATCTACATTTTTTTTTGGTTCACTTAGAGATTGAAAAGAGAGTGGAGATCGAGATTTTCATTTTATTTTTTTCCTCATTTCTTTTATGTTTTTCCTTTTTCTTTTTCCCCCTTCCTTCCCATCAACAACCAAATTCAAGCAAAATAATAATAATAATTATCATATACATATATGACCTATTCCAACAATTTTTACGTTACAATCAAAACGCATTCAAGGGTTTTCCTAGTTTGCCCAAAATCCTTGAAAACAACCACCCCCAACTACAAACAAATTTAGCATTATATGAATTCTCACCAAATTTCAAGAAATTAATACATAATAAAAGTATAAAACACTTACGCAACAGCCCTTTGAGATCCAGTATTATCTCCATGTATCGTCTCTATGATGTGGATATTTGGTTTGTGAATGCGCTGGGAAGTAAGTGTGCCTCTAGCAGGCCATTCTTGTTTGCTAGAGAATGAAAGGAAGAGGGAGATACGAAGTCAATGTATTTTAGGATTATATGTATAGTATTAAATGGAGTATTTGATTTAGGGTTTCCTTTGAATTCCTATTTGTATTTTATATATTAAGGTATGTGTTTTAGAATTATAGTTTCCATATTGCTATATTTCCTATATATGCAGAAGGGTGGGTAGTTGTGTATTTAAAAATTAAAATAAGGGTATATTAGTCAATCAAAAGTTTTTCTTACATTCATCTTTTTATAGGTAGTATAGATATATATATCTTATTAAGGTATGTGTTTTATATTGCTATATTTCCTATATATGCAGAAGGGTAGTTGTATAATTTCCTTAGAATTCTTATTAAGGTATGTGCTTTATATTACTATATTTCCTATATATGCAGAAGGATAGTTGTGTATTTAAAATTTAAAATAAGGGTATATTAGTCAATCAAAAGTTTTTCTCACATTCACCTTTATATATATATATATATATATATCTTATTAAGGTATGTGTTTTATATTGCTATATTTCCTATATATGCAGAAGGGTAGTTGTATAATTTCCTTATAATTCTTATTAAGGTATGTGTTTTATATTACTATATTTCTTATATATGCAAAAAGGTAGTTGTGTATTTAAAAATTAAAATAAGGGTATATTAGTCAATCAAAAGTTTTTCTCACATTCATCTTTATATATATACTAGATATAGCACTCGTGCGTTGCACGTGAATATTTTTAAATAATATTAGTTATACAAAATAATAAATACATAAATAATTTATATTTTTTCATAAAAGATAAAGTTTAAAATTCGAAAGTACAACGAAAGATTAAAAATTCTTTAGATATATATTTAGAATTTTTTTTTCTTCATAAAACGGAATATTTAAAGAGTTTATATTCATATATAGTATCATGCAACTTGATAGTTGCTCTAAAAAAGGAATTTGAGTAAAAATTTAACTTTAATTTGTTAAGAGTTTGAATTAAAATTTAACTTTCATTTGTTACCAAATGATAAGAATATTTATTATGTGTTTTAATTAAAGGAATGGTAGATATATATATATATATTTATATATATATTTAAATAAGGGTATATTGGTTGTTCAAAAGTTTTTCTAAGATTCAACCTTTATAAGGTAGTATAGATTTGCAGAACAAAACTTACTAGAGAAGGGAGAAGTCGCTGTTAATAGAAAAGGTGGAAAGAAGGTTGAAACTACTCTTGATGAAGAAAGTAGAATTTACAATCCGGCTGTTTATTTATTATACAGGAATTATAATTTCCGTTTCCTTTGAATTCCTATTTGTGTTTTATATATTAAGGTATGTGTTTTAGAATATATTAAGGTATGTGTTCCGACTGTTATTTTAGAATTATAGTTTCCATATTCCTATATATTTCTATTTATTATATAGGAATTATAGTCCATTTCCTTTGAATTCCTATTTGTGTTTTATATATTAAGGTATGTGTTTTAGAATATATTAAGGTATGTGTTTAGGAATTATAGTTTTCATATTACTATATTTCCTATATATGCAGAAGGGTAGGTAATTGTGTATTTAAAAATTAAAATAAAGATATATTAGTCAATCAAAAGTTTTTCTTACATTCATATTTTTATGAGTGCTGCTACACAAGACCAGTCCTTCCAACGAAATCGTTGGACGACTGACGTGGATTGTTTTTTTAAACAGTTTCCATCAAAACTAACAGAATTCAAAACAATGATTTGACAAAATTACCCATTCGTCTTCCACTACCAAAGCATCAATCTTCTTTCTCTATCTTTCTGTAACTCCACCTTTTCTCTTTCTATACCCAACCCCAAACAAACTCACAGTCCCAGTCCCTCTCCCTCTGCATCTTCCTCTACAAAGTAAGAGAGCTGCATCTTCCTCTACAAAGTAAGAGAGACGGCCACATATTTTTGTGAGAAAAACTAGTTTGATCCAACCAACAAAAAAAAAAAAGGAAAAAGGAGCATGAAGAATAAGAAGAAGACGAGAGAGAAACATACTTTTTGGGATTTTAACTAGAAAAAATTAGTTTTCTTTTAATGAAAATCTAGTTAAGTTTACAAAAATCTAGCTGAGTTTGTAAAAATTTAGCTAAGTTTACAAACAAAACTAGCTAAGTTTGCAAAAAATCTAGCTAAGTTTATAAAAATTTAGCTAAGTGTACAAACAAACCTAGCTAAGTTTACAAAAAAATCTAGCTAAGTTTATAAAAATTTAGCTAAGTTTACAAACAAACCTAGCTAAGTTTACAAAAAAACCTAGTTTACTTACAAAAACCTTCCAGATCTATAGCAGTGTTGGAAGATGACGGATTTGTGACTTTTGTGCAACCATTGATTGTGCTTTGGTACCATTTTTGCAAATCAGTAAAGGGGCTAGAAAGAGAGAAGGAGCACCCATTGATGGCCGTAGATGACTGTGTCGGTATTGGAGACTTTGCCGGAAGAAAACAGTCGTTGTGATTCTTTGAAGAGGAGATAGTGAGAAAAGAGAGAGAGAAGAAAAACTAAAGAGAAAGTAAGAAAGAAAGTAGGCAAAAAAAGAAGAGTAGAGTTATTATTAATAAAGTGAATCTGTATAATATATATATATATAATTAATAAAGGAAGAGAAAGATAGAGAGAGAGTGATAGAGAATCTGACAGGTGAGATATATTTACAATTAATAAAAAAGGAAGAGGGAGAGTAAGAAAGAGTGAAAGAGAATTGACAAGAGATGGGGTACGGGTTTCAGCTTTATTAGAGAAGATTTGCTTCTCACGAGGTACAGGGATTTTCTACAGAGAAGATATGCCTTCTCATTTCTTTCAATATAAAAAGGTAATTATGGAATTACACAGTCACGGCTTACGAAATCGTTAAAATACACTCGGCGTATAAAGTATTTCCCTATTTTTATAGGTAGTATAGATATATATATATATAACCCATATAACCATTAAACCATATAATCATCGGTTTTTTTTTTTAATGGAATTTTTTGTTTTTGCTGCGGAGGAAGATGTTCACAGCCATGAGGAGATCATCAGCAACATATAACCATTAAACCATATAATCATCGGTTTTTCTTTTCTTTTTTTTTGTTAATGGAATTTTTTGTTTTTGGCGCAGAGGGAGAAGTTCACAACCATGAGGAGATCATCAGCAAATTGCGGTGCGGCCGTGGCAGTCCATATGGCGGATGCATCCCCAAGAAAAACCTGCCAAATTGCGTTTTTCTTTTCTTTTTTTTTGTTAATGGAATTTTTTGTTTTTGCCGCGGAGGGAGACGTTCACAACCATGAGGAGATCATCAGCAAATTGCGGTGCGGCCGTGGCAGTCCATATGGCGGATGCATCCCCAAGAAAAAGTGAAAAACCCGCCAAATTGCCGTAACCGTGGACATTGCCCACCGCCGCGGCCCCTTGGAAAAGAAATTCAGTGAACAATTGGTGACGGAAATATATATAATCAATTAGATAGTAAGCCATTATTACTATTAAGTCAGTACGTTATAATTTTTTTTTTTTTTTTTTTTTGCCAAGAGATAGGAACTCACGCACACACACGCACCTAGAGGAGTCGAACCTAGGACCTTTTTGAAACCCCACACCCCTTCGAGGTGGGACGTGCCACTCGACCTACAGGCCATTGGCGTGTCACCACGTGTGTAATGATAAAGAATAAATAGCTTTGAGCGTGATATATGGGCTCGGGGTTTGCAGCTCTAGCTGTAATATATATGTAGTCCAAAAACTATCAAGTTCCATCTGATGTAGTGTTTGCATGCACGATATATATAATATATACATGGTCATTATGTTTGCCTACGTGGAGGATTTCATATACATTTTTTGGACATTATTGGCCAGCTTACTACATTATTGGGCCATTTGGGCATTCAAACAATAAACATATATCAGCACCATGCATTAAGGGTACGGTGTAGGTACACCCATCAATCAAAGCAGCTTTTGACGGTGGAATATATACAACAGTCAATCAAAATTAAAGCAGACTATAAGGATACTATTATTGTTTAATTTTAATTTGGACCATCAAACGGTCTTCATTGATTGGCCTTTGATGCAATTATATTCAAATCCATAATTTATATTCCCATTCAAACAATCAATCTATTTTTAATTGAATAGATTTGTGCTTTCAATGCTATGAAAGTACACTATAAGTTGACAGATTTAATTTGTGCCTTCAATGCTTGGAAGACGAAGCAGGCCCTCATAGAATTGGATTTCGATGCAATTAATTATATGCAGAACCACGTACAATTCATATTCGCATTCAGAAGTGAATTACCAATTTATTTTCAGTTTAATCAAAACGCTTCTTTTAAAGGAATTGTGGTCTAAACTTTTCTGTAACCTTGCATAATGAATACTTATTGCCATTTCTGTGTTCATCTGGAGGCATTTTGGTCTAAATTCAGAATCATTGAGCCATTTTTTCTTTTAGAAATATGACCTAGTCACTCGGCAAACTTTCATGTTCTAAATTAATTTAGATTCCACAAAAACCATAGAATAATTTCCTATCACGCTAGCTAGCTAGTGTGAGCGTCATCCGTGGAGTTGGATTGTTGAGCACTGTGTCGTTTGGCATATTGTGATCGTTGTTCAGTTGTAGCTCTCTGCTTGAAAAAGGATTAAGGATTCGCGTTGGATGGAAAATTTTTAAGATCATGGATTCAAATTTGTTAAGATAAAATTTGTCAAGTCTTGTAATTCTCCTTTTCATAGTGAATTTAACCTAATTAGATTAGGTCCTATATATGGTTTTCTCCTATTGGAATTTTCAAGTAAAATTTACACAACTCATAGTTTTCCATGTAATCAATTGATATAATTTTTATCCTGTAAATATTAGAAAAGCTTATTCACCTCTAGACTTATGAAGTTGTACCCTCTCGAAATTTCACTATACACAAACACACCCCACTTTATTTGCGTCTGGATGTTGGTGCTATGAGTATCACCATACTGGTGGGATTTGAAATTACCCTAGGCCTTGAGCTGCCATAGTCCGCCGATGATGGGTTTGGACGGTTCAACCATTTGATTTAGCCGTTCAATGGGTGATCGAGGAAGGCGAGGAGCAAAGGAGAATTAACCAGACAAAGTTCAAGACTGGAGTGAGTTTTTGGCTTCTAAGATATTTGGTAAATAAAGAATGATTAGGGTTGGTGTAGTTATAAGAAACTCCACTTGGGCCTCAACTAAGAGGCTAAACTCTAAAACCTAAATTTGAGCCAAACTACGTAGGAAATCCAAACGCCACAGCCAGAGCCAAAACATGGCGATGTGAGCATCTCCAAATCCATACATGCGGGCCTGAAAAGTATTTTGAGCATCTCCCACCATAATAGTTCCTTTTTTATAGTTAAAATAACGAGTAAAAATAACTAGCTAAATATTTAAGTTTTATTATAATCATGCTAGCTATTTTCTAAAATTCTCAATATCTATTTATTTATTTATATGCTTGCAAGACATTAAAGTATGAGAACAAAATTAAAATTCAAAAAGCTAGTGAGCAATGGCTAACTGTAAGATAGCTGGCCTGTTGGAGCACTATTTCCTCATTGTGGCTATCTATTTTAGCTAAACCAAGGGGATAGCTTGCCCCATTAGAGATGCTCTAGCTTAAGTCCTTTAGGTGTCCGAATCAATATTAAATTATGTTTGTACAATATTTTTATACTATATGTTATTGAAGACACAAATTAATTACAATGAATAGAAAAATTCAAAATTCAAAAAAATAGTCATATCACAAAGTGAAAATTCAAAATAGCGATAATCATCTTTTATTATATATATATATGCCAGGAGGTTTCAAGTAGCAAACGCACCCGATTAATCCTTTGTGTACATGTATGTAACTATGTCTCATGAATAACTTAAAAATTGAGATCCCATACAATCACATATAGTGATTTTTCCCAATTTTTAAGTAATCTCGGTTAAGATGATGAATTTTTTTTTTTTTTTTTCAATACTATATGTTTAATCTCTATTTGAGTGACAAAGCGATCTTAGGTGCTCCAAATTTAATAGATTTAATAAAATGGGTTTGATGTAAAAAACTTTCCTTCTTTGTTTAAAAGCAAATATTGGTTCACCAGAGGAGGAGGTGAAGAGGACAAACCCTATACTTATTATATGCATGAAACCACACAATTAAGGAAGCAAAGTGGAAGGTGGGAATGGCCCAAAAGCAATGACTTGGGGTAAACCAATGGTCTATAGTTGGCCAACTTCATGGAAGAGATGGTTTATGAGTCCTGTGGTGCAATGTTTTAAAACCCAGACTGTTCATTAAACCGGAAAAATCACCAGGTTAAGGGTCACTGGTTCAACCGTCGGGTCAAACCAGAATTGAACCGTGGCGTAATTAATATTTAATTATTAATTAATTAGAAATAGAAATATATATTTTGTTCACAAATATTGTTCTCATTTTTTTATTTGTCATTTGAACTATCTTGAGCTTAATTTTCTAAATCTGTATTAACAAAGCATGATAATAACATATAAATAGAGCATGCTAATAAAGTAATAGGTGATGAAATAATAGGAATAAAATCTTGGCCTGAGAACCTTGGCTTGAGAGAAACGATTCAACAGAGCAACAACATGGTTTGGCATTCAACAATAAGATGTATTGATGTACATATATACATTTTACTTTGATGAAGAATAGGGGAAAAAAATCAATAGAAAAATACCTGAAGAGAAAAAACTAAAAAACATAAAAACAACAAAGCTTGGCTTGAGATTTGAGAACCTTGGCCTGAGTATTTGAGAAGAGTAGGAGTAGAAAATTGTAGAGATTAAGAGAAGAGAGAGATCATAAAAAACTGGGAAAAAAATATTCCATGAAAAAAATGAATGCTCATACACCATTGAAAGCCCTAGCTTCCCAAATGTAAAAGCATAAGAATAGAAAAGAGGGAAGAGGGAAGAGGGGAGAGAGAAGGAGAAGAGAGGAAAGAGAAGGGTGAAGATTGATATATGTTGACATAGAAGACCGAGCAAAACCCTAACTCTAGAGTGAAAGAGGCAGATACAGGTTGCCAAATCCCTAGTTTGGTAGCTCCCAGCTGTGTATCGAATGAGGGCTTTTCATCTTCTAGTTTGGTTTTGGATTTTTAAGCCTTAATTCACTTAATTATAATGAAAAAACACGGCCGGTTCCACCAAACTATTAGCGGTTCAACCGAATCAACGGTTGAACCGGCAGGTCAAACCGTTTTCTTTTTTTCAGACAATTTTTAACTTTGAACGGTTTTGGAAGATGGACCGGACCGGAACCTAGACTGGTCGATGCTTCAATCAGTTGAACCGGCCGGTCCGGTCTAGGTTTTAAAACATTGCTATGGTGTCTGCTGTGGGTCAACGAGTAGTCCTCCCTTTTCTAACAAAGAGAGAAAAGGGAGGACTCACCCCTACAACTCCGAGAGGCCCCCTTCTTCTTTCTTTCTTTCTTCTGTTTTTTTTTCCTCCTCTTCTCTAAGGACTCACCTTAACAAAGTTATTGTTCTTTATCTTCTTATCTTTCCTGTGGAGAAGGGTTCTTCTTGGCACATAACCACAAGTGAGTCTTCCATGTAATTGTGACACGGTCATGTAGTGTCATGGGCCAATAGGAGACAAGTAAAATGGGATTGTATGGTCAAAAAGTACTCTGACAATCCCACTTTACTCGCCTCATATTGACCCGTGACACCACATCATCCGTGTCAAAGTTACATACAAGTTTTTTGCCATAACCACACATACTTTATTAAAGGATGTTAGCACTGACTTTATCCCTTATTTACGAATATAACAAGACAAATACACTATGGCCTAACCTTTAAAGGAAAAAACACAAACGCCTCTTCTGCTTTTCTTGAGTGGGATTTCTACACGCACATGCACAAATATACATAAAGATATTTGGTTAAAAGGGAGCTATTATAGTAAGACAATTAATGAAGGTGCTCCCTAGTAGGATTACCTACAAAAAAATGTTTATTGGATTTGGATCTTGACAGGGTTTAACTTTAATCCATCATAATTGGATATTATTTATAGATGGTTATAATGATCAAACTAAGTGTAGAGTTATTTATTTGATTAGCATGATTAATTGGTTTTATTATTATCATGTTTTGCTTAATTATTATGAAAATTTTATACTCACCTATATTTTATTTAACATTTTTCAGATCATGTTTGAGTAGGGGAGACTTCACCATAGATTTTTATGTTCGGCATTCTGGGTGCTATATTACGCAATGGATATTCTAGTTAATGTGTGTTAGACAATATATTTGGGATTGTAATAACCTAATGTTTTATATTCGGCTAATGGGCAATGGACATGTAATATTAAGAATGATTTTAATATTTTAATTATATAAGTTCTTTTGTTTTGAACATAATACATGTAATGATACCAAACATTCATGATAGGTTTATCATGATGATTATCAAACAGGTTTATGATAGAGTATCCTGTTTACGGATGTGTTGTGCCAAAAATTTTACAAAATTACAGGTTTTCTACACGTTTCATCTGCTTAATTAAAAAATAAATGATTTATTTAAATTAAATTGATTTTATTATTATTGATCATGACTTAATTAATTTGAATTGTGACAATTAAGGATATTTTCCTTGTCTCTAGCTATTTTAAAACACGTGAATCACTGGGTAGAGTCACATAATTGTATGGCATTATGGCAACACCTCATGAGAATGTACCTGCACTTATGACTGACTTGGGGTCTGTTGGCCAAGTTTGAAAAAAACCCACATTATGGATGAACATCATAGTGTTAAGTTTCTAACTTAAAAGCCTAAACTTATAAGTAGAGGATCCAAACAGGTACATGAAGACATGTTTAACTCGATATTTAATCGATGTGGGATGTGGTATTTTCTAACACTCCCCCTCACGTACAGGCTTAACATAGGCCTTGCACGTGGGCAACAAACACGACTCAATAGGTCCAAGAATGACATGCTCTGATACCATGTTGAGTTTCCAACTTAAAAGCCTAAGCTTATAAGTAGAGGACCCAAACAGGTATATGAAGACATGTTTAACTCAATATTTAATTGATGTGAGATGTGGTATTTTTTAACACATAGATGCTGGTTGCTTTCCTTACCAAAAAAGAACATACAAAGATGCTCTAATGGTTTAAATATAATGCATTGACTATTGGTCAATTTTTCCCTCTTCTCTCTTTTCGGGTTATAGGTATCTTTTCGGGTCACAGGTAGATATTTAGTCACTAAAACAGGAAAACAACTGACCAAACCTATGTTTGGATCAACTACAATGTTGCGCAATGATTTAATTAAGTCGTTTGTGATAATCACAAGCCAACACAAAAAATTGACGTGTGATTTTAGACAGCATGCATTCTATGCGACATTGTGCAAAAGAACAAAACTTATGGATATTCATTATGAATTCTAAAATTTTCTTTTGTCAATGTCATTATGATGTAGAAAAAGAATTGCAAATAATTTGTAATCAATTATTATTATTATTATTATTTTTTTTTTTGAATACACAAAAAATTAATCAACGAGAGTTGGCTTGGTAGCAAATGGGTGAGCTGTAAATTCAAACATTCGGGTTCGAAACCAGCCAATCTCTCTTGGTCAGCCACCAATCAGGGTTATTAGCCTGAGCATTAAACGACCTCATGGGATGGTGGCCCCGTGTGAGGAGTGGGGATTAGTCAGACTCTAATAGTTTGGAAATCTTGTTGCTTGGCCAAAACAAAAAAAAAAAAAAAAAACCACAAAAAAATTGATGCGTGATTTTAGACAGCTTGGATCCTATATGACGTCATGCAAAAAAACAAAATGTATAAATATTCAAAGCGAATTCTAAAATTTTCTTTTGTCTATGTTATTATGAAGTAGAAAAAAGAATTGCAAAAGCTTGTAATCAGTTGATTTTTTGGTTTTTTGCTATTTTGAATCAGGATAAAATTCTCAAAATTAACCAAAGTTCGGCCTATTTATCTATTTTTCCATCATCATCCTTTTTGGTAGGGACCATATATGCTATGATAAAAAACCTATCTCTCCCTCTCTCTCTCTATGCATAGATGATCGAGCTATAAATAAGAGTAGACGGGCAAAAACTTAACATGCTCAAGTCTCCACAATGAAGGCCGTTCATTTTGCTTATGTTTGCTACTTTTAAAAGAACTAGCTTGCATATATCACTTTTCAAAAGAAAGCCAACCCAAAACAACAACCCCCCCTCCCACCATAACCAGCCCAAAAAAACAAAAAAGGCAAGGATTCCTTATAACCAAATGCATAATTTCATTTGTTTTTGCGACAATGAACGGCTCAAGTCTCTTGTTGGTATTTGTTGTCAATGCTGCAGAAGTAATAAGTGGTCACCAGGTTGGGGATGCCGTCAGAGGAGGCCCTGTTATTGGAGGTCGAAAACCCTGCGGCCGTGGCCAACCTTATTCCAAGGAGTGCTACCCCAAGAGAGGAAGGAGAAAGCCTCCACACCATTGAAAAAAAAAAAAGTAATAAAATAAAAAAATAAAAAAATAAATTCACTGAACTTGGTGATAGTCATCTATAATCAAATAGTCGATCAGCCACTACTAGGTTTCTTATCATGAAGTAGAGGTAGTAGCGAAGAATAAGAAGGGTTTTGTGTGTGATGTATGGTTTGGGGTTTGAGCTGGCTTTGCAGCTTTGGATCGAATATGTAATCTAGAAGCTGCTATATATATAGTTTTGATGTAGTATTTGCAAAATAATGGAGCTGAATTTTAATTAAATCTCTGCTTACTTGCTAGAGTTCCATAAAAAAAGTTTTTTGGTAATGACCAACTTAATGACAAATATCATATTTAGGCACAATTAATTGGGCATCATAACAATTAAGGAATTTGAGAAATGTGAAACATATGTTAGAAAATCTTGGGGAGATTCTAAAATTGAATTTTGAGTGTGGAAGTTAATTTATATGACGAGTTCGAAAAGGACCAAAACCAAGGCCTCATGGCCTAGTGGCCGGTTGGTGATCTCTACTTATTGAAGAGAGATGCTAAGTATTTGGATTCAAGCACATGAATTCAAATACCCAATTGTACCAAAAAAAAAAAAATAAAAGAAAAAAACAAAAAGAAAGAAAGTGCATTGAAACACGTTGGGGGTGGTTATTGAAAGGAGCTTAGATTTAGTGCTAAGTTTTCTCAGTGCTGATTTGGAAAACCTCAACGCCATGTTGAGGTGTTTTGGGCCATTAGACAATCAAGATTAAAAGATGAAAAAGTTGCCATAAATGTTATTTTAGTCATTTAAATAAAAAAAAATTCATTTTCTAATTTCAGCGGTCTAATGGCCTGAAACATCTCAGGACGGTGCTAATATGGTTACTATCGTAAGAGGGATAGGTTACCTTAGGGGGCCTCTATTGGCATCTAAGACTTGTTTTTCATTCCTCACTTACTTTACATTTTAAGATTTCATGAAAAATATAAAAGGTTTTCATAAAATCTAATCAAGTAACTTATTAGAAAACATCACTTTGAAAAATTTTCTCGAATAAAATTTTTCAAAAACTTATCATTTAAATAGACTTTTTAGCCATTTATGAAACAAAGACTATAAATGGCAAAAAAATTCTACTTAAACGATAGATTTTGGAAAAAAATTATTCTACAAAGTTGTTTAAAATGATGTTTTGCATTAGATAGCGCATCCGCTTTTTATAAGAACATTTTATATTTTTCATAGAACCTTGAGATATAAAATAAATGGGAGATGAAAAGCAAGTTTTCGGGTGCCAATAATAATCAAGGAATTTGAGAAATGTGGAGAATATATATATTACAAAATGATGGGAAGATTCTAAAAATGAATTTTGAGTGTGGAAGTTTATTTATATGACAAGTTGATAAGAATTAACCAAAACAAAGGCCTCTTGGCCTAGTGGCCCGTTAGTGATCCCTACTTGTTGAAGAGAGACATAGGGTATTTGGATTAAAGCACATGAATTTGAATACCCAATTGTACCAAAATAGATAAAAATAAATAAATAAAGAGATTGCATACAAACTATGGAAATTTTCCCGTCTTTTCTCTTTAATTAATTAATTAATTAATTTTTTTCCAGGGGCTACATGTAAGAATATCAAAATGATTATCTTTTATTTTATTACTACTCGAAATGAAGACAATCCCCTTCGAAACACACAGTGTTATTAGCCAACAGGCCATTAGCCTTCAAAATTCATTAACCTGCATTATTTCCAAAACTTTATTTGACTCGCGCAACTAGTCAAATCATGAGGGCTTTGGAATTCATCTTATAAATTTGAGACCAAATGTTTTGGCTGAGACCAACGATGACAATGCTACACTGATGATACGGTTTACGTGCTAAAATTCATATGAAAGATATGGATTAAAAGGGGGATATCATTATCTAAAAAAAAAGGGCCGGAGTTATTTTGGATCACCTTCATTGTGCAGATATTATTATAGATGGTCATAATGGATCACCTTCATTGGCTGAGAGACGGGCTATGACAATGCTACATTGATGTTAAAAATTAAAGATTCTATAAGAGTTTGTTTGGATAAGTTTCTATTTCATGGTTTTTACTTTTAAAAAATGGTATCAATGTCAGGGTTATGCTTGTGCTAGCACCAAGGTGGGGATGTTAGCGTTTCACATCGGTTGTAGACGATGTCTAAGATGAACTTATAAGATGATGTTGGACAGTACTCCTCTTGAGAGATGCGTTTTTTTGTACTCAAAGGCTAAAAGACAAATCCATGAGACCCGCTAGTGTGTTGGGCCAAAGTGGAACCTACCATAACTTTCCATGTAGGCCATGCATCTAAGAAATCAATTTGATTTGAAGTTAAAAGCTGCTACATTAGTTGATTTGAGATTTTTATTGATTAGAAAAGTAATTTTTTTTGTATCAGATTACAACTACTCTTGGATCAATCGATGTGATTTTTGGCATGTATATATGATCTATATGGAAGGATATAGAATCAGTCAAAGACCAATAACCACATGCTGTGAGTGTGGTGTGAGTGTCCACAGTTTTTGTAATACCCCGAATTTTTCTTAGGTTTAATTAATTAAATATAAAATTGATTGCCTTTAATTAGATTTAAACGTATGAGTTAATTTAGGATTAACCTCAAACACGTTCAACTTTGTAGCCAAACAAAGTGATTGTTTTCTAATCAATGAGAGATAGTGTTCGTATCCTAATCAAACACTAACTTTGAAGGTAATCCTAATTAGGTTAGGATTAACTTGCACCCTATTTAAGAAACCTTTAGGGAAGATTCATATTCTTTTGACTGAAAACAATATAAAGAGAGAAAAAAAAGAAAAGAAAGCAAGAGAGAAGGAAAAAGAAGGAGCTGTTGCTGTTTTGTACGAATTGACTGCCAACTTCGTGTCTGTTTGAAGGTAACTTACCATCTGTTGACTGGTAACTTTACTGTGTTATCAATATGTTCTTCTCTAATCCAATCTTCCATCTCTATCACTTTTAAAACCACTAAACCATCATCACCACCACTCAAAAAACCCCTTCATAGCTACTGCACAAGATCATCCAACCACCAAAAACCTCTTTCTTTGGGTTTGGGTAACAAGGAATGGCAAAAATGGTGGTTTCCACCACTTCCACCACTACATCCCATGTACACCCTTCCACAAATACTTCTCGCACAGATTTAGGGACTGATTTTGAGGGAAAATCAGTGGGTGAACTTTTGCTTTTGCCTTGGGTAGCATAGGAAGTTAATACAGAAATCTGCTGCTGTTTTACTACATTCTGACTGTCAACTTCACATCTGTTGACAGTCAACTTCTCTCGGATTGACTGGTAACTTTTCTGTGTTAAAAAGTAATTCAAACCTAGTAACTTATAATTTAACATGAGTCTATTTTAATGCCACGTTAGTGTATATATTAATTATATTAAATATAGTAAGCATTATAAGGCCATGAGAATTAGATATTGAACCCTTAACGCACCATCTAGTTGGAGAGACCCTTTAGTTTAAGTATGATTTATTGATAAATAATATTATTGATTTTAGGTTCTGAGTAGCGTTGGGATTATTAGGAATTTGATCGCTTGGATTGTTGAAGGTTTAGCTTGAGGTAAGGGAACTTGCACAATATATCACCTTCTTTTATTAAATAAAAGATAAATTTGATTTTTATTCCTCTTTTGTGAGCCAATGATTTATGGACAATTGTTTTCAAAATCGTTTCATTATCAAAGTGTCTATTCCTTATGTACTGTGGGTCAAGCAAAAATAGTCATTTATTGAAATTGTTTTACATATGTGTTTGAATCCATTTTACTTGTGAAAGATATTTGCCAAATGTTTTTAGTATAAGTGTGAACTCTGTTTAGATTATTGGTCCGTCCCAGCAGGGGATTTTAATACTGTTGGAAAATTGGTCCGTGCCAGCAGGGGATTCTAATACTGTTGGTCATCAGTACTGATGTAGTGTAAAGTCCCACGATGATGGGCGCCTATTGAATGTGAGTCTAGCCAGAGGAAATACTTGTATGAACTAATGTTTTATTGATTTGTATTATCGATCAGTGATTTTGAAGTGATTTATCGAATGAATTGTTATCGAATGAATTGTTATCGAAAGCGTTTCAGTGTCATTGTTTATTGAATTGAAAGCAAGAGAATTACTTCTAAAAGTTTATATGCCTATCGAATTGAAAGAAATGATTTATTGTAAAATTCTATCATTTTGTTACTCATGTTTTTTTAAATCAATCGTGCGAATATGCTTGACCTCTTCTTGTATATATTGTGTAATGTTTTCTTGCTGAGCGTTATGCTCACTCCTTATATTTTTCCCCACAGATGAATAGCTTGATGTGAGTGGCTTCCGCATACGAAGAGCTAGACTGGATGGATTATTGGAGACAAATTTATTAGAGGTTGATTTTGTTAAGTGGTCTAGCCTATGTGAGGCGTAAACCTTTGTGAGTTGTGTCAATCATATCGCCAAATCCAGTCTTTTGGGTTTGGGGTGTGACAGTTTTGGTATCAGAGCATGGTTTATGATTCTGCAGACTCTAAGATCATAATCCTAGAATTGACCGAGAGTAGACGAGTGAGAGTATAGACTTAGCTTAGCAAACTAATAGCTTAAATGCATTTACGATAAGAGCTTCTGAAAAGTGAGGATATGACTAATGGAAAACTCGTTTGAGATGTTTCTTTTATTAATTAATTGCTCCTAATTTATTGTAAATGTTATGCGTTATATGTTTGGAAGAAAAAAAAAATCAAAATTGAAGGATACAAAGATATTAGGTTTATGATTTTGTAAACTCTAGTTCATGAACCTAGGATCACATAAGAACACTAGAGTGATAATGTGACTTTAAGGTAGTAGCAAGCAGTTTAGATGAGTTTAGACGTAGTAAGATGTGTATGAATATGAGATTTTACTTGAGGTATATAAATTTTAGAGAAGATTTATCCCTACAGGAAAAGCCTTATTTGTTAAACTTTTAAGTTGATGAAAGAAATGGAACTATTAAGTTGTGATTTGTGTAATGCTACCTATTTTGAGAGACTTAATTAATGTTGATTGTGTATTACATAACTCAAACGGTATTAGTAGACAGAGTGCTCGAGGATTGTGAGGTAATTTATGGGCATGCATTGGTGTATCTGCAACTATTGATTGCTATAGAAAAATGTTCGTCTTTTGTGTTTTAGTATAGAGACAGAAATCTCAATGAGTGGTTTAGATAAGCTTATAATTTATTATTCATTAGGGTGAAATATATGTGGCACTAATTTCATAAATACCGATCCTTCTATATATTTGAGTGTTATATTTGACCGTTAAAAATGTAAATTGTTTGTTAGTAGCCTGATTGGGCATTCATTAGATGCTACTCAAGTGCATAAGTCTCGAATGGTTTAGATAGGTGAAAGAAATTTGTTTTGAGCGGTTTAGATTGATGAAAGAAATATGTTAGTTGATTGCATATTCTTAACAATATTAATGTTATTCTAGGCATGGATTATCTTGCTATTATAGACTATTTGATAAGAACCTATTGTTTGCATCCTTGAGTAATATGAATCCGTTTGGAGTTTGTACCCTTCTTTTAAATTAGTTCAATTATATTGGTTAATCGGTCACCCAAGATGATTTATTAGTAATATCCTACTTGAATAGTTAGATAAGAGGATTGAGTTTTGAAATTATATTGTTTGAAATTGCATCGTTAATGTTTAGACTTTAGATAGACCATACAGAAAGACAAATAATTGAGATTTCTTTAATTCACCCAAGTTTGATATATATATACATTTTTTTTAAGACAATTTAAATTGAGGAACAAAGAATCAGTAGGAATTTCCCATAGTTTAACTAACTAGGTCTGATAGGCTCCCATTGCTTTGGGATTGGAACAAGATCTTATGTCTCATATGACTCTAAACTGAAAGAATAATATTGAAATAAGTGTAATATTCGAAACATGTATTGGTCGTGAATAAAAACATTTATAAAACTTATCTAGCTGAATGAATTTTGAGGGAGTACTTCCATCTTATTAATAAAAATTTTCTAATGCCTATCAAAAATAAAATAAATTAAAAAAAAAGTGCTAAGGGATATTATTAACGTTGTAATGTAGTGTTAGCAATAAGTTAAGACGGAAGCCCAAAGACTTGTTTGATATATAATTGATTCCTAACTAGAATGGATGTAGAAGCATACCTCAATAGATTTATTATTGGATTATGCATAATGTAACTTAAGTTATATGTGCGACTAAAATGACTGCCACATTTAATGTCTTTTACCAGCTAAGGCTTCTGTTAATTGGATAGTTTGGGTTAGTTCTACTCATAGTGGATTATGGAATTAAATAGTATCACTATTGATAGAAATATTTTTCTTAAGTTATAATTTGTGAGAGTCAACTAATTTCCATGACAACTACTTTGAATCTTAATCCTATCTTTCATCTTTGAGTAAACAAACATTAAGGAAAGGAGATACTTGGGGTCCGTTATATATATATTGGGCTAATTAAGAAGTGAATGTAACGAGTAGGAATTTATTGATTATTGATTCGCTACCTCCAAAAGAAAGGTTTAAGAACACTTATAACAGACAAAAACCGCCTTAATGTTTAGAGACGAAATTTGAAATACCACATTCCTAACTTTATATTCCTTAAGTAACTGATAAAAAGAATGTCATAAGATTTAAAAGTATAAGAATTCGAGCCATAAATATATTTGCCACTTTAAAATTATGATTATTGATAATTATTTGAAGAAAGAATGAAGAATGATTTAATGATTTATTAGTGATATAACGTATACCAAGTTCCGAGAACAAAACTTATGGATAGCTAAGATGGGTATGGAATGTTATTTTTGAACGAAAAATGGATAATTTTTGGGTGAAAGTTACTTTGAATATTTCTGAATCGTTTATATGTCATCATGAGATAGTAGTATTGCTTTTGAGATGAGATATTAAATTAGTAATGTTATTTGATTTAAGGGGATTTGATAGGAGGCCAGATATGATGCCTTGTGAATTTTAAATAAATAAATAAATAAGTTGATTTATGTTTTGTTTTAGAAAGGTAGAGTTGCGCAGTGAAAGCGTAGTGGAACTTACACATGATGTTTAGAAGGTTAAAATCAATAATATAACTGATAAATGGTATTCTTGAATTTCGAGGACGAAATTTTCTTAAGGAGGGGAGAATGTAATACCCCGAATTTTTCTTAGGTTTAATTAATTAAATATAAAATTGATTGCCTTTAATTAGATTTAAACGTATGAGTTAATTTAGGATTAACCTCAAACACGTTCAACTTTGTAGCCAAACAAAGTGATTGTTTTCTAATCAATGAGAGATAGTGTTCGTATCCTAATCAAACACTAACTTTGAAGGTAATCCTAATTAGGTTAGGATTAACTTGCACCCTATTTAAGAAACCTTTAGGGAAGATTCATATTCTTTTGACTGAAAACAATATAAAGAGAGAAAAAAAAGAAAAGAAAGCAAGAGAGAAGGAAAAAGAAGGAGCTGTTGCTGTTTTGTACGAATTGACTGCCAACTTCGTGTCTGTTTGAAGGTAACTTACCATCTGTTGACTGGTAACTTTACTGTGTTATCAATATGTTCTTCTCTAATCCAATCTTCCATCTCTATCACTTTTAAAACCACTAAACCATCATCACCACCACTCAAAAAACCCCTTCATAGCTACTGCACAAGATCATCCAACCACCAAAAACCTCTTTCTTTGGGTTTGGGTAACAAGGAATGGCAAAAATGGTGGTTTCCACCACTTCCACCACTACATCCCATGTACACCCTTCCACAAATACTTCTCCCACAGATTTAGGGACTGATTTTGAGGGAAAATCAGTGGGTGAACTTTTGCTTTTGCCTTGGGAAGCATAGGAAGTTAATACAGAAATCTGCTGCTGTTTTACTACATTCTGACTGTCAACTTCACATCTGTTGACAGTCAACTTCTCTCGGATTGACTGGTAACTTTTCTGTGTTAAAAAGTAATTCAAACCTAGTAACTTATAATTTAACATGAGTCTATTTTAATGCCGCGTTAGTGTATATATTAATTATATTAAATATAGTAAGCATTATAAGGCCATGAGAATTAGATATTGAACCCTTAACGCACCATCTAGTTGGAGAGACCCTTTAGTTTAAGTATGATTTATTGATAAATAATATTATTGATTTTAGGTTCTGAGTAGCGTTGGGATTATTAGGAGTTTGATCGCTTGGATTGTTGAAGGTTTAGCTTGAGGTAAGGGAACTTGCACAATATATCACCTTCTTTTATTAAATAAAAGATAAATTTGATTTTTATTCCTCTTTTGTGAGCCAATGATTTATGGACAATTGTTTTCAAAATCGTTTCATTATCAAAGTGTCTATTCCTTATGTACTGTGGGTCAAGCAAAAATAGTCATTTATTGAAATTGTTTTACATATGTGTTTGAATCCATTTTACTTGTGAAAGATATTTGCCAAATGTTTTTAGTATAAGTGTGAACTCTGGTTAGATTATTGGTCCGTCCCAGCAGGGGATTTTAATACTGTTGGAAAATTGGTCCGTGCCAGCAGGGGATTCTAATACTGTTGGTCATCAGTACTGATGTAGTGTAAAGTCCTACGATGATGGGCGCCTATTGAATGTGAGTCTAGCCAGAGGAAATACTTGTATGAACTAATGTTTTATTGATTTGTATTATCGATCAGTGATTTTGAAGTGATTTATCGAATGAATTGTTATCGAATGAATTGTTATCGAAAGCGTTTCAGTGTCATTGTTTATTGAATTGAAAGCAAGAGAATTACTTCTAAAAGTTTATATGCCTATCGAATTGAAAGAAATGATTTATTGTAAAATTCTATCATTTTGTTACTCATGTTTTTTTAAATCAATCGTGCGAATATGCTTGACCTCTTCTTGTATATATTGTGTAATGTTTTCTTGCTGAGCGTTATGCTCACTCCTTATATTTTTCCCCACAGATGAATAGCTTGATGTGAGTGGCTTCCGCATACGAAGAGCTAGACTGGATGGATTATTGGAGACAAATTTATTAGAGGTTGATTTTGTTAAGTGGTCTAGCCTATGTGAGGCGTAAACCTTTGTGAGTTGTGTCAATCATATCGCCAAATCCAGTCTTTTGGGTTTGGGGTGTGACAGTTTTGGTATTACTCTTCTTATGTGAAACAAATTCACGGAAAGGTAAACCACTAACCACGGAAGCATTTTTAAGGATCGATCTGCCATTCCCCAATTGGCAAATTAAAGAAGAATGCGGTACTCTTTGGGTTCTCATAGGAAAAAGCATGTAAGAGGGCCTTTTGAGGGGAAAAGGATTTAGTGTTGATCAAGCAAGGTACGTCGTTAAATGGGATGGAATAATACCCTCCTGTGTGCATGTATGCTAACATCCACAATGCATAAACTAATCAAATAAAATAGACCAAGGGAAATACTATTAGCATTACTAGAAAAGCCATTCACACTGGAGTATGAGACTGAGGTCTGAGGAGGAGTGTAAGAAGCTTTTTTGGGAGTACAAATAGTATCTTCTTAGCTAGATTAATTGTATCGGACGTACATACTAACAGAACCTTAGCTAGTTTGATCCAAAGATGATAGAATCCATAATTCGTATTCTCATTTAGATCGCCAATCTATTTTCGGCCTAATGAGATCGAGTTTGAATAAGTTTTTACTTTATTTTAGGTTTAATCCTAATTAGACAGTACATGCGGACGCCTGCTGCTTCATCATTTTTCATTTATTCCTTCCTTTTCTTGTCCTTTTCCTTTTGGGCTAGGGACTTGCTTTAATAAAGTTAGGGTAATTATCTTATCTTGATGAAAACCAGCCAATCCCGAAAACTAATTCGATACGTACTGTGTTTCAACAATTTAGTACCGTTTTAAGATGATGGTAGTTTTTGGATAAGCTTTTCGACGGATAAGATTAGAAGATAAAAAATATGCTACTGAAATCATACCTATTTTATTTTATTTTGTTGGGTGTGAATGTGATTTCTTTTTCTCTTTTGGTTGTGTTTTTTCCATTTTGCTTTTCTTTTTGTCCATTTTTACTCTACCCGTGTGGGTCCCATGCCACATGCTGCTGCTGCTTCTTCTTTTTTCCATTTATTCCTTCCGTTTTTTTGGTCCTTTTCCTTTTGGGCTAGGGACTTGCTTTAATAAAGTCAGGGTAATTATCTCCTTATTTTTGTCGTAGCCACCCAATAACGCCGAGTTACGATTCTCAATACCGTGCTAAGGTGATGGTAGTCCTCGCATGAATAGGCTTTTTTATCGGTAAGATTGAAAAATGAAAAAAGGTGCTACTAAAAATGTATCCTTTTTTATTTTATTTTGCTAGGTGTGAATGTGATTTTTACTTTTCTTTTAGTTGTGTTTTGTCCATTTTTGCTTTTGTTTTTGTTTTTGTGACAAGATTTAAAGATAAAAAAGGTACTACAGAAATCATACCCCCTTTTATTTTATTTTGTTAGGTGTGAATGTGATTTTTGTTTCTCTTTTGGTTGTGTTTTGTCCATTTTTACTTTTGTTTTTGTTTTTGTTGGGGCAAGATTGAAAGATCAAAAAGGTGCTAATTAATGAAATTGTACCCTTTTTATTTTATTTTGTTGGGTGTGAATGTGTTTTCTTTTTCTCTCTTGGTTGGGTTTAATTTGTCCATTTTTGCTTTTGTTTTTGTTTTTGTCTGTCTTTATAGGGGATATATTATTATCTTTTTTTTTTTTGGGTAAAACATTGTTCATTTTATAAAGGTTTGGGTAGTTGTGATAATTGATCTCACGTACACACATGTGCATGCATGCAAGCATGCATAAATGAGCTATAAATAAGAGTGAAGGGGGAAAAAAATTAACATGCTCTAATCTCCAACATGAAGACCTTTCTTATTGTATGCATTCTCTTGGCTTCCATCTTCTTATTTTCCTCCTCGACTACTGCTCGAGAGTTAGTTCAGAATGGTGAGAGCACTTATATCCTTTTATTATAAGTAGAAAATAAATTTCCATCTTGCTTGTATTTTCTACTTTTAAGATTACTATCAAATATTATACATTTTCATGAAAAATATACACTATACGAACCCATATGTGACGATATATATATATTTGTCAATTCTGCAGAAGAAAATAGTGGTCACAAGCATGAGGAGATCATCAGTAAAGGCATTATAACTGCTGGAGGTGTTGGTGTACCTTGCGGCCGTGGCAAACCATATGCTCCATGCATCCCACCCAAGGTTAAGCCAAAACCAGCTATATGTGGCCCTAACCGTAATTGCCTACCAGCCCCAGCCCCTAGCCCTTCCTCTTGAAAAAGAAATATTGTGAACTTGGTAATGGAGCTGTGTATGATCAAATAGTCAGCTATTACTATTAAGTTGCTTAGTATCTGGGCGTGTAATGGTGACGAATAAATAGCTTTAGTATGACATATATGGCTTGGGGGATGCGTTGGCTTTGCAGCTTTGTAATATGTAATCAGAAAACTATCAAATTATGTAATATTTGGACAATAAATAGAGCTGATCAACTTAGGTCAGTATGTTTGCCTACTTGGAGGATCCCATATATTTTTTGGAAATTATTGACCCGTGCATTAATAAATATTAGATTTAGGCATTATTATTATTATTATTATTTTAATTAACAATTAGGGGTTTTCCAGGCCTTACAGCCGCCGAGGTTTTGATCCAAACTAATCCCCTATCTACCAACCAAACCAGACTTAGGCATTATTGGACATCGGTAAAATGAACATATATTAAAAAAATTAGGAGGGAATTCTAAAATGAATTTTGAGTGTGAAAAATGAATAAGATGAGAGGAAAAGACTGAAATTTCCAATTTTAAACTCAACGAAAACATTGCACATGAACCATAAACATTGACTGGCTCATCTGGTCAAATCACTGTTTTTCAAAAAGAATAAAAAATAAAAAATTTGTGGTCTTTTTCCTTAAAAGGATTACAATTTATCACAAAACTGTGATCTAATGTTGTCACTAGATCAAATCAGAATAGACCATGCATTTTTCCTTTAAGAAAAATCGTCACCTATTGCAATTGATAATGGTTTTTATTTGTGATCGATTATTGTAGTAGTGAGATTATTGTGTTATTTTATTTTATTTGTTATTTGTATAAATTTGATGTTAATTTTATTTAATTATTTAACCAATGTAAATTGATAATTTTTCGGGTAGCGAGATCGAGGTTAAATCAAATAGAAATAAATTATAGATAATTTGATACAGATAACAAAATGGGAAAAATGAATATCTAAATTAAAAATAAAAAGGGTTCTAATAATATCATCGAACATTGTCAACTTAAAAATACATTAAACATTATATCAAAATGGAAATATAATAACATATGTCAATCCAAAATAAAATATCTAATCTATTACTCCCTCCAGTCCTAATTGACTGTTCCTTTTGAAAAAACAAGTTTTTTTTTTTTTTTTTTTTTTTTTGCCAAAAAACCTTATTAAATGCTTTCACATCAATACATATATTTTAACATTTCAATTTTGTCCTTAAGTGTACATAATATTGGGAAAAGGAAAAAAAAAAAACCCTTTCAAGGGTAGTTTAGGAAATCAAATAAAACAAATTATTGACTTTTTGAATGCGACAATGATTTTGGAACATCCCAAAAAGAAATAAGGCCAATAAAATAGGAATGGAAAGAGTATATGCCAATATCTCCACAACATTAATAATACATGAATAGGGCTAATTGATTACGTCTTTGTCGATATTTTAAATTATTTGTCTATTTTACCTTTAGTGAAATAGGAAATTCACATATTGAAGTTTGATACTCCCTCCATCCCACAAAGATAGGTCATGTTTGACAAAACATGTAGTTTAAGAAAAACTATCATTTCATTGACTTCTCATTTATTAAAACTCTATTTTCCAAAAGTACCCCTCTCCTACTTTTTATTGGGTTTTGTGTTAAAGGTAATTATTGAAATTACAAGGGTTATAATAGGAAGTTCAAAAAAATGATCATTTGAATTTTCAAAATGTACAAACATATTGGGACAAAAAAGAGTTGCAAAAATGGCCTATCTTTGTGGGACAAAGGGAGTATTTAATATATTATATAATATTATTCAGTTTTTCTGGTTTAGTTTTTCTATTTGGTTTGGTTTTTTTAACATGTAAACCAAAACTAAACCAAATTAATCTGGTTTTTTAAAACCAGAATTGAACCAAAATAAAACCCAATGCCAAAACCACAAAAAAAAAAAAAAAAAAAAAAAAAACCAAAAATGGCCAATCTGGTTTGGTTTGGTTAATGGTTTAAACCAAAATCACAAACACTTGTACTCATAGTATAACTATCCGTGTAGGTATAGAACATCTCACATGAGGTCTTAGGAACTAGTTTGGGATAAAATCTCAACGGGAGTAATCTTGTACGTAATACCCTTAATCATCAATTAAAAAAAAAGAACATTAAGATAATTTGTTTAACCCTATGGATTCATACTGTACTCCTTATAACCTAAGCCAAGGCTGACGCCAAGGTAACTCTCTACCATAGTGACAAATTTGAGATTCTGAATTCACTCATTGTATAGATAATTTGTTAAACAAGAGTTAGTTAGGAAAAATATCCGGAATAATTCAAAAAATAATCTATGAAAAGTTTGAGAAATGAAAATTAAAAGCAATAAAATTTAACTTAACTCATTTCATAATTATTCAGAATCATTCAAGAATTTCAAAAACAGGAACTATTCTTAATATTTGAATTATACATAAAAAATTTAAAAATTATTATAATATTTGCGGGATAAGTTCGGATTTCATTCGTTAAATAAAAAATCAGAAATAAATTGAAGAATAATTTGATAATTTTGTTGCTCTGATTTCAACGATCTACATCAATACGCGTGATCCACGATGGACGAGTTACGTCACATGGATTACACCATGCACCATTTTCCTTTAAATCAAAACATGCGGACCACCCCGATGGAAGAGTCAATTATATCTGCTTTGGGGTCATTCCATGGATAAATACTAGCTCCACCGTGCTCCAATTTCTATAGACTTGTGAAAATGACTTGGGGGTCAATCTATGAATCTATGCATGGTGGCATAGTTTACCGCAAAATCTAACAAAAGGAGAATTGAAAGACAAGGCCAAACCTTTACCCATTTACACGAACCACACAAGGAAGTAGGGAGGAGATGGGGATGAACCAGAGGCAATGACTTGTCGGAGTCAATCTATTAACTATGGTAGCACTAACTCAAAACTAGTCAAAAAGAAAAGATTACAATAATTTATAGGTTGGACCACTTCATTTTTTTTTATTTTATTTAATTAAAAAAAATAAAAAATACCATAACCCACTTTTCCTCCCGCCAGCGTGGGCTGCTACGTCTTCTTTTCCATTTTTCCTTTTTTTTTTTTTGGGTGGTTGAGGGGGTGGGGGGGATTTTTTTTGGATTGGACTACGCTTTAATAAAGTTAGTATAATGTATTATCCTCTTTGCAGCAAAGATAAGAAGTTAAAATATTATAAATGAGTTAGGATCGTTCGCTGTGGACAAAAATTTTGACATATTTTTTAATAAATTATTATGTGACTTATATTTTGTGAAATTTATTGTCGAATTACATATTTCATCTTTATCAAAAATTAAGTTGATAAGAAATTAAGAAATGTTTCATCCATAAATGTGAGTTTTTTTTATTGATTAGAAATGTGTATTTTTGGATTGTATGCCTACTGGTATCTTAATACTGTGATATTCGACATGTACGGTTTGCATGAGAATGATATTTAATTCAACTTTAGGTTATTACAAAAAATAAGTCATGCAATAAGTTATTGAAAATTGTATATGTCCAGCAGTCTTAATCCATTATAAATAAAGAATTTTTATATTATTTTATACCGTAGTTGTATGGTAAGACTTTGTGGTAAAGAAAAAAATTTGTCTATAATTTTTCAAACCGGCCACCCCAACTATCGAATCCTGGTTCTGCCCCTAATCTTGTGCAACATCATGTAGGAGAACAAAACCTCATAGATATTCATTGTGAATTCTAAAATTTTCTTGTCATGTTGTGAAGTAGGAAAAAGAATTACAAAAAATTGTAATTAATTGATTTTTTTCCTCCCTTGAATCAGGATAAAATTCTCAAAATTGGCCGAAGTTTGCAATCCTAGATAAAATTATTGGCTCTGCCACTATATTTATAATTTATATATATTTGTTCTGCCATTATCATCCATTATGGTAGGGACCATATATGTTATGATAACACATCTCTCTTTGTCTCTCTATGCATAAACCATCAAACCTCGGATCACGAATCCATTGACCATTTCTATCCTGAATAAACTTCATTCTTTTTAAGGTTGCCTCATCATAAAAATCCGATTCCTTGGCATCATAAACTTTGGTCTCATTTCCCGTTGTGAACCCCAGAAAGTGGCCCACAAGGGTTTGGCAAAATAATATGGGAAAGACAACAAACGAAAAGGAGTCACCACCTCATTTTTTAAAGAAAAGAGGAAAACCCTAAAAATGTTTTATTTTCAAAACCACATGACTCAATTTTAAAAGGAAAGGCAAAGTCTCTAAAACCAAAAAATTGGATTTGGGGCCGGGCTAAGTTACGATGTGGGAAGGTTCTGGGCAAAAGCCCATAGGCACCCACATCGCCTGAGTTGGTCTCTTAATTTGATTAGGCTAATTTAATAACTTAATCTCATGTAAATCAATATCAACCAATAAAATACAGCATGCATATCAATCACAAATCCATCCTACTCCTCTAGCAATCATATGTGATGGATAAATTCATTCTACTCCACTAGCAATCACAAAAGATAGATAATGAAAAGCATGAATCCATCCTACTCCACTAGCAATCAAATGTGATGGACAAATAAATAAAATAAAAAGAAAACCTAGGATACTTAGTATCCTATGGCGGACTTGAACATTAATTGAGTGCCTACGTACCATGTATAGAAATACATGGATCAAAGTTCACGTAGTTCGAAAAGAATTAGGTTTAAATCCTAATATAAACCTATGGTAAAAACCCTAGGTTTCCTTAATTAATTGAAAGATAGAAAATATGATATTTAAACCAAGTTTGAAATAGAAGTAACTTCCACTAGAAGGGAACTTTGAGAAAAAGGCAACTTTATTTTGACAAGGAAACCTCTAGTAATTTACCATGGATTCATATTAAGAAGTAACCCTAAAAAGGGAGAAGGGAAAGGTTAAGGAAGAAAAAATGAATTAGGGCACTTCCATACCCTACTTACCTTAGGCAATTACTCCAAGCAATAGCAAGCTTAAGCAATAATAGCCCTATTTGCAATAAGGCAATTATCGCACCTGTTTGCACCCTTACACTTGCTCAAAACCATGCAAAAAGAAGAAAATACTAATATGGATAGAAACATACTAACGCCTAAAATCATCTATTAATCATGCAAACAACAAGAATAATAAATAAGCAAAAACCCTAACACAACCCTACATGCAATGACCTAACTAACATGCATAAAAACCTATAAATCTACTAATAATGAATGCAAACCTAGTATGATTTACTTATATGCGGCATATATTGAACAACTATGATGAGCAACAACTCACAAAACTATCCTAAACATGTTGTATGAAACTTGTGTGAATTTAGGGTTACTGAAACCCTAATTTCACAACTATGCATTATAAACTATGAAACGACTCTAACATATGCTCAAATCATCATGAATATCTTTCAAATCATATATATTAACTAACAGAAACATCAATTCATGACAATAATCACAGCGAATAAACTATATGTAATATGTATGATTTCAAAGGAACACAAAGAATATGTTTTTAAACCTTTAGTAAACTGAGGGTTATCAAGCATATAAGATCATGAATCATCTTAGAATCATACATATAACATTATAAAAGCATTGTATTTAACAAACATGTGGAACAACTACATGCACTAGAACTATTATAAAGAAAGAAGGAGAAGAAGAAGGAAAGAGGCCTAACTTCAGCAATTAACAGTACGTTTACCTATTGTAGAGTTTCCCTTGCCTTCAAAATCCTTGTTCTCTTGCTTGCCTAAGATTGAAGAGCCTCCCTTTCATGTTCTTTAGCTCTCCCAACTCATAGCTCCCTCTCTCTCTAAATATAAAGTGCACTTGTGGACCCCTATGTGCTGAATATCATGTTCTTTCACTACTACAAAAATGTTGATAGATGACTGTATTTAACAGTCATCTTTTATCAAAACAGTCATCTTTGTTTTTAGAAAAAACAGTCATCTCTTCAGGCGTCATCTTTTATCATCAAATAAGATGACTGTTTTTTACGGTCATCTTTGAGAGTAATAGATGACCGTTTTTTAAAAACAGTCATGTTTGACTTAAAGAAAGAAGATCCTTTATTCATTAACATGGTCATCTTTTTGTACTATAGATGACCGTAAAAAACGGTCATGTATTCAACAAAACATGACTGGTTTTATCTTAAAAACAGTCATATATTAATATATAAGATGACTGTTTTTCACAGTCATCTTATGTTCTTAAAAACAGTCATATATTACTATATAAGTTGATTGTTTTTCACAGTCATCTTATATTCTTAAAACCAGTCATCTTATGTATTCAAAGATGACTATAAAAAACAGTCATCTTATCTATGGCTCCCCCCCCCCCCCTTTTTTTTTTGGTGAATACATACAAAAAATTTGTCATATACTATTTACTACCCTTCAAACCTGTTATTAAATTTGATACATCAACCTGTTTATACAAATTACTAACTAATTAAATTCTCAATATGAAATAAAAGAAATTAAGAGAAATAAAAAAAGAAACAAATTAAATAACAAAGGAAATTAAATCACTCATATTAATTATAAAATCATCATTTTCATTTCATTGGATTACAATAACATGGTTTCAAAAGTCACCATTCCCTTGACCTAACTAGTGCTACAATATTTTTAATGTTAAAATGAAAAACAAATCCAAAACGGCAACATCCTCAAAAAATCTTCACCTTTTGTCATGCATGGTGCATGATTCAACTACACAAAAAGAAGAAGCTAGCCATTAGGTGAGAAACAAAAAACAAAAAAAAAAGGGACGAATTAGAAGAGTGAGCATCCACAAAAGCTTCAGTGTCAATTTGCTCCCATTTCTTTGACTCTATCAAAACAAAATATCCCTTCATCTCTCTCTCTTTCTCTTTATCTCACCTGCACACCTGCAAAAAGCAAAATCTATTTAACACAGTTCTATGTAACAGTATGCTAATCGCAAAAAGAAAGAGCTAAAAATGCAGAAATGGAAAAAAACAAAATCTCCAAAAATCATACCAGTTTTTGAACTAATTAAGATCCAATCAATGTCAACATCAAATTTCTCCCTTTAGAATCCAAAATAAAAGCATAGAAATGCTCTATTACTTGAAAAAAGCAAAATTTTTTAACAGTTCTGTGTAACAATGAGCTAATAGCAAAAAGATAGATCTATCAACATTTAAATGCACACACAGACAGAGAGCAAACCAAAAAAATCCTAGGGTTACATGTATCAGATTGCATGACTCATGAATCTTAATAGTTTGTCCTTGGCACAAACAGCAAAAATGAAATTTATACAACAGATTTCGCAAAGAGGGCAAAACAAGACTATGGAACCAAAAAATCCTGAAAGCATAAGATTCAACAAAGGGTAAATAAACCCAAGTATTTTAGAGTGGAGTGTAACAGATTAACAAAGTACCACACCAACATCTTATTGCTAAAGCTATCAGGAACTGATTTCTAGGGTGGTTAAGCAGAAAATGTAAGTAAATATAAGGGTTTATGTTAAAATGTCTCATTACATCCAACTGAGTAAAGTAATAGTCATATTATTGTCCATCAAAACATAAACATATTGCAAACAATGTGGAGTCCCTTTCTTGATGTATTTAGATTTAAATAGCTTTTGCCTATCAGTTCAGCTAAATTCTGTAATGACTGGCCCTATACTTACAGTGGAAAGAAAGAATTCTTTAATAAATGTATCTACTTCTTTTAATGTATCTTCAGAATAAAAAAGACCTTGAAGTGGCTATTAAGTTTATAAAATGGCTACTGTGGGCTTTGGAGAATACATTGTTTATCAGTAGCTCAAGCTTAGTGAATGTGTTTTTTTTTTCTTTTTTTGGGGGGGTGGGGAGGGGGGGTGTGTGGTAAAAAAAATACAAATTTACAGCTTTCCTATATATATCATGGTTAACTTGAAAGAACAACATCAAGGGGGAAAAAAAAGAAAAAATATCACAATTACCCAGACGGCCGAATTATAGCTGACTTACTTGAGTCATGGTTCACTGTGGCTGAATTAGCTATTGAAACTGAGATTTCATTCTCTACACATGATAAAAGTTATTCCTTGACTACCAATCAAACTTTCAACAAATGCAAAGGATCATCAATAAGGTCACTGAGGCTGTCAAACTATAAAAATGTATTTATAGTCATAGTTATCCAACCATACCATTCCGTGACTATTCAACCCACAGGCTGCATACCCCCCCCCCTCTCTCTTCCCCAATAACTTTAAAAAAAACTCTGCCTTTTTCTTCTTTTTCTTTTTATAATGGAAAGACCTTAGAGAAGGCAGATGGGAAAGTCTCATTTCTAGATATACATTATACACTTTACAATACCATTGGAAATCCAAAACAAAGCATGCTACAAATTTCCTGATATATATCATGCAGTTCAAGCCACTCTGCATGAAAAAGTAAGTCCTTGAAAATTTAAAATATAACCAAGCCATCAATTTCCATTGCTCAAAGAATGAATATGCTCAAAGAATGAATAGTCTCTAAAATACATGTGCCAAGAAAGGATATTTCAGAAGCTGCAAACTTAAGAATTAAGCAAGCTTAATGAATGAAAGTGACAAAACTTGAACAACAGTACTCATATCAACAAGCTATAAGCATGTACAAAGGGATAAGGGGAAACGAAGAATACATGTCTGTGTGTGTGTGTATCTCTCTCTATATATATAAAGACTAATTGAAAAGAAGATACCAACAAGATAAACGAATCTAAGCAGGAATCCGTCAACAAGCGCATTGAAACCTCAAATTCAGCCTAGAATTTTTTTTTTTTTTTTTTTTTTTTTTTGATCAACAAAAAAATTATATATATTAAGAAAAAAGAAGGCAAGATACACCCAACAAAAGCATAGCACCAAAAAAAGAAAAAACACCAACACCCAAACCCAGAACAGTACGCAAACCTAGAACAAAGATAAAACAAAACAAAACAGGGGCGTGAAGGCAAAACAGAACACTGAAAGCACCAACCCCTGAGCACAACACCGAAGCACAGCACAGCACTTGATGAGCAGTGAAGAGAGCACAACAGGGGACAAAAGTGCAGCAACTGATGACAAAACACCAACCCCTAACAGCCAAACCCCCAACACAAACACCCAATCCCTGAATTCCAAGATCATACCAAAAAGGTTCAGTAAATAATTAAGTCTAGGCATTGAAAACAAAAATATTTTCTCAGCACTGAAAACATTTTTATGCAACTCCTAGACCATGATTTCCAAGATCATACCACTGAAAACAAAAAATTGATCATGCTCTAGAATTAACTAGTTCAGTAAATAATTAAGTCTAGGCACACCAGCACCATAATCACAAATCACAATACACAGTGACTGCAAATTACATCCATGAAGAAAAGCATATATATCACTCAATGCAACAGCAATATATTTTCTCAGCTCTTTACATCCACCCTCACAAATCGCAATACAAAAATATCTAAATTCACATAACCCCTTAATTCAATTATATTCCACATAATTAATTGAGTTACAGCAAAAAATTCTAACTGAAGAACACACAAAAGTAATCTAATAATAGAAAAAAGTTGGACTTCTTTTTTGTATGTATTGCAATCATGCACATAATCTAATAAATAATTTATTCAACTTGAAAACAAATCAAATTAGATATCACAAATTTATAATTCTCCATGTATGTAGTGTTGAAAAGGCTAGGATATTTGATAAGGAGACTGACATGTGGCACCTAAAGTAAACTAGCCTGTCTCCATAACTAGAAGCTTTATAAGTGTCACACGACTTTTTCCTTACATGTTCATCACACCTCATTTATTTATTTGGCTGGAATTTCAAGGGTAGATGTTTCCTTCATTTATTTATTTATTTATTTATTTTGTGATGGGAGTCCTTTAATTTTATATGGAAGTATTCTAGATTGAGTCTTTATTTCTATGTTTTGGAACTTAGCAGTAAAGGTGTTCTAGTTAAACAAGTTTTATGAGGCATTTGACTTAATGGTCTTGAAACAATGCAGCAATTATGATGTTATTCAAAAGTGTCTTGAGAACTATATATGTATTATCAATGAAAATTTCTAAGTATCTTTTGTTGCATAAAATTCTCATTTTCCCTTGGGATATCTTCCCTACAACATTCTTTTGGGTTTGTGAGTATTGGTTTCCTTGTTGTTCTTGTGCATTTTTTTCATCAGGTAAGAATTGTGTTATATTTACCAAAACAATAGGGCAACAATCCCCATACTCTTGCCACATGCCTGGTATTTGAGAAAACCATTTTTTAAGTTCTTTTTGTAGACTTCTTAATGTTAAGAAAGTAAACGACAAAATAAAAAATTATGTTTCAAAACTTAGGCAATGATAGGATAACCCATCCGAAGTCCAAACACACTGATTGTTTTACCTCCTACTAACCTTGTTGAGATAATTCATTTGAGTGATGACACATGTAGCCACAACCAACATAAAAAACCATGTCTCTGGGTAGATTAGCTGATTGTTTCCCTCAAATGTCAATTTCAATGAAGTTCCAAGGGCTTTAACACTCATCACCTGCACATTGATCAATAAAAGTTAAATATGAAATACGAGATAACCACATTAATTAAAGAATATAAATCAATGTTTTTTTTATCCCAGTTCAACAAAAAAATAAAACTCATTTAAATCAATCACTTGACTTGAAAAATTTCACCTACTCACACTTTCAAAAAAGTGTTGGCAAGGTTTCAAATATTCACTTCAAAATTGGTTTCATTAAGGCAGTATAAGTCTAAAAGAAAAATGAATCAACATTGGAAACACTAGGTCCTAAAAATTAGAAAACCAGTAGTAGTTCAAATCATATACCAAGAGAGAACCCATCAATGAACGTATGCCAGTGAAAACTAGTACATTTGTGTGCCCGTCTCGTGGTGCAAAATGGAAGGCCAGATTCTAGAATGGCTAGTGTGGATCCACACTAGCCAACATGCACCCTTCCAACAGTTCCAACTGTTAATGGTTTCAACAAGCAAGTAGAATTCCCCTTTAATTACTATGGTTTTAAACACAGACATATGAAATCCAACACTAGATCAAGATTAATATAAGGAAAATGATTCAAAGCATTAACAAAACAGGAAAATGATTCAAATAAGAATTGATTTGAATATTTAGGGGCAAAAGAAAAGGAACAATTTATATAAAGAGTAAAAAAGGGTCATGTCTTTACTAATGCAACAAAAATCATATTGAAGTAGGAATAAAAGGGTGAGCAGATGTTAAAAGAGTAGGCCTCTAATCCAATCAAATGTCTCCTTTTTGTTTCTGAGTGATCTTGTTCTGATGTAAGAAGACAAACCAATAACTCAAGGATGACAATCACTCTGTAGTGTTTTCCTGTGGGTTTTTCTCGCGAGCTGAATGGCTTTTGGTATCTTTTGAATGTCATTCGAGAAGAGAATCGCATGCCCTGTCTCAGTTGCAAGTGCTGAACCCAAAAGGCCCATTGCGATACCAATATCTGCTGTAGCTATTGCAGAGGCATCATTCACGCCATCTCCAATGAGAGGAAGGGATGAGGATAATTACATGCAAAAAAGACATCAATCAGTTGGAGGAATGTGAACCCATGGCCACTATGCCCAACCCCTAATTTTGAAGCAAACCTTACATTAACCCTGTTGTTGAGAAAACAAAGGGGAAATTAAAGAAAAAAAAATTATATAGATTCCAAAATAAGCAGCAAAGTGAACAAAATTAAGAAGTTCTTCATACATTTTGGGAATTAAATTAGATTTATTCAAAGAATTCAAGGAAACACAAAAATTAATCTGAGACTGCTATAGTATAAGCAAATCATATTATGAAAAAAAGGACAGACGAAATCCTAGAAACCCTAGAACTGAAAAACTAGATCTGAAGCCCTAGAACTAAAATCCTAGATCTGAAGCCTTAGAACTAAAATCCTAGATTTGAAACTTGAGCTTTACATACCTTACAGAGATGAATAAAAAGAGAAATTTTGTTAAGAAAGAACAAAAGAAAAACATAAAAAAGAAAAAAAGAAAGCAAAACAATGAACTCACCAGACAAGGCTATGGCGGGAGCAACGTTGTTGTCGGCAGTAACAGTAATGTCGACGGCAGAAATAGGGGCAGCGACGATGGTGTTGAAGGCGTCATATGTAGTGACTGGTGCGAAGGCTTCTGAATAAACAGAGGAGGGGGAGAGGTAGTGCGAGAGTAGAGAGAGGGAGATAGTGTTTGCAAAGGGAATTGGCAGCGATGGCGAGGGTGGCTTTGAGCGACGGCAACGGCGACGGCGGAGAAACCGAGGGATGGAGATTGAAGAGAGCGAGAGAGAGAGACTCAGAACCTTGCTATACTGTTATAAAACTACATATCCTCTTAAAAGGGGATCGTGGAGGTGACACGGGAAGAAAGTCTTTAGGGAGTGAATTGATGACTGGTTTTTTAAAACTGGTCATCTTTTGTTATACTATTTTTAAAACCAGTCATCTTTATTTGTTCAAAGATGACTGCTTTCAATTTGATTTTAAATACTAGTCATCTTTTCCTCTTAAAAATTAAAAGATGACTAGTTTTTAAAAAACAGTCATCTTTTTAAATTCTAAAAGCGTCATCTATCAACCTTTTTCTTGTAGTGTTTATATAGGGGACTGACCTAATAAACCAATGGCTAAGATTAATTCATTAAATAATGATCCTAGAGCTATTAGAGACTCTCTTGGTGCTCAAACAACTCAAAGTTACTCACTTTTAGAAGGAAACAACTTACAAGGGCGGAAGAATTTGTCAAAAGAGGGAAAAAGCGGAAGAATCCTAAGCAATGACGAATTCCCTCGGGTGACCGTCCAGTCCCAGACGGTCAGCCGTCAGGGCTTGGACGACTGACAGTCTGGCCCCGGACGGTCACCCAAGGGGTTCCCGTCAGCTTACCTCGGTTAGACTCTTTCGCCTTCCAGAAGTCTTTCAAGGGTCAAATTAAGTCTAATTTTGATGAAATAAAAGCCAAAACGACCGTGCTTTGTAAAGAAACACATTTTTAGACATTTTAGGACAAAAATCCTTAACCATGAGTTCATGGTTAGGTTTTAAAAAGGCGGCTATTACTGTGCACCACCGTCGCAAAGTTAGGGTTTGCACACAAGGTTGAGCCAAATGCTTTCCAAATCAACATTCAACCTTTTTAAACATGTTTAGGGATAAAATAAGCCCAATTGAAGTTAAATGAGAGCAAATTGAGTGGGTCTTGTGAGTCAATTTGAGTAAACTAAGAAAGGGTCTTTTAGCCAACCCGAACTGTTATGAGCCGAATTGATCTTAAATTATTAATTCATGAAATTGAACCTATATATAGACTATATATACTCATATGAACTCGAAGGAACGACTCAGGACTCATTCCAAAGTCAAATGGAAAAGATACGACTTAAAAGGCGATTATGCCCTTAAAGTCGTAAAAGTTCTTATTGACTATTGAAACGAACTCCAAATCACTTCAAAATTCATACACATGATATTCAATGCCATAGAAACTCAATGCAAAAGCTTAGACTTGAAAAGGACTCAAAATCCTACATGAAATGATATAGTACCCTTAGCAGCAAGTATAGTTGTTGGCTAGTTATAATAGTAACTTACAACCTTCCACTATGGTTGTGCATGAAGAGAAAGTTTATAAGTGATAAAAATTGCTTCAAAATGACTGTCAACTTCACTTCTGATGACTATCCACTTATGTCAGATTGACTGGTAACTTCACTGTTGCAACAATTTCTTTTCTTTTTAAGTGAGAAACCCACTCCAAGAAAAGATAAAAGTGTGGAATGATGGGGAAATTAGATAAATGAGAGATGTGTAGGATGGAAAAAATAAAAGAAGTGGGAAATAGTAGGGGAAATTAGGTAAATGAATAAGCTTGCACTTTGATTCTTCCCTATAAATAGCAAGAGCTTGGAAGAGTTCATGGACACCAAAAAACTTAGAGGGTCAAGAGGGAATGTTAAGATTTTGAGAGAAAATAGAGAGAAAGAGAAATTTTGGGAGGAGAGTTCTTGTAAGGAAAAAAACAAGAGGGTCAAGAAGGAATGGGAGGAGAGTTCTTGTAAGGAAAATAGTAAAAAAGAGAGAAGTTGTATTGAGAGAAAATAAAAGAGAGATGACTTGTGAGAAAGGAAAATAGCTTACTTGGCTCAACAGAAGGTACGCTGCCAGATTGACAGTGGACTTGAGGAACGGTTTAAACACCAACCAATTTCATTTGCAAGAAATATGAATTTATATTTGATAGTAAAATTGTATAAATTATATTTATTGTTTATTTGATTAATATGTCATTTATGTGTGTTTTAATTATTGCATGATATATGGGTGATCCACATTAAATTAAAATACTAAATATGGTCAATGAATACAAAATGAGGATCGGTTTATTATCGGGCATTGTTAGGTGCCTAACACCTTCCCGACATATACCCTAATTTTGAACCTTTCTCTGGTCAACAAAATTGGTCCTGGACCGTTCCAGGTGGCAACTCTTATTCATATGCTAATCCTCTGGGGTTAGAACCATCATCAGAAGCAAAAACAAGTAAAATGCATATAGGTTAAAAAAAAAAAAAGCACGTGGTGAAAATCAGTGTGCTCATAGTAGCGACTCTCTTGGGGATCTCAAAAACATATTTTCTAACTAGAATGCTTCGGGACAAGTCATGTACTTACAGGACATTTATTAAATTACTACGAGGATCTCACTTTACCTTGATGGGACAAGAATATGAATTTTTGACTGGAATGCTTCGAGAGTAGTCATGTTTTAAGGGGACATTTACAACTAGAATTGCTCCGAGGTTCTAATATTTCTTGAGATTTGCTGCGAGTATCTCAAAAACATATTTTTGAATGGGATGCTTCGGGACCAGCTGCAGGGTTCTGGTATTTTTTTAGGGATTTGTTTCAGGGATCTCTCCCTATCTTGATTAAGCATTGATTTATTCGAACTACGTGAGAGTCTGATCTCTGCGGAGTACGTAGATAGCTGGATGCGTCTAGCGTGACCCAATGCATCGCATAATTGCATACATGAGATCGAACAAGTTTTTAGTTGCATTTTTGGGATTTGCTATAGGGATTCCACTTTGATCATTTACAACTACGTAAGTGTCTGATATCTATGGAGTACGTACGCAGCTGGATGCATCTAGCACGACTTGATACATTGCATGATTGCATGTGATTTTCATGTGGACAAAATGTTCGTTTATAGATTTTCTTCCCAATCCTCCCCACGAAGTGGGAAGAATTTAGAAGAAGGGCAACTGTGGACATCCCATTTTGTCCCTATATTCAATAGTGAGTTCCCGATGATGAGGTCCATGATGTTTATTGTCAACCTGGGTTTCTTTTCTGCGAGCAAAGCAAGTAATTGGGTTAGGTGCATATATATGTGTGTGTGTATATGTATATAAGACCAATTGGGTAGAGTTCTCCCTATACACCCTTCTCACCCTTCTCACCATTCTCATTCATCTTTCATTCATTTCAACTCATTCCTTCTCAATTATGTTCATTGTCTCCAACTAAAGCCTTTTTTATATAGGCTCACATTTACCTAACATTTGGAGTGGTGATGAGTTTACATCTCATTTATCAAGTGGTGTATCTACCATTTATCTCAAGTGATTCATTCACTATTTACCAAGTGGTGTATCCACCATTTATCTCAAGTGATCCATCCATCATTTATTATACGTGATAAAAATCTGATGCTGTTTTGCTTCAAAATGACTGTCAACTTCACTTCTATTGACTGTCAACTTATGTCATATTGACTGTAACTTCACTCTTTTAACAATTTCTTTTCTTTTTAAGTGAGAAACCCACTCCAAGAAAAGATAGAAGTGAGGAATGATAGGGAAATTTGGTAAATGGGAGATGTGTAGGATGGCAAAAATAAAAGAAGTGGGGAATGGTGAGGGAAATTAGGTAAGTGAATAAGCTTACACTTTGATTCTCCCTTGAAAGAGTTCATGGACACCAAAAAATTAGATGGTCAAGAGGGAATGTTGAGATTTTGAGAGAAAATAGAGAGAAAGAGAAACTTGGGGAAGAGAGTTCTTATGAGGAAAATAGTAAAAAAGAGAGAAGTTGCATTGAGAGAAAAAAAAAAGAAAGATGACTTGTGAAGAAGGGAAACAGCTTGCTTGGCTCAACGGAAGGGACGCTGTCAAATTGACAATGGACCTGAGGGATGGTTTAAACACCAACCAATTTCATTTGCAAGAGATATGAATTTATATTTGATAGTAGAATTGTATAAATTATATTTATTGTTTATCTGATTAATATGTCATTTGTGTGTGTCTTAATTATTACATGATATATAGGTGATCCAGATTAAATTAAAATACTAAATATGGCCAATGAATACAAAATGATGGTTGGTTTATTACCGGGCATTGTTAGGTGTCTAACACCTTCCCAACATGTACCCTAATTCCGAACCTTTCTCTGGTCAACAAAATTGGTCCTGGACCATTTCAGGTGGCGACTCTTATTCATATGCTAATCCTTGGGGTTAGCACCACTATCAGAAGCAAAAGCAGGTAAAATGCATACAGGTAAAAAAGAAAAAGCATGTGGTGAAAATTGGTGCCCTCACACACCCCTTAACTGGCATATTAGAAGTTACACAAAATGTCCCCCAATAGAGCTATTATCCCAACTTCTATATGATGCTACATATATATAAAAGAAATAATTATAGTCCACGTTTTTTTTTCTTCTTCTTGTTTTTTTTTTTTTTTTAAAAATTTATTTTATTTTATTTTATTTTAAACTATTGATTGAAGCAAGCTATTGCACTGCCATCAAATAAAAAAATATTTAAATTGCCCCTGTGGCACTCTAAAGAGCTCCCCGTAGTTAACGTGCTGAATAACATTTGACATGTTTAAAAGCTAGTTTAACATGTCCATTGGAGCACTCAATTCTCTTACCTACTCATTATATGACACTAATACATCCTTAGGGATGCTACAACCAGTTTCGGAGGTTGGATCATCACGCCCTCATTAATGCGTGTGTGTGGGGCATGCGCGAGTATAGGGGTATGACGATCCAGCCATCGCGGCGCCGTACGTTGCATTCCCCATACATCCTTAGCGTTTCCACTGTGGATGCTTTGAGAGAGTTACGTCACATACCATGTGAGAGTTATATCACTTGTCTGAGACAGACAAGTTACAACACCACTTTCCTCTCGTGTACCAATTAGGCCTTGGCATCGGGCCGGGTTGGGCCGGGCTTCTGGGGCTGGGCCGGGTTTCGGACCAGGCTTTTCAGCCTTCTACTATTCATTGGGTCGGGCCATGAAGGAAAATGTGAAGCCTAGGCCTAGCGCACGGGCTTGGGCTTTTTTGGGCTTCGGGCCTCGAGCCTCGGGCCTCGGGCTTAAGCCATATTATTTATTATTAATGTGTAACAAAAGGAAAAAAAAAGTGAAAAAATTACATTTTGGTGGTTACTTCTCATTATAATACCAAAACAAAGAACATTTATAGTCACTTTGTATTAAGTTGACTATCTATTTGTAGTAAGTTAACATAAATGATCTTTTATTGGTATTAATTTAGGAAGTTATCAACAAAAAGTAATGTTTGGAAAAACTGGAAAACATTTCTATTGCTATAGTGTCGGGCTTTGCGCCAGGCTTCGGGCTTCAACTAAAGGCCCAGGCCTAGCCCAAGGGTATTCGGACTGGGCTCGGGCTTTTTCCTTCTCGTGCTGGGCTTTTTTCCTTCGGGCTTCGAGCTGCCCATGGGCCTTGGGCTTTTGATGAGGCCTAGTACCAATATCAACTTGCAAACCATAGTGAAGGCTAGAAGTTATGTCACTTGTATATTTGACGACACTACTATACTCCAAATCCATGCATGTGGATCGGAAAAGCATTTTCAGCATCTTCCACCCCTTCCCCTCCTGCACACACACACACACACACACACACACACACACACATATAGACACACACACACATATAGTTATGTTCCCATCAACATGTGTTAATATAAATTATATCAGCACCATGCATTGGGGGTTGCACCCCTTACATTGGTCCAATGTATCTCATTTCCCACTAATGCAAAAGGTATAATTCCCAATGCGGGTGTTGATATAAAATTATATCAGCACGTGCTTACCTAATTATCATTCTATATATATATATATATATAACAATTTTTAAAATAAGTAGCTAAATATTTAAATTGTTATTTAGCTAAATTTAAATATTTAGCTACTTATTTTAAAAATTGTTATTTATATATATGAGTAGTGATACATGGGACCAATATTAGGGGACCAAAACGTGGGACGACTACCTTATTTGAACCTTATTGGTCAGTTTCAAAACCACCGTTAGTAACCATTTGACGGACTAAGGAAGGGAAAATCCCTCATTTCGCGGTTCCCCTGCGCAAGATTGCAAAATTATCTAGAATAGGCCTCCTTAATCGGGATATTGCAAAAAGCTTCCAATTTCATCTCCCTTTCAGACGACCCCCATCTCGGATTCATCTTCCAAAAAAGGGCAAAGCTCCACTACTTGAGGTGTAGCGTTTGCGGGCTGTTCTTCATTGGCGATATCATTCGATAGTGGGGTTTCAACGAGGACGAAGCACCAAAAGGTAGCATTTTTTTAGGGAAAGGAAGTGTTTTTTATCTGAAATCACGTTTGGGTTTTTTGTTTTTTCCAGAGTCTGGGGTTATTAAACAACTTTTCTCTGTCAGATTGTTTACCACGATTCAAAGGGATTGGTTTTATCTTGTTTTTAAACGACATAGAAGAAGAACTCCGGCTGTTATCTTGTTTTTTATGATAAAAATTTGGGCTTTTCCATTGTACCGATCTGCATATTACCAACTCAAATCCCCTAGCCATTATGTTTGGTTGCTGAGAAAATTAAGAGAAGAAGAAATAAAATACTTCTCTTAATCTTTTGTTGGATTGGTTTTATCTTGTTTTTAAACAACATAGAAGAAGAACTTCAGATGTTATCTTGTTTTTTATGATAAAAATTTGGGCTTTTCCATCGTACCGATCTGCATATTACCAACTCAAATCCCCTAGCCATTATGTTTGGTTGCTGAGAAAATTAAGAGAAGAAGAAATAAAATACTTCTCTCAATCTTATGTTGGATTGGTTTTATCTTGTTTATAAACGACGTAGAAGAAGAACTCTAGATGTTATCTTGTTTTTTATGATAAAAATTTGGGCTTTTCCATCATACCGATCTGCATATTACCAACTCAAATCCCCTAGCCATTATGTTTGGTTGCTGAGAAAATTAAGAGAAGAAGAAATAAAATACTTCTCCCAATCTTATGTTGGATTTGTTTTATCTTGTTTTTAAACGACATAGAAGAAGAACTCCCGGATGTTATCTTGTTTTTATGATAAAAATACCAATCTGCATATTACCGACTCTTGATTTTGAAACAATTCGGACTATTGTTGATTCAGCAAAATGGGTCAAGCACTAACGTTGGGTAACCACCGTTAGTCGTCCCCTGTTTTCGTCCTGCTTTAGTCGTCCCATTTAGCATTATTGTTATATATATATATATATATATATATATATATATAAAAGTTAAAATAACTAGTAAAAATAACAATTTTTAAAATAAGTAGCTAAATATTTAAATTTTATTACAATCATAGCAGCTATTTTCTAAAATTCCCAATATCTATCTATCTATCTATATATATATATATATATATATATATGCTTGTAGGATATTAAAGTACAAGAAAAAAAAAATTAAAATTCAAACAGCTAGTGAACATTGGCTAATTATAAAATAGCTAGCATGTTGGAACATCATTTCTTCATTGTGGCTAGCTATTTAAGCTAAACAAATTAAGGGGATAGCTTGCTCGATTAATGGAGTCTTAGGTCTTTAATTTGGGCATCCAAATCAATATTAAATAATGTATATATGTACAATGTTTTCATACTATATGTTATTGGAGACACAAATTAATTACATTGAATAGAAAAATTCAAAACAAGAAAAAGATAGTCATAACACAAAGTGAAAATTCAAAATAGCAATAATTATCTTTTGTTATATATACCAGGAAGCTTTAAATAACCTATGCACCCGATTAATCCTTTGTGCATATGCATCTAAAAAGTTTAAAATAACTATGTTTCATGAATAACTTAAAATTGATCTCATATAATCACATATAGTGATTCTTCCAAATTTTTAAATAATCTCAGTTAAGATGATGGATTTTTGTCTTCAAATCTCTATTTGAGTGACAAAACAATCTTAGGTGCTCCAAATTTAATAAATAGATTCAATAAAATGGGTTTGATGCATGTAAAAAACTTTCCCTCATTGTTTATAAGCAAATATTGGTTCACCAGAGGAGGAGGTTTATAAGAAAATATTGGTTCACCAGAGGAGGAGGTGAAGAGGACAAACCTACAGTTATCATATACATGAAAGTATGAAACCACACAAGGAAGCAGAGAGGGAGGTGGGAATGGGCCAAAAGCCCAAATGCAATGACTTGGGGTCAACTTATGGTCTATGGTTGGCCAACTTTTCGGATTTGGATTTGCTCAAGTTGGGGTCTTCAACTTGACGCTCAATTTAGCGTTAGATTTCGGACACGTGGGGGGATGCAATTGTCAACGGCTAGGATGAGGAAGCTTTAGCATTGATAGGAGAAGCCTAGCCGTTGATAATTGCATCCCCTCACGTGTCCAAAATCTAACGCTAAATTGAACGTCAAGTTAAAGACCCCAACTTGAGCAAATCCATATTTCAACTTTTCAAGTCAAATTTAAAATTTGAGGTGGCCCTCTCTTTTCTTTCTTTTTTCCTTCCTTCTCCTCCTGATCCTCTGTAAGGACTCGCTTTAACAAAGTTATTGTTCTTTATCTTCTTATCTTTGCTGTGGAGAAGGATACTTCTTGGCACATAACCACACATGCATACTTTATTAAAGCATGTTAGCACTGACTTTATCCCTTATTCACAAATATAAGAAGATAAATACACTAAGGCCGGCCTAACCTTTAAAGGAAAATACAAAAACGCCTCTTCTGCTTTTCTTGAGTGGGATTTCTACACACACCTGCAAAAATATACATAAATATTTATATATCGGGATCCTTTCGCTACATCAGTATATATGTAGAAGACACTACAAGAAAAACCCATTATTACCACAATACTATTGCAACAATAAAAAAAAATAAAGGCAATTAAACCAAGTATTGCAACGATTCCTTCTAGTCGTTGCAATAGGTACTAAAACAGGGCACTGGCTAACTCTTTGTTGACCTCTACTTTAAAATACATGAATTACAATGGCAGAGTCACATCACTTGTCTGGCAACACCACTACATGCGAATCAAGGTGGAAGATTTACTTATGACTGTGTTGGGGTCCATATATGGATGAAGATACAAAGATGCTCCTTGCTTTAATTAATTGTTAATATTTAATGCAATGACTTCTGGTCAATTTTTTACCCCTTTTCTGTTTTTTGGTTATAAGCAAATTATTTAGTCATTAAAAGAGGAAAATAATTGCCAAACCTATGTTTGGACCATCTACGATGTCATGCGCTGATCCGAATCATTCATCATAATCACTTGTTAGTGTGTGAAATCTATAAATGATTTTAGATGACCCAGATCTTGTGCAACATCATGTAGGAAAATTAACAAAACCTTACAGATATTCATTGCGAATTCTAAAATATTCTTGTCATATTGTGAAGTAGGAAAAATAATTACAAAAAAAATTATAATCAATTGATTTTTTCCCCCCTTGAATCAGGATAAAATTCTCAAAATTGGCCGAAGTTGGCAACCCTAGATCAAATTATTGGCTCCATAATGTATATATATTTGTTCTGCCATTATCGTCCTTTATGGTAGGGACCATATATGTGATGATAACATCTCTCTCTGTCTCCCTATGATAAACGTAACGATCGAGCTATAAATAAGAGCTGCAAAGGGGAAAAATATTCATATGCTCTAATCTCCAACATGAAGGCCGTTCTTATTGTATGCATTCTCCTGGTTTCTGTTCTCCACTTTCCCTCCTCGGCTACTGCTCGAGAATTAGTTCCAAATGGTGACGGCACTAATTTTCATATTGCTTATGTTTACTACTTTTAAAAGAACTAGCTTTACCATATTCTAATGGAAGTTATGACTAACCATCACCACATATTTGTCAATGTTGCAGAAGTAAAAAATGTTCACAAGGCTGCAGATGCAGGCAGAGGAGGCCCTGTTACTGGTAGAACTGGCAGTAGAAACCAGCCACCAAAAAACTGCGGCCGTGGCAAAGCGTACAAGAGCTGCATCCCAGGAAAGCCACCAGGCCCACCACACCCCTGAAAAAGAAACACTCAACTTGGTGATGGTCATCTATGATCAAATAGTCGATCAGCCAGTCAGCCACAACTACAAGCTAGGCCTCTTATTATCATGAAGTTAGTAGGGGTTCCAGTGAAGAATAAAAAGGTTTTGTGTGATGTATGGTTTGGGTTTTGAGCTGGCTTTGCAGCTACGTAATATGTAATCTAGAATCTAGAATCTACTATATAGTTTTGATGTAGTATTTGCAAAATAATGGAGCTGAATTTTAAGTCAGTCTCGGATTACTTGGTAGAGTTCCATAAAAAAGGTTTTTTGGAAATGGCCAGCTTAATGACAAATATCATATTTAGGCACAATTAATTGGGCATCATAACAATTAAGGAATTTGAGAAATGTGAAACATATATTAGAAAATCTTGGGGAGATTCTAAAATTGAATTTTGAGTGTGGAAGTTAATTTATATGACGAGTTGAAAAGGACCAAAACCAAGGCCTCATGGCCTAGTGGCCGGTTGGTGATCTATTGAAGAGAGATACTGAGTATTTGGATTCAAGCACATGAATTCAAATACCCAATTGTACCAAAAAAAAAAATAAAATAAAAAAAAGGAAAATAAAGAAAGTGCATTGAAACACGTTGGGGGTGGTTATTGAAAGGAGCTCAAATTTAGTGCTAAGTTTTCTCGGTGTTGATTTGGAAAACCTCTACCACCATGTTGAGGTATTTTGGGCCATTAGACAATCAAGATTAAAAGATGAAAAAGTTGCCATAAATGTTATTTTAGTCATTTCAATAAAATAAATTTCATCATTTAATTTCAGCGGTCTAATGGCCCCAACATCTTAGGACGGTGCTAATTAATACGGTTACTATCGTAAGAGGGATAGGTTACCCTATGGGGCTTCTATTGGTACCCAAAAACTTGCTTTTCATCCCCCACTTACTTTACATTTTAAGATTTCATGAAAAATATAAAAGGTTTTCATAAAAACTAATCAAGTAATCTACTAGAAAACATCACTTTGAACAATTTTCTAGAATAAAATTTTTCGAAAATTTATCATTTAAATAGACTTTTTAGCCATTTATGAAACAAAGATTATAAATGGCAAAAAAATTCTACTTAAACAATAGATTTTGAAAAAAAATTATTTTATAAAGTTGTTTAAAATGATGTTTTTCATTGGATAGCGCATCCGCTTTTTATAAGAACATTTTATATTTTTCATAAAATCTTGAGATGTAAAATAAATGAGGGATGAAAAGCAAGTTTTCAGGTGCCAATAATAATCAAGGAATTTGAGAAATGTGGAGAATATATATTACAAAATCATGGGAAGATTCTAAAATGAATTTTGAGTGTGGAAGTTTATTTATATGACAGGTTGAAGAGAATTAACCAAAACAAAGGCCTCCTGGCCTGGTGGCCAGTTAGTGATCTCTACTTGTTGAAGAGAAACATAGGGTATTTGGATTCATGTGGGTATTTGGATTAAAGCACATGAATCTGAATACCCAATTGTACCAAAATAGGTATAAATAAATAAAGATATTGCATACAAACTATCGAAATTTTCCTGTCTTTTCTCTTTAATTTATTTCATTATTTTTTTGGCGGCTAAATGTAAGAATATCAAAATGATTATCTTTTATTTTATTACTACTTGAAATGAAGACAATCCCCTTCGAAACAGAGAGAAACAAAAGTGTTATTAGCCAACAAGCCATTAGGCTTCAAAATTCATTAACATGCATTATTTCCAAAACTTTATCTGACTTGTGCATCTAGTCAAATCATGAGGGCTTTGGAATTCATCTTTTAAATTTGAGACCAAATTTTTTGGCTGGGACCAGCAATGACAATGGTACACTGATGATACGGTTTGTGTGCTAAAATTCATATGAAAGATATTGATTAAAAGGGAGATATCATGCATTATCTAAAATAAAAATTAAAAAAAAAAAGGGAGTTATTTTGGATCACCTTCATTGCGTGGATATTATTTATAGATGGTCATTGTGATGACCTGAATATTCTATATATATATATATATATATGATATTTACTTTGATCCTATGTGTGCAACCTTACCATAATTTATGCATGTATACCATAAAATCATGCACCCAACTACACCTTAACACAACCCATATGGATGAATATGCATAGACTTACCCCATTTTCCTTCCCTAGTCTGCCAGCCTAAAACCCTTCCCACTCAATTTTTTTCCTCGACACCTACAACTTTGCAACCCATAACTACCCCAGCCTTGTTTTTCGGACTTGGATTTAGTGCTGAGTTTGGAAAACTCAGCACGGTGCCAAACTCATCTCAGCCCCCCATCTCGGTTTTGGACGACTGAGATTGAAAGATGAAAAAGTTACATTATAAGGGCATTTTGGTAACTTTATCATCTTTCAATCTCAACCGTCCAAAACCAAGATGGACGGCTGAGATGAGCTCGGCCCCGTGCTGAGTTTTCCAAACTCAGCACTGAATCCTCTCCCCTTGTTTTTCTTCAGCAATTAAAATCCTATACTAATAGGATTCTAACAGACCATTCTTTAGCTACACCTACCCACTTTGACCCCATTTCTTTTCCCATTTGTTTTCTGGTTCGGATGTGTGTTTATATATATATATGAAGGGACTCGAGACAGAGAGTTAGAGAGAGTGCAACAGAAAGAGAGAAACTGTGAGAGAAAAGAAGATAAAGAGAGTGGTCTTGTGGAGATTTCTGGCTGAGCTCGTGGAGCTCTCTCGGTGAGGTAGGAACCTTACCTTCTCTACTATTAATGCATGCATATATATAAATATATAAATATATATATATATATATATGTGTGTGTGTGTGTGTGTGTGTGTGTGTGTGTGTGTGTGTGTGTCAGTATGTCACGTACTGTATATATACATATGTATATGTAATTTCATTTTCTTGAGTTATTTTTGGAAAGGATCACCCTCTACCTTATGTTTTTGGGGCCAAAGAACATCATGGTAGTGTCAAATTTCAAAGAAAATGACCGTAGGTTGAAGTTTTAGAAATTTCAAAATTTTGGATCATGAAAACCTGAAACTTTAGGCTTAAAAACGAATATGATTTTATAAGATTTTGAATGAACAATTTATATACATATATAGTACCCTGCGAGAGCTTCGATTGGACACTTGAATCGCTGAAAACGGTCAAGAAATGAGCCCGTTGAACACACGGTGTAACCGAGTTACACAATGCAACCCGCGGGAGGTTGAAGATGAACCCATAGGACTATGATCCTATGTGAGTGCATCCGTATACCTTACTGTGTTCTCATGCATTTAAAAGTCATATGATAATCATATGAACCTCAAATTTGACCGTTGGACTCGTCTTGGCCGGCCCACCATGTGGGACCCTTGGTTGACCATTTTAACCAAGTTTGACTTTTTGGCCAAATTAATATTTGTTAAAAATTCTAGAAAATTACAAAAAATTCCCAAAAATTATGAAAAATTCCTAGAAATTATAAAGAGTATTTTAATACTTATTTTGATCATTTTGGGACCGTAATTCACTATCAGAAGGCCAATAATAATTGTCGAGTACGTTATATTTATTTTGAAATTTACCTAAATATTATGTATGCATAATTATCAGATTTTATTAATCCTCGAGAGGACCCTAAGGAGCATTAACGCTGCATTCGTATTGTTAGTATCTATCACGTGGACTTGGGTTGGTATTGCTTGTGATTGAGGTAGGAAATGTGGCTTCTTTACATTTATATGGTGTTATTTTATAAATGTGATTTTAAATGCCTTAATGATGTTGTTGGATTTTTCCACTGATTTATAACTTAATATTTTTATTACTTGTTCAAATTTTAGGGAATCCTTCAATATATCATTTGATACTAATGTTTTATATGGATGCAAATAGATACATGGCTATATACTTGTTCCAATGCTATTGCAAAATATTTGCTAAATGAGTTGTATTTTCATGATACTTGGATTATGGAAAAATGCTTTATAAATGTTGTTTACTTGGAAATGCTTTAGAAATGTTACTAAAATTCCAGAAATTTATCAAACGTATTTATGGATACTTTTAGACACTCGGATATTTATATGAATGATGTAAATGTTTTGGATATATGGATTGGATTTATGGACTTCGGGTTTTGGTATGCATCAAACCGGTATAGCAAGTAGGGTAAAGTTCCCTTGGGTGAAAGACCCTAAAGCCCTCGAGGAAGAATGCCGTGTAGGTGTTGGTTAGTTTCGTGCATGCTTGGTTGAGCCGGAGGTTGACATGACGATATAAGTTGTGATCAGCGATGATTGATGCATGGTTTGATCCAATAGTCTTGGGAATTGGAGATACTATGAAAATTTTGGAAAATTAACTTAAAACCCACACAAAGTACTAGTTTGCAATTATTATTTGATTATGATTTATTAAATGATTTTAATTCATACACCATGTATCTGCATATATATTAATTGTATAGAATCTACACATATTTCTTATTGGGCTTCGTAGTTCATCTTATTATTATTTCAGTTGATCAGGTGATAAATGAGGGTTCGCCGATGGTGGATGCCTAGTTGCATGAACTAAGGTTGGAACTTAAAGGTTACATACTAGCATAGTCATGGATGAGGATAGACGCACTTGTATTGCATAGAGACTATGCTATTTTGATGCGTAGGCATTATTATTATCCTTGTTATTACAATTACTATTTATTAAACTTTGAATAGTTTGAATCTAGCCTATATGTGCCAGGGATGTTGGCATTATTTTGGGATCATATATTATTATGCGCATGATGTGTGAGCATAACATTTCATGTTAATTTATTTGGGTATTATTGATGAGCTGGGACAATTATTATTTCAAAAAAAAAAAAAAAATACATGGATTTGACTAAGTCTTCCGCAACTTTTATATTCTGACTTATTCACATGTACACCTTTATACTTTGACTTTTATCCACGTGTCGACACTCTGAGTCAGGATGTGACAGTCATAATGGATCACCTTCATTGGCTGAAAGATGGGCTATGACAATGCAACATTGATGTTAAAAATTAAAGATTCTATAAGAGTATGTTTGGATAAGTTTCTACTTCATGGTTTTTACTTTTAAAAAATGGTATCAAAGTTAGGGTTATGCTTGTGCTAGCACCAAGGTGGGGATGTTAGTGTTTCACATGGTTGTAGAAGATGTCTAAGATGAGCTTATAAGATGGTGTTGGATTGTACTCCTCTTGAGAGATGCGTTTTTTGGACTCAAGGGCTAGAAAGACAAACCCATGAGACCGGCTAGGGTGTTGGGCCAAAGTGGAACCTATCCTACCTTTCCATGTAGGCCATGCATGTAAGAAATCAATTTGATTTGAAGTTAAGAGCTGCTACATTAGTTGATGTGAGATTTTTATTGATTAGAAAAGTAAGTTTTTTGTATCGGATTACAACTATTCTTGGATCAATCGATGCTTTTTTGGCATGTATATATGATCCATATGGAAGGATATAGAATCAGTCAAAGAACCAATAACCACATGCTGTGAGTGTGGTGTGAGTGTCCACTATTTTTGTATTCACGGAAAGGTAAACCACTAACCACGAAAGCATTTTTAAGGATCAATCCGCCATTCCCCAATTGGCAAAGAAGAATGCGGTACCCTTTGGGTTCTCATAGGAAAAAGCATGTAAGAGGGCCTTTTGAGGGGAAAAGGATTCAGTGTTGGTCGAGCAAGGTACGTCGTTAAATGGGATTCAGTAATACCCTCATGTATGCATGTATGATAACATCCACAATGCCTAAACTAATCAAATAAAATAGACCAAGGGAAATACTATTAGCATTCCTAGAAAAGCCATTCACACTGGACTATGAGACTAAGGTTTGAGGAGGAGTGTGGGAGGGTTTTTTAGGAGTACAAATAGTATCTTCTTAGCTAGATTAATTGTATTGGACTTACATACTAACAGAATCCAAGCTAGTTTGATCCAAAGATGGCAGAATCCATAATTCGTATCCTCATTTAGACTGCCAATCTATTTTCGGCCTAATGATCGAGATCGAGTTTGAATAAGTTTTTATTTTATTTTAGGTTTAATCCTAATTAGACAGTACATACGGACCACCATGATGGAAGAGTCAATTTCACTCGCTTTGGGGTCATTAATTAGAAGGTGCTCCAATTTTTATGGACTAGCTTGTGAAAATGACTTGGGGTTCAATCTATGGCCGGGTGGCATAAATTATGGTTCACACATACAAAACAATTGAGAGAAAAGACTATAGTAAATTTGTAGGTTGGCCCCCTACAATGTAATAGAAGGGTTATAAAAAAGATTAAAAGGTGCTCCCATTTCTATAGATTTATGAAACAATCGATATGTGGTTATTTTTACTTTTATTTTTGGATTATATTAGCATGACAGACCTTCATTGTTTTTAGCAATGACAACCAAATCATGATTATTGAAATAATGCAAAGTAGATTTTTCTACACACTTTCAATCTATTTTTTGTGCTCAATGATTTGACTGTTTAGCAATAATAGTCTATCATGTAAAAATTTTCCTTTAATTTTTTTTCTCTTTTGGGTTATGGCCTATGGGAATCAAAGAACCTAAAGTCTGGTCGTTTGCATGAACCACACAAGGAAGCAGAGAGGAGACGGGGATGGACCTAAAACAATGACTTGTTAGTCTTGGTAGCACGTACGCACTAACCCAAAGCAAATTAGAAGAAAATATTACAGCAATTAATTTATAAGTTAAACCGCTTCAATGAAGGGTTGTAGGTCCTGTGGTGTCTGCTTTGGGTCAAGGTGAAGTCCTACCCGTGTGGATCCCATGCCAAATGCTGCTGCTGCTTCATCATTTTTCATTTATTCCTTCCTTTTTTTTGTCCTTTTCCTTTTGGTCTAGGGACTGCTTTAATAAAGTCAGGGTAATTATCTTATCTTTATGAAAACCACCCAACCCCGAAAACTAATTCAGTACGTACTGTGTTTTAACAATTTAGTACCATTTTAAGGTGATGGTAGTCTTTGGATAAGCTTTTTGATGAGCAAGATTAAAAGATAAAATTATGTTATCGAAATCGTACCGCTTTTATTTTATTTTGTTGGGTGTGAATATGATTTCTTTTTCTCTTTTGATTGTGTTTTGTCCATTTTTGCTTTTGTTTTTATCCATTTTTCCTCCTACCCGTGTGGATCCCATGCCACATGCTGCTGCTGCTTCTTTTTTTTTTTCATTTATTCCTTCCATTTTTGGTCCTTTTCATTTTGGGCTAGAGACTTGCTTTAATAAAGTCAAGTAATTATCTTCTTATCTTTATCGAAGCGACCCCAATAACCCTATGTTAGGATTCTCAGTACCATGCTAAGGTGATGGTAGTCCTTGCATGAATAGGCTTTTTGATCGGCAAGATTGAAAAATAAAAAAGGTGCTACTAAAATCGTACCCCCTTTTATTTTATTTTGTTAGGTGTGAATGTGATTTCTACTTTTGGTTGTATTTTGTTCATTTTTGCTTTTGTTTTTGTTTATGTAACAAGATTTAAAGATAAAAAATGTATGACTGAAATCATACCCCTTTTATTTTATTTCGTTGGGTGTGAATGTGATTTCTATTTCTCTCTTGGTTGTGTTTAATTTGTCCATTTTTGCTTTTGTTTTTGTTTTGTCTTTGTCTTTATAGGGGATGTATTACTGTACGTAATTTTTTTTTTTTTCTTTGGGTAAAACATTGTTCATTTTATAAAGGTTTGGGTAGTTGTGATAATTGATCTCACGTACACACATGTGCATGGATGCAAGCATGCATAAATGAGCTATAAATAAGAGTGAAGGGGGAAAAAACTTAGCATGCTCTAATCTCCAACATGAAGACCTCTCTTATTGTATGCATTCTCTTGGCTTCCATCTTCTTATTTTCCTCCTCGACTGCTGCTCGAGAATTAGTTCAGAATGGTGAGAGCACTTATTATCCTTTTATTATAAGTAGCAAATAAATTTCCATCTTGCTTGTATTTTCTACTTTTAAAATAACTATCAAATATTATACATTTGTTGTCCCTTGACCAGTTTCATGAAAAATATACTAACCCATATATGACGATATATATATATATTTGTTAATTCTGCAGAAGAAAATAGTGGTCGCAAGCATGAGGAGATCATCAGTAAAGGCACTATAACTGCTGGAGGTGGTGGTGTATCAAATTGCGGCCGTGGCAAACCATATGTTCGATGCATCCCACCCAAGGTTAAGCCAAAACCAGCTACATGTGGCCCAAACCGTAATTGCCTACCAGCCCCAGCCCCCAGCCCTTCCCCTTGAAAAAGAAATATTGTGAACTTGGCAATGGAACTATGTATGATCAAATAGTCAGCTATTACTATTAAGTTGCTTAGTATCTGGGCGTGTGATGGTGACGAATAAATAGCTTTAGTGTGATATATATGGCTTGGGGGATTCGTTGGCTTTGCAGCTTTGTAATATGTAATCCGAAAACCATCAAATTATGTAATATTTGGACAATAAATAGAGCTGATCAACTTAGGTCAGTATGTTTGCCTACTTGGAGGATTCCATATACTTTTTGGAAATTATTGACCCGTGTATTAATAAATATTAGATTTTGGCATTATTATTATTATTATTTTAATTAACAATATATTAGGGGTTTTCCAATTGGCCTTACACACGCTGAAGTTTTAATCCGGACTAATCCCCTAACAACCAAGCCAAACTTAGGCATTATTGGACATTGGTAAAATGAACAAAGGAAAATGATAAAGGGGACGACTAATAGAGGATGAAACAGGAGGATGAGTAACGGTTGGTTACCCAACGCTATGTTTGACCCCTTTTTGCTGAATTGCTTCCATATATGGAATGCTTATATATGAGGGATTATAGAAATGTTTGCAATCTTCATCAATTTATGCTTCCATTTATTTAGGCATTATATCTTCCCCAAATTGGTAACTGGTTTCTTTTGGTTTCCTTTTCAGATATGGAGATATCACCGTTTGACGTCGATGGTGTCCGACATATTCACGGCACTAATCAAGGGAAAACAATGCAGGAGGGGGGGGGGGGGGGAGGGAATTCCTACTGTTATCTTTAAAAAAATCACAAATTATCTTAATATTCATGATTTTAAAAACGTATCTGTCTTCTTTTTTTTTGGGGGGAGAGGGTGGGGGGGGGGGGGGGAACTCCCCGTTGTTATATGATAAAACTCCCAATTTATCCTATTTGTCATGATAATAGTTGAGTTGTGGTATTATCTTGATGTACATTTTGTATGATGTGTCATGGTTAATTATCTGAATATTTCACCGAACTTGAATGCGGGAGGTATCTCGAAACTTTGGTCGATTATTCATTTTGGGAATCACTAAAAGGAAGGAGAAGATTACAACAATTTTGAGGAAACCCCCTATAATCTTGTTTATCTAAATTTTGAAAACATTTATCTTAATATTCATGGCACTAATTAATCAGAGGAAAACAATGCAGGGAGGGAGGGAATTCCTACTGTTATCTTAAAAAAAAAAAATCACAAATTATCTGAATATTCATGGTTCTAAAAACATACCTATCTTCTTCTTTTTTTTTGTTTTTTTGGGGGGGGGGGGGTGGAGAACTCCCCATTGTTATATGATAAAACTCCCAATTTATCTGATTTGTCATGATAATGGTTGAGTTGAGGCATTATCTTGATGCATATTTTGTGTGATGTGTCTTGGTTAATTATCAGAATATTTTGCATTGATTTAGTTTGTGATTTTGTATGATGTGCCATATATGGTTAATTATCTAAATATTTCGTCGAACTCAAATGCGGGAGATATCTTGAAACTTTAGTCGATGATTCCTTTAGGGAATCGCTAAAAGGAAGGAAAAGATCATAACAATTTTGAGGAAACCCCTATAATCCCGTTAATCTAAATTTTGAGAACATTTATTTTAATATTCATAGCACTAATCAAGGGAAAAAAATATGGGAAGAGGGAATTCTTACTATTATCTTTAAAAAAAATCACAAATTATCTGAATATTTATGATTCTAAAAATGTACCTATCTTTTTTTTTTTGGGCGGGGGGGGGGGGGGGGGGGGGGGGGGGTGGAGGGGAACTCCCTATTGTTATATGATAAAACTCCTAATTTATCTAATTTGTCATGAAAATGGTTGAGTTGTGGTATTATCTTGATGCATATTTTGTATGATGTGTCATGGTTAATTATCTGAATATTTTGCATTGATTTAATTTGTGATTTTGTATGATATGTCATGGTTAATTATCTGAATATTTCTCCGAACTCGAATACGGGAGGTATCTCGAAACTTTGGTCGATGATTCATTTTGGAAATTACTAAAAGGAAGGAGAAGAAAAAATTTGGAGGGAATTCTAAAATGAATTTTGAGCGTGAAAAATGAATAAGATGAGAGGAAAAGACTGAAATTTTCAATTTTAAACTCAATGAAAACATTGCAGAAGAACCATAAACATTGACTAGCGCATCTGGTCAAATCACAGTTTTTCAAAAAAAAAAAAAAAAAAAAATTTGTGGTCTTTTTCCTTAAAAGGATTACAGTTTATCACAAAATCGTGATCTAGTGAAGTATTGTCACTAGATCAAATTGGAATAGATCATGCATTTTTCCTTTAAGAAAAATCGTCACCTATTGCAATTGATGATGGTTTTTATTTGTGATCGATTATTGTAGTAGTGAGATTACAGTGTTATTTTATTTTATTTTTTATTTGTATAAATTTGATGTAAATTTTATTTAATTATTTAACCAATGTAAATTGATAATTTTTCAAGTAGTGAGATCAAGGTTAAATCAAATAGTAACAAATTATAGATAATTTGATATAAATAACAAAATGGGAAAAATGAATATCTAAATTAAAAATAAAAAGGGTTTTAATAATATCATCAAACATTGTCAACTAAAAAAAACATTAAACATTATATCAAAATGGAAACATAATAGCATATATCAATCCAAAATAAAATATCTAATCTAATACTCCCTCCAGTCCTAATTGATTGTTCCTTTTGAAAAAACAAGTGTTTTTTTTTATTTAAAGAAACCTTATTAAATGCTTCCACATCAATACATATATTTTAACATTTCAATTTTGTCCTTAAGTGTACAAAATATTGGGAAAAGAGAAAAAATACCCTTTCAAGGATAGTTTAGGAAATCAAATAAAAAAAATTATTGACTTTTAGAATGTGACAATAATTTTGGAACATCCCAAAAAGAAATAAGGCTAATAAAATAGGAACGGAGAGAGTATATGCCGATATCTCCACAACATTAATAATACATGAATAGGGCTAGCTGATTAGGATTTTGTCGATATTTTAAATTATTTGTCTAGCTATTTTACCTTTAGTGAAATAGGAAATTCACATATTGAAGTTTAATACTTCCTCTATCCCACAAAGATTGGTTATGTTTGACAAAACATGTAGTTTAAGAAAAACTATCATTTCATTGACTTCTCATTTATTAAAACTCTATTTTCCAAAGTACCCCTCTCCTACTTTTTATTGGATTTTGTGTTAAAGGCAATTATTGAAATAACAATGGTTATAATAGGAAGTTAAAAAAAAATGATCATTTGAATTTTCAAATTGTACAAACATTTTGGAACAAAAAGGAGTTGCAAAAATGCCCTATCTTTGTGAGACAAAGGGAGAATTTAATATATTATATAATATTATTCGGTTTTTTTTGTTTAGTTTTTATGTTTGGTTTGGTTTTTTTAACATGCAAACCAAAACTAAACCAAATTAATTTGGTTTTTTAAAACCAGAACCGAAATCAAACCAAATGAACAAACAAAAAAAAAAAAAAAAAAAAAAGTTGAACCAAAATGGCCAATCTGGTTTGGTTTGGTTAATGGTTCAAACCAAAATCACAAACACCTGTACTCATAGTATAGCTATCTGTGTGGGTATAAAACATCTCACATGGGGTCTTAGGAACTAGTTTGGGCAAAAATCTTATCGGGAGTAAGCCTGTACGCAATACCCCTAATCGTCAATTGAACAAAAAAAAAAAAAAAAAAAAAAAAAAAAAACAGGGAAGAAAAAGAACATTAAGATAATTTGTTGAACCCTATGGATTCATACCGTACTCCTTATAACCTGAGCCAAGACTGGTGTCAAGGTAACTCTATGCTTTCATAGTGACAAATTTGAGATTTTGAAATCACTCATCATATAGATAATTTGTTAAACAAATGTTATTTAGGAAAAATATCTGGAATAATTCAAAAAATAATCTATGAAAAGTTTGAGAATGAAAATTAAAAGCAATGAAATTTAACTTAATTCATCTCATAATTATTCAAAATCATTCAAGAATTTCAAAAGCAGGAACTATTCTTAATAGAGTGAGACTATTGCCACCACATAAAGTACTTAAAGCCCCCCATTAGTTTACATTTTTTGAGGTTTTAAGAAAAATATGAAAGGTTTTTATGAAAATTAATTGCATTGTTTACTAGAAAACATCATTCTGAACAACTTTGTAGAAGAAATTTTTTCTAAAATCTATCATTTAAGCATATTTTTTGGCCATTTACAATTTCTATTTCATTTTCCATGAAAAATTGCCAAAAAGTCTACTTAAATGACAAATTTTGGAAAAGCTTTCTTCTACAAAGTTGTCCGGAATGATATTTTCTAGTAGACTATATAATTAGTTTTCATAAATTTTTTTTTTTATATTTTTTATAAAACCTTAAAAATGTAAGTTAAATGGGGTGCTTAGAATATTTTATGTGGTGGCAATAGCCTAGCTCTTCTTAATATTTGAACTATACAGAAAAAATTCAAAAATCATTCAAATATATGCAGGATAAGTTTGGATTTCATTCATTAAATAAAAAATGAGGAATAAATTTGAGAATAATTCGATAATTTGTTGCTCTGATTTCATCTATCTGCATGAATACGCGTGATCCACGATGGACGAGTTACATCATATGGATTACACCATGCACCATTTTCCTTTAAATCAAAGCATGCGGACCACCCCGATGGAAGAGTCCATTTCATCTGCTTTGGGGTCATTCCATGGATAGACTTGTGAAGATGACTTGGGGGTCAATATATGAATCTATGCATGGTGGCATAGTTTACGGTAAAATCTAACAAAAGAACAATTGAAATAAAAGATTAACAGTAATTTAATCTCTCTGCTTTTTTTTAGTAAGATTAAAAGTTTCTCTCATTTCTACATCTATGCTACTATACGAAGTCAACTGCCTTTGTAGTTGGATTGCACTTGAAAATACTAAAATACTCTTTTAAGTTAATAAAGTTAAGAGACGACCTAGTAATATTACTAACTTTAAAAAACCCACCATAACCTGTTTCCCCTTAAATCTCTCCTACATATACATATGGTTTAAAAACTTTAAAACTGACATAGCAGTTACACTGATGGAATGGAAATTTAAAAAGACGTGTTGCACACGCATCGTATGTGCTCAATTACTAGCATTAATAAAACGAGGTGTGGTTTTTATTTTTTATTTTTTATTTTTTGTTTTATATTTTATTAGTATTATTATTTGTTTTTATCCCTTTTAATTTGGGTTATAATCAAATATTGTTTCACCAAAAGAAGAAGAGAAAAGACCAAACCTTTACCCATTTACACGAACCACACAACGAAGCAGGGAGGAGATGGGGATGAACCAAAATAAATGACTTGTCGGAGTCAATCTATTAACTATGGTAGCAAAACTAGTCAAAAAGAAAAGATTGCAATAATTTGTCGGTTGGACGACTTCATTTTCTTTATTTCATTTAATAAAGAAAATACCATAACCCACTTTTCCTCCCTCCTGTGTGGGCTGCTACGTCTTCTTTTCCATTTTTCCATTTTTTTTTAAAGGGGTTGTTGGGGGGGGGGGGGGGGGGGTGTTGTTTTGGATTGGATTACTATAGGCTACGAACTTGCTTTAATAAAGTCAGTATAATATATTATCTTTCTTTGCAGCAAAGATAAGAAGTTAAAATATTATAAATGAGTTAGTACCGTTGCCTAATTGGACACAAATTTTGACACATTTTTTAATAAATTATTATGTGACTCATATTTTGTGAAATTCATTGTCGAATTACATATTTCATCTTTGTTAAATATTAAATTGATAAGAAATTAAGAAATGTTTCATCCATAAATGTGAGTTTTTTTTTATTGGTTAGAAATGTGTATTTATGAATTGTATGCCTATCTTAATAATGTGATATTTGACATGCACTGTTTGCATGAGAATGATATTTAATTTAACTTTGGGTTTTTAAAAAATAAAAGTCATGAAATAAGTTATTGAAAATTTTATATGTCCCATAATCTTAATCCATTATAAATAAATAATTTTTATATTATTTTATACCGTAGTTATTGGGTAAGACTTTGTGGCAAAGAAAAAAATTTGTCAATAATTTTTCAATCCGGCCACCCCAACTATAAAATCTTGGTTCCACCCTGATCTTGTGCAACATTATGTAGGAGAACAAAACCCTATAGATATTCATTGTGAATTCTAAAATTTTCTTGTCATGTTGTGAAGTGGGAAAAAGAATTACAAAAAATTGTAGTTAATTGATTCCCCCCCCCCCCCCCCCCCCCCCCCTTCTCTTTGAATCAGGATAAAATTCTCAAAATTGGCCGAAGTTTGCAATCCTAGATAAAATTATTGGCTCCGCCACCATATTTATAATTTATATATATTTGTTCTGCCATTATCATCTATTATGGTAGGGACCATATAAGTTATGATAACATCTCTCTTTGTCTCTCTATGCATAAACCATCAAGCTATAAATAAGAGCTGCAGAGGGGAAAAATATTCATATGCTCTAATCTCCAACATGAAGGCCGTTCTTACTGTATGCATTCTCCTGGTTTCTGTCCTCCACTTTCCTTCCTCGGCTATTGCTCGAGAATTAGTTCCAAATGGTGAGGGCACTAATTTTCATATTGCTTATGTTTCCTACTTCTAAAAGAACTAGCTTTACCCTCTCAACACACACACGTGTCAGTAAAAAAAACATGTTATCAATCTATATCAATAGATGTGAATTTGAGGAATTTTAGTAAAATAAAGATTGAAGGAAGGAATGTTTAAAAAAAAAAAGAACGTTTGCAGAAAAGGATTCAATTTGTTTTGCAACAATTAATTAACGGTACAATTCTCTTGTCGGTAGTTATTTTCACTTGACCATATTCTAGTGGAAGTTATGACTAACCATCACCACATATTTGTCAATGTTGCAGAAGTAAACAGTGTTCACAAGGCTGCGGATGCAGGCGGAGAAGGCCCTTTTACTGGTGGAACTGGCAATAGAAACAAGCCAACACCAAATTGCGGCCGTGGCGCTGGCGCTCCGTATCGTGAATGCATCCCCAAGACAAACCCACCAAATTGCGGCCGTGGACGTTGCCCACCGGCCCCTTGAAAAAGAAATTCAGTGAACTTGGTGACAGAACGATAATCGAATATCTAGTCAGCTATTACTATTAAGTTGGTTATAATTATGTTGGCGTGTGTAATGATAAAGAATAAATAGCTTTGAGCGTGATATATGGGCTCGGGGTTTGCAGCTCTAGCTGTAATATGTAGTCCAAAAACTATCAACTTCTCATGTAGTGTTTGCATGCACAATATATAATAGATTAATAGAGCTGACTCAGGTCAGTATGTTTGCCTACTTACTTGAGGATTCCATATACTTTTTGCCTATAAAACGGAGTAGATTAATTTGTGCCTTCAATGCTTGGACGACGAAGCAGGCCCTCATAGAATTGGACTTGGATGCAATTATATGCTGAACCACAATTCATATTCACATTCAGAAGTGAATTACCAATTTGTTTTCAGTTTAATCAATACAATTTTTTATTATAAAGGAATTGTGGTCTAAACATTCCGGTAACCGTGCATAATGAATCAGAACTCATTGCCATTTCTGTGTTCATCTGGAGGCATTTTGGCCACATGATCGAATCAAGCCAGGAAGGTACCTTCTTTGTTACTTCCTTTTGATTATACACATTCCAACCGTTAAATGTGCGCGGTATCCAGCTGTGCACAGGAGGAAATCCAAACGCCACAGCCAGGGCCAAAACATGGCGATGTGAGCAAGACCAATTTCTTGGTCTAAAGTCTGAAAATAGGGATTGCAACGGGGCGGGTTTGAGATGGGCACCCTTACCTTGACCCCATCCCATTAGAAAAAATATCTTCCCAAACCCATCCCAACCCCATATCGGGACAGGTCAGGCTGAGAAGACAAAAAATATGTAGGGTTGGACAGGTCTTGCGAGGCCATTTATATTGATAGGGAACAAATTTTATTAAAAAATGAGAAGAAAAAACTAATCCTAAATTATACATTCCATATGTAAATTTTTACCTCTTTATGGTTTTGGTAAAGCAAATACTAAAAGAATTCTAAAATAAAAATAAAATCATAAAATATAAGTGACTAATGGTAAATGTAGAATTCAAGAAAACATGAAAGATATTAAGAAAAAACTTATATTTATACATATCTAGGACAGGCGAGGTAGGATGACCTTATATTATACTCCGTCCCAAATTCAACATGGATTTTTTAGTTTTTTCCTCACACCCCTTACTTTATTTACTTGCTTTCCGAACCCATCCCAATAAAAACGGGATGATGCGAGGTATCCGCTTTGTCAATTCTATTGCCATCCCTATCTGAAAATATACCATGTGAGAGTTACATCACTTGTCTGAGACTAACAAGTGACAACACCACTTTCCTCTCGTGTACCAATATCAACTTGCAGACCATGGTGAAGGCTAGAAGTTACGTCACTTGTATGACGACACTACTTTCCTTCAAATCCATGCATGCAGATCTGAAAAGCATTTTCAGCATCTTCCACTTTTGTGTTTTTTTTTTCTTTTTGGGTAAAAAAAACAGTTAAAATAACTAGTAAAAATTACAAATTTTAAGATAAGTAGATAATATTTAAATTTTATTACAATCATACAAGCAATTTTCTAAAATTCCCAATATCTATTTATCTATCTATCTATCTATCTAGGATGATGTTTAGGTAAGTATGTACTGATATAATTTATAACAACACTGACGTTGGGAGTTGTACATCATGCATTAGTGGGTTATAAAGTATATTGGGCCAATACACAGGGTACAACCCCCAATCCATGGTATTGATATAACTTATATCAACTCGTGCTAATCTGATCATCATCCTATATATATTTATATAGATATATGCTTGCAAGATATTAAAATACAAGAAAAAAAATATTAAAATTCAAACAGCTAGTGATCATTGACTAATTATAAAATAGCTAGCATTTAGCTAGCTTGTTGGAACACCATTTGTTCATTGTGGCTAGCTATTTAAGCTAAACAAAGGGGATGGCTTGCTCCATTGGAGACACTCTTGAGTTTTTTGGGCATCCATATCAATATTAAATAATGTATGTACAATGTTTTCATACTATATGTTATTGAAGACACAAATTTATTACATTCCATAGAAAAATTCAAAAAAAATTAGTCATAACATAGTAAAAATTCAAAATAGCAATAATTATCTTTTGTTATATATACCAGGAAGTTTTAAATAACCTATGCACCCGATTAATCCTTTGTGCAAATGCATCAAAAAAGTTCAAAATAACTATGTTTCATGAATAACTTAAAATTGATCCCATATAATCACACATAGTGATTCTTCAAAATTTTTAAATAATCTCAGTTAAGATGATGGATTTTTGTCTTCAAATATTCATTTGAGTGACAAAACAATCTTAGGTGCTCCAAATTTAATATATATATATATATATATATATATATATATATAGATTTAATAAAATAGGTTTGATGTAAAAAAACTTTCCCTCATTCTTTAATTGGTTCGCCAGAGGAGGAGGTGAAGAGGACAAACCTACACTTCTCATATGCATGAAACCACACAAGGAACCAGAGAGGGAGGTGGGAATGGGCCAAAAGCCCAAAAGCAATGACTTGGGGTCAAGGACATTTTCCTAGTCTCTAGCTACTTTAAAACACGTGAATCACTAGGCGAGTGGGCGGAATCACATACTTGTATGGCATTATGGCAACACCTCATGAGAACGTACCTGCACTCATGACTGACTTGGGGTCCATATATGGATGAACAACATAGATGCTCGTTGCTTTCCTTATCAAAAAGGAACATACAAAGATGCTCTAATGGTTTAAATTTAATGCAATGACTTTTGGTCAATTTTTTCCCCTTCTCTCTTTTCGGGTTATAGGTAAATATTTAGTCACTAAAACAGGAAAACAGCTGACCAAACCTATGTTTGGATCAACTACGATGTTGCACAATGATTTAATTAAGTTGTTTGTGATAATCACAAGCCAACACAAAAAATTGACATCTGATTTTAGACAGCATGGATTCTACGCGACATCGTGCGGAAGAACAAAACTTATAGATATTCATTACGAATTCTAAAATTTTCTTTTGTCAATGTTATTATGATATAGAAAAAGAATTGCAAAATTTTGTAATCAATTGTTTTTTTTTTTTTTTAGTATTTTTAATACACAAAAAATTAATCAACGAGAGTTGGCCTAACAGCAAAAAGGGTGAGCTGTAAATTAATTCAAATATCTAGGTTTGAAATCAGCCAATCTCTCTTGATTAGCCACTAGTCAGGGTTATTAATTAGCCTGAACATTAAATGACCTCATGGGGTAGTGGCCCCACGTGGGGAACGGGGATTAGTCAGGTTCTGATAGTTCGGACACCTAGTTTGTTGCTTAGCAAAAAAAAAAAAAACAAAAAACAAAAAATTGACGCATGATTTTAGATAGCTCGGATCCTCTGCGACGTCGTGCAGAAGAACAAAATGTATAGATATTCATAGCGAAATCTAAAATTTTACCAAATAATTATCAATGAGAAATCAGAAACAAATACCTTCTTGAACATGACAGTGTAGAAGATATTTATGTGCAAGCATAATTACTTGAACAAAAGATACAATTTTTGTATGAGGTAAAAAAATGCTTAACTGAAATTGAGTTACTTGGGAGACAATTGTAGTTAGAAAGCGACCCAGCAAAGAACATGAAAATAGAAAGCAATGAGCATGATGACAATGCTTTACTAAGATCGAGCATCTCCAAGGGTGAGTTATATGATGTGTTATTACTATATTATAGCATTTAGCATAAGTTGGGATGCTCCAATGGTATGTTAAATGCATGTGCTAAATATAGCAATAGCTCACACTTGTGCTATATTTGGCACAAGGGTAAGCTATTGCTATATTTGCCATGTCTGCTTTGCCTCCCTTTCTCAACAACCAAACACACCAGCAATTTTTTTTCCTCAATTTTTCTTCCAAAATTTTCTTAGTAACCAAGCAACCCATAAATAAATATAATATTTTCAAAAATAATATAGAAATCTTATATATAAAAAAATAAAAAATAAAAAAAGATAAGAAAACATATCCTTTTTTTTAACTTATTCATCCCACTTAAGCAACATTGCATTTGATCTACGATATACCTCATTCACTATTTTACGAGATTTTAAATTTGTGGAAAGAGTTGAAGTTGTGGCAAAAAATAGAACACTACGTTTATTTGCATCATCAGAGCACATTATACTAAATTATAGCATTTGACACTGTAGTATGTACTAAAATAGAAATAGCACACCTAATTTAGCTCACATGGCTGAAGATGCTCTAACTGAAAGAAAAAACCCCCAAAATGCTTTATTGTTTAGCTCAATGAACATGATAAAAGCAAGCAACCTCAGCAAATAAGAGAGGCGAAGTCCTTCCCTTTTTTGGGTCAAGGCGAAGTCCTTCCCTTTTTTATGAGGGGTGGAGGGGTGTTAAAAAAAAGGAAGAAAACCCTGCTTTCCTCCTACCCGTGTGGATCCCATGCCAAATGCTGTTGCTGCTTCTTCATTTTTCATTTACTCCTTCCTTCTTTGGTCCTTTTCCTTCTGGGCTAGGCACTTGCTTTAATAAAATCAGGGTAATTATCTTATCTTCATGGAAACCACCCCAACCCCAAATCCTAATTCGGTGCTGTAAGTGTTTTAACAACCTAGTACCGTGCTAAGGTGATGGTAATCTTTGGATAAGTTTTTCGATGAATAAGATTGAAAGATCAAAAAGGTGTGAATATATGTGATTTCTGTTTCTCTTTTCGTTGTGTTTTGTCCATTTTGGCTTTTGTTTTTGTCCATTTTTCCTCTAGCCGTGTGATCTTATGCCACATGCTGTTGTTTCTTCTTTTTTTCATTTATTCCTACTTTTTCGTCCATTTCCTTTTGGGCTAGGGACTTGCTTTAATAAAGTCTGGGTAATTATCTTCTTATCTTTATCAAAACCATGCCACCCCAACCCCGAGTTAGGATTTGGTGTTGTATTTTAACAATTTAGCACCATGCTAGAGTGATCGAGGGTAGTCCTTGGTTTTCAACCGGCAAGATTGAAAGGTAAATAATGTGCTACTGAAATCGTACCCCTTTTATCTTATTTTGTTGGGTGTGAATGTGATTTCTGTTTCTCTTTTGGTTCTGTTTTGTCCATTTTTGCTTTTATTTTTGTTTTTGTTGGGTAAGATTGAAAGATAAAAAAGGTAGTACTGTAATCGTGACCCTTTTTATTTTACTTTTTTGGGTGTGGATGTGGTTTCTTTCACTTTTGGTTGTGTTTTGAACATTTTTGCTTTTGTTTTTGTTTTTGTCTTTGTCTTTATAGGGTATTTGCTGTCCTTTTTTGGGTAAAACATTGATCATTTTATAAAGGCACGGGTAGTTGTGATAATTGATGTCACATACACACATGTGAATGCATGCATGCATAAATGAGCCATAAATAAGAGTGAAGGGGAAAAAAAACATTAACATGCTCTAATCTCCAACATGAAGACCTTTCTTATTGTATGCATTCTCTTGGCTTCCATCTTCTTATTTTCCTCCTCGACTACTGCTCGAGAATTAGTTCAGAATGGTGAGAACACTTATTTCCATTTCAAGTGAATATTGTGAATTTCATCCTTTTATTATAAGTAGCAAATAAATTTCCATCTTGCTTGTATTTTCTACCTTTAAAATAATTATAAAATATTTGTTGTCACTTGACCAGTTTCATGGAAAATACACACTATGACGATATATATATATTTGTCAATTTTGCAGAAGAAAATAGTGGTCATAAGCATGAGGAGATCATCAGCAAAGGCACTACAACTGCTGCAAGTGGTGATGCAACCGGAAAACCGATAACAAATTGCGGCCGTGGCAAACCATATGGCGCATGCATCCCACCCAAGGATAAGCCAAAACCTTCATGTGGCCATAACCGTGATTGCCCACCAGCCCCTAGCCCTTCCCCTTGAAAAAGAGAAATATTGTGAACTTGGTAATGGAACTATATATGATCAAATAGTCAGCTATTACTATTAAGTTGCTTAGTATCTGGGCGTGTAATGGTGACGAATAAATAGCTTTAGTGTGATATATATGGCTTGCGGGATGCGTTGGCTTTGCAGCTTTGTAATATGTAATCCAAAAACTATTAAATTATGTAATATTTGCACAATAAATAGAGCTAATCAACTTAGGTCAATATGTTTGCCTACTTGGAGGCTAGGATTCCATATACTTTTTGGAAATTATTGACCTGTTTATTAATAAATATTAGATTTAGTCATTATTATTATTATTATTATTTTAATTAACAATTAGGGGTTTTCCAAGCTTTACACCCTCCGAGGTTTTAATCCAGACTAATCCCCTAACAACCAAGCCAGACTTAGGCATTATTGGACATTGATAAAATGAACATATATCAAAAAAAAATTGGAGGGAATTCTAAAATGAATTTTGAGCATGAAAAATGAATATGATGAGAGGAAAAGACTAAAATTTCCAATTTTTAACTCAATGAAAACGTTGCACATGAACCATAAACATTGACCCGTGTATCCGGTCAAATCATAGTTTTTCAACAACACAAAAAAAAAAAAAAAAAATGGTGGTCTTTTTCATTAAAAATATATATATATATACAAAAAAAAAGAAAAAGATTATAGTTTATCACAAAACTGTGATCTAATGTTATCACTTTAGATCAAATCGGAATAGATCACAAACTTTTCTTTAAGAAAAACCACCTTCTATTGCAATTGATAACAGTTTTTATTTGTGATCGATTATTGTAGTAGTGAGTTTATTGTGTTATTTTATTTTATTTTTTATTTATATAAATTTGATGTAAATTTTATTTAATTATTTAATCAATGTAAATTGATAATTTTTTCGTTAACTATAGCTTATGCATATGTTCAATATTTTATAATTTCGAAACAAATTTCATTTTTGGAAAATTTTACTTTCTTATAGAGCTTATAAATTAATTTGAGCATGTTTTTATTAATCACGCTTTGAAAATTTGGGACGTAACATACAATGCCTAAACTAATTAGATAAAGTGGATTAATTGGGCCTCAATGTACATAATAGAAACTAAAGATCACTCTGATTCAAAGATAATTGGATCCACAATTTATTGTCCCTTTTAAACCGCAATCTATTTTTGCACGTAGTGAAATTGAGGTTAAATCAAATAGCAACAATCATAGATAATTGGATACTGATAACAAAATGGGAAAGATGAAAATCCAAATTTAAAATAAAAACGGTTTTAATAATACCTTCAAACATCGTCAACTAAAAAAGGCATATATTAAACATTACATCAAAATGGAAACATAATAACATATGTCAATCCAAAATAAAATATCTAATCTAATGCAAAGATGCTCGTTGGTTTCCTTACCAAAAAGAAGAACATACAAAGATGCTCTAATTGTTTAGATTTAATTCAATGACTTCCGGCCAATTTTCCCCCCTTTTCTCTGTTTGGGTTATAAGTAAATACTTAGTCACTAGCTAAAAGAGGAAAACGACTGGCCAAACCTATGTTTGGGTCAACTAAATGTCACGTGTATTGATTTGAGTCATTTGTGATAATCACATGCTAACACATAAAATGATGCGTGGTTTTGGATAGCTCGGATCCTATGCGACGTCGTGCAGGAGAACAAAATCTTTTCTTTTGTCATGTTATTTTGAAATAGAAAAAAGAATTGCAAAAATTTGATTTCTTTTCTTTCTTTCTTTCTTTTTTTTTTTTGGTAATTTGAATCAGGATAAAATTCTCAAAATTGACCAAAGTTTGGCCATCAGAGATCAAATTATTGGCTCAGCCACTATCTATCTATATATATCTATATATATATATAGATGTATTGCCATTACCATCCTTTTTGGTAGGGACCATATCTGTTTTGATAACAATTAACAGACCTCTCTCTCTGTCTCTATGCATAATTAATGATTGAGCTATAAATAAGAGCAGAGGGGAAAAAAATGAGTGAGGCTATTGCCACCCCATAAAATACTCAAAGCCTTCCATTAGTTTACACTTTTTGAGGTTTTATAAAAAATATAAAAAGTTTTTACGAAAATTAATAGCATTATTCACTAGAAAACATCATTCTGAACAACTTTGTAGAAGAAATTTTTTCCAAAATCTGTCATTTAAGTAGACTTTTTGGCCATTTACAATCTCTATTTCATTTTTCATGAAAAATTGATATAAAAGTCTACTTAAATGATAGATTTTAAAAAAACTTTCTTCTACAAACTTTCTTCTACAATTAACAAACCTCTCTCTCTGTCTCTATGCATAATCTATCATTTAGTGATTCGTTTTCATAATTTTTTCTTATATTTTTCATAAAACCTTAAAAATGCAAATTAAATGAAAGGTTTAGAGTATTTTATGTGGTGGCAATAGCCTGGCCTGAAAAAAATTAATATGCTCAAGTCTCCAACATGAAGGCCGTTCTTATAGTATGCATTCTCCTGGTTTCTGTCCTCCACTTTCCCTCCTCCATTACTGCTCAAGAATTAGTTCAAAATGGTGAGAACACTAATTTTCATTTTGCTTATGTTTCCTACTTTTAAAAGAACTAGTTAGCACATATCACTTATCAAAAGAAAACCGACCCCAAACAACCCACCTCCCCCCTCCCCCCCACAACCAACCAAAAAATGAAAAAGAAAAAGCAGGGATATAACCAAATCATGCATAATTTGATTTGTTTTTGCAACAATTAACGGTTCAAGTCTGTTGTTGGTATTTATTGTCAATGCTGCAGAAGTAAAAAGTGGTCACTAGGTTGGGGATGCCGTCAGAGGAGGCCCCATTATTGGAGGTGGAAAAACCTGCGGCCGTGGCTCAGCTTCGAAGAGGTGCCCCGCAAGAGGCGGGAAAAAGCCTCCACACCCCTGAAAAAAAAAGAAAAGAGAAGAAGGAAACATTGAACTTGGTGATGGTCATCTATAATCAAATAGTTGATCACCCACTACTACTAGGTCTCTTATTATCATGAAGTAGAGGCACTAGTGAAGAGAAAAAAGGGTTTTGCGTGTGATGTATGGTTTGGGGTTTTGATGTAGTATTTGCAAAATAATGGAGCTGACTTTGAAGTCAGTCTCACAGTCGATCTGCTTACTTGGTAGAGTTCCATAAAAGTTTTTGGAAATTATTGGCGCTAACCGGATCAACAAGGGTCTCGCTTGCTTTATAGCACTATTTCTAGCTTGAATTAAGGCTTCTAGCTCCTCTTCCTGTATCGAAGCGACTTTCAAATAAAGTCGGTTTATTTAGGCAGGCAATCAAGCCTGTAGAGTCCAATGAAGCATGATGATACACCAACCGGATCGGAAGCCCAATCGAGTAGTTGATCCCGCTTCCCCTTTTCCGGTATATTTAGGTACCAAGACATTTAAGTCCGTGAAGGCTGACTTCTACACTAACCAAATAAATCAGAAACTTACTTTCGTCAAACGAAATAAAACATCAAATCAGCTCGGGGATCAACATCGTTCCTTCAGGCAAGTTCAGCTACAGAAGTTGAAGAGGAGGGGGCTCCAAGCTCTAGGAATGGAGTCGGCCACCGTGAAATTTTCCCGTTCTTTCTCTTTAATTTTAATTTCAATTTCTTTTTTTTTTTAGGGGCTACATGTAAGAATATCAAAATGATCGATTATCTTTTATTTTATTACTACTCGAAATGAAGACAATCCCCTTCGAAACAGAGAGAAACAAAAGCGTTATTAGCCAATAGGCCAATAGCCTTCAAAATTCATTAACATGCATTATTTCCAAAACTTTATCTGAGTTGTGCATCTGGTCAAATCATGAGGGCTTTGGAATTCATCTAATAAATTCGAGACCAATTTTTTGGTTGAGACCGGCAATGACAATGCTACACTGATGATACGGTTTGTGTGCTAAAATTCATATGAAAGATATTGATTAAAAGGGAGATATCATGCATTATCTATAAAACAAATTTTAAAAAAAGAAGGAAAAAAAAAGGAGATATTTTGGATCACCTTCATTGTGCAGATATTATTTATAGATGGTCATAATGGATCACCTTCATTGGTTGATAGACTCGCGATGACAATGCTACATTGTGTTAGAGATATTGGCCATTAATTAATGTGGATTAGCCAAAATTATTAAAGGTTGAATGATATATTGTTTTCTAAAGTCTCACTTAAATAGTTGGTTGAAAAATAGTAATGAGACTTGTCCCACGTTGAAAAATTATGAATTTTTAAGTGAATTTATATACACATACATTGGACCTATGATTTGGGCCTAAAGGTCACCTAAGTTTTGTGAGGGGGGAGGACCTAGCCAACATTAGGTTTGGACCTAAAAACACATGCGCGCGCATCGAACCGGGCTGGGTTGGGTCAAGTAAGACCAACGCATGTGTGTTACTTTTTTAGCAAAATTTAATTATGCTAATTTGGATTAATTACCATTAAGAGTTGTGTCTGTTAACCCAAACAGTTATGACCATAAGACACGTCTAATCAGTTTGCCTTATGACTGTTCTGGAGAGTCACTACTGAGTCTATATAAATCTCATTTTGTACGCCATTAGAAAATATAATTAAGAGTTAATTTTCGTTCCATTTTTGAGTCGTCTTTAGAGAGAGAGTATAAACACCGAGGGTTCGCCAAACGCAAAGATTGCAGTGCTTCTTCTGTGCGTGTAGATCATTGTATCCTGGGAGACAGACGTCTGAGAGACTCAAAGCACCAAGTGAGGGGCGAAATCTGTCTTAAGGACATAGCGTCAAACGCTAGACTCGATCAATCCATTTATGTTTTAATCATCTTCTGTATTTTGACAGAATTATACAAGTAACACATTATTTCCAACACATTGTTGTCACAAATCAAAGATTCTATGAGAGTCCGTTTGGATAAATTTCTACTTCATGTTTTTTACTTTTAAAAAATGGTATCGAAGTCAGGGTTGTGCTAACACCAAAGTGGGGATGTTACCATTTCACATTGATTGTAGTCAATGTCTAAGATGAGCTTATAAGATGGCTTCCTAAGAGAGGCGTCTTTTGGACTCAAGGGCTTGAAAGACAAACCCATGAGATCGGTTAGTGGGTTGGGCCAAAGTGGAACCCACTATACCTTTCCATGTATAGTAGGCCATGCATGTAAGAAATCAATTTAATTTGAAGTTAAGAACTGCTTTGTCAGTTAATGTGAGATTTTTATTGATTACAAATGTAAGTTTTTGCATCGGATTACAACTAGTCTTGGATCAATCGATGCGATTTTTGGCATGTACGATCTATACGGAAGGATATAGAATTAGTCAAAGAGCCAATATAACCACATGCTGCGAGTGTGGTGTGAGTGTCCACTGTTTTTATGTCACTCTTCTTATGTGAAACAAATTCACGGAAAGGTAAACCACTAACCACAATAGCATTTTTAAGCATCGATCTGCCATTCCCCAATTGGCAAAGAAGAATGCGGTACTCTTTGGGTTCTCATAGGAAAAAGCATGTAAGAGGGCCTTTTGAGGGGAAAAGGATTCAGTGTTGATCAAGCAAGGTACGTCATTAAATGGGATGGAGTAATACCCTCATGTATGCAGGTATGATAACATCCACAATGCCTAAACTAATCAAATAAAATAGACCAAGGGAAATAATATTGTCATTCCTAGAAAAGCCATTCACATTGAAGTATAAGACTAAGGTCTAAGGAGGAGTGTGGGAGGCTTTTTTGGGAGTACAAATAGTATCTTCCTAGCTAGCTATTAATTGTATTGGACTTACATACAAACAAAATCCAAGCTAGTTTGATCCAAAGAACAGAATCCGTAATTCGTATTCTCATTTAGATTGCCAATCTATTTTTAACCTAATGAGATCGAGTTTGAATCAGTTTTTATTTTATTTTAGGTTTAATCCTATTTGGACAGTACATGCGGACCACCACGATGGAAGAGTCAATTTCATTCGCTTTGGGGTCATTCCATGAATAAATAATAACTAGAAGGTGCTCCAATTTTTATAGACTAGCCTGTGGAAATGACTTGGGGTTCAATCTATAGCCGGGTGGCATAAATTATGTAACACATGCAAAACAATAGAGAGAAAAGATTATAGTAAATTTGTAGGTTGGCCCCCTACAATGTAATAGAAGGGTTATAAACAAGATTAAAAGGTGCTCCCATTTCTATAGATTTATGAAATGATTGATGTGTGGTTATTTTTACTTTCATTTTTGGACTATATTAACATGACAGACTTTCATTGTTTTTAGCAATGACAATCAAATCATGATTATCGAAATAATGCAAAGTAGATTTTTCTCCACAGCTTCAATATATTTTTTGTGCTCAATAATTTGACTGTTTAGCAATGATAGTTTATCATGTAAGAATTTTTCTTTTTTTTTTTTTCTCTTTTGGGATCAAAGGATCTTAAGTCTGGTCGTTTGCATGAACCACACAAGGAAGCAGAGATGAGACGGGGATGGACCAAAAACAATGACTTGTTAGTCTTGGTAGCACGTACGCACTAACCCAAAGCAGATTAGAAGAAAATATTACAGTAATTTATAAGTTAAACAGCTTCAATGAAGAGAAGGGTTGTAGGTCCTATGGTGTCTGCTTTGGGTCATGGCGAAGTCCTACCCTTGTGGATCCCATGCCAAATGCTGCTACTGCTTCTTCATTTTTCATTTATCCCTTCCTTTTTTTTTTGTCCTTTTTCTTTTGGGCTAGAGACTTGCTTTTATAAAGCCAGGGTAATTATCTTATCTTTATGGAAAGCACCCCAACACCGAAAACTAATTCAGTACGTACTGTGTTTTGACAATTTAGCACTATGCTAAGGTGATGGTAGTCTTTGGATAAGTTTTTTGATGGACAAGATTAAAAGATCAAAAATGTGCTACTGAAATCGTACCTCTTTTATTTTATTTTGTTGGGTGTGAACGCGATTTCTTTTTCTCTTTTGGTTGTGTTTTGTCCTTTTTTGCTTCTATTTTTATCCATTTTTCCTCCTACCCGTGTCGATCCCATGCCACATGCTGCTGCTCCTGCTTCTTCTTTTTTCATTTAATCCTTCAATTTTTTGGTCCTTTTCCTTTTGGGCTAGGGACTTGCTTCAATAAAGTCAGAGTAATTATCTTCTTATCTTTATCGAAGCCACCCAATAACCCCGAGTTAGGATTCTCAATACCGTGCTAAGGTGATGTTAGTCCTTGCATGGATAGGCTTTTCGATCGGCAAGATTGAAAAATAAAAAATGTGCTATTAAAATCATACCCCCTTTTATTTTATTTTGTTCGGTGTGAATGTGATTCTACTTCTCTTTTGGTTGTGTTTTGTTCACTTTTGCTTTTGTTTTTGTTTTTGTCAGACAAGATTTAAAGATAAAAAAGGTACTACTGAAATCATACCCCCTTTTATTTTATTTTGTTGGGTGTGAATGCGATTTTTGTTTCTCTTTTGGTTGTGTTTTGTCCATTTTTAATTTTGTTTTTGTTTTTGTTGGGCAAGATTGAAAGATTAAAAAAGGCGCTAATTAATGAAATCGTACCCCTTTTATTTTATTTTGTTGAGTGTGAATGTGATTTCTGTTTCTCTTTTGGCTGTATTTAATTTGTCCATTTTTGCTTTTGTTTTTGTTTTTGTCTTTGTCTTTATAGGGGATATATTACTGTCCCTTTTTTTATTTTTTATTTTTGGTAAAACATTGTTCATTTTATAAAAGTTTGGGTAGTTGTGATAATTGATCTCATTCACACCCAACAAATTGCGGTCATGCCAAACCATATGGTGCATGCATCCCACCCAGGATAAGCCAAAACCTTCATGTGGCCGTAACCGTGATTGCCCACCAGCCCCTAGCCCTTCCCCTTGAAAAAGAAATATTGTGAACTTGGTAATGGAACTATATATGATCAAATAGTAGCTACTACTATTAAGCTGCTTAGTATCTGGGCGTGTAATGGTGACGAATAAATAGCTTTAGTGTGATATATATGGTTTGGGGGATGCGTTGGCTTTGCAGCTTTGTAATATGTAATCCGAAAACTAACAAATTATATAATATTTGGACAATAAATAGAGCTGATCAACTTAGGTCAGTATGAGCAGTGTTTCCATCTTAATAAAATTAATTGTGTGGATCAAAAAAAAAAAAAAAAACTTAGGTCAGTATGTTTTCCCTCTTGGAGGATTCCATATACTTTTTAATTGGAAATTATTGACCTGTGTATATATTAATAAATATTAGATTTAGGCATTATTATTATTATTATTTTTATTAACAATTAGGGGTTGTTCAGGCCTTACACCCGCCAAGGTTTTAATCCAAATTAATCCCCTAACAACCAAGCCAGACTTAGGCATTATTGGACATCGGTAAAGTGAACATATATTAAAAAAAAAATGAATTAATTAGCCTAAAATACATTTTTTGTGAACTTGTAAAGGCAAAAGTCCATGTGAGAATCTTGTATAATCATAAGTCTAATTTTAAGTAAAACGTAAGTGTTTTTTAAGGGTGTTAATTGCATAAAGTCTATAGTATTCATAGTATAGCTATTTGTGTGGGTATGGAACATCTCACATGGGGTCTTAAGAACTAGTTTGGGCTAAAATCTCAACGAGAGTAAGCCTGCACGTAATACCCATAATCATCAATTAAAAAAGGAAAAAGAAAAGAACATTAAGATAATTTGTTGAACCCTATGGGTTCATACCGTACTCCTTATAACCTGAGCCAAAGCCGGCGCCAAGGAAACTCCATATTTTCATAGTGACAAATTTGAGATTCTGAAATCACTCATTGTATAGATAATTTGTTAAACAAGAGTTATTTAGGAAAAATATCTGAAATAATTCAAAAAATAATCTATGAAAAGTTTGAGAATGAAAATTAAAAGCAATGAAAGTTGACTTAATTCATCTCATAATTATTCAGAATCATTCAAGAATTTCAAAAGCAGGAACTATTCTTAATATTTGAATTATACAGAAAAAATTCAAAAATCATTAAAATATATGCAGGATAAGTTCGGATTTCATTCGTTAAATAAAAAATGAGGAATAAATTTGAGAATAATTCAATAATTTTGTTGCTCTGATTTCATCGATCTACATCAATACGCGTGATCCACGATGGACGAGTTACGTCATATGGATTACGCCATGCACCATTTTCCTTTAAATCAAAAACATGCGGACCACCCCGATGGAAGAGTCAATTTCATCTGCTTTGGGGTCATTCCATGGATAGACTAGTGAAAATGACTTGGGGGTCAATCTATGAATCTATGCATGGTGGCATTGTTTACGGTGAAATCTAAGAAAAGAACAATTGAAAGAAAGGATTAACAGTAATTTAATCTCTCTGCCTTTTTTTAGTAAGATTAAAAGTTTCTCCCATTTCTACATATTAATGAAACGAGGTGTGGTTTTTATTTTTTATTTTATTTGTATTAGTATTTGTTTTTATCCCTTTTAATTTGGGTTATAAACAAATATTGTTTCACCAAAAGAAGAAGAGAAAAGACCAAACCTTTACCCATTTACACGAACCACACAAGGAAGCAGCGAGGAGATGGGGATGAACCAAAAGAAATGACTTGTCGGTGTCGAATCTATTAACTATGGTAGCACTACCTCAAAACTAGTCAAAAATAAAAGATTGCAATAATTTGTCGGTTGGATGACTTCATTTTCTTTATTTCATTTAATAAAAAAAATACCATAACCCACTAATTTCCTCCCTCCTGTGTGGGCTGCTACGTCTTCTTTTCATTTTTCCTTTTTCTTTTTTCTTTTTTCTTTTGTTTTTTTTGGTTGTGGGGTGGGGTGGGCGGATTTATTTATTTATTTTTTTGGATTGGACTACTATGGGCCACGGACTTGCTTTAATAAAGTCAGGATAATATATTATCTTCTTTGCAGCAAAGATAAAAAGTTAATTTTCAAGTTCTTTTTTCTCCCCCTCGTGGGATTTGTACTTATTTTTTTCATGATCTGGCTGGTATTTCTACCATCAGATCTAGTTGATTTGCTTCTTTAAATATTCTTTGAATCAAAAAAAAAAAAAAAAAAAGATAAAAAGTTAAAATATTATAAATGAGTTAGTATCGTTGACTGGTTAGACACAAATGTTGACACATTTTTTAATAAATTATTATGTGACTTATATTTTATGAAATTTATTGTCGAATTACATATTTCATCCTTGTCAAATATTAAATTGATAAGAAATTAAAAAATGTTTCACCATAAATATGAGTTTTTTTATTGATTAAAAGTATGTATTTATGGATTGTTTGCCTATCTTAATAATGTGATATTCGACATGCACGGTTTGCATGAGAATGATATTTAATTTAACTTTGGGTTTTCACAAAATATAAGTCATGCAATAAGTTATTGAAAATTGTATGTGTCCCGCAATCTTAATCCATTATAAATAAATAATTTTTATATTATTTTATACCGTAGTTATATATGGTAAGACTTTGTGATAAAGAAAAAATTTTTTTTATAATTTTTCAATTCAGCCACCCCAACTATCAAATCTTGGTTAACAAAGCCCTATAGATATTCATTGTGAATTCTAAAATTTTCTTGTCATGTTGTGAAGTAGAAAAAAGAATTACAAAAAATTGTAATCAATTGATTTTTTCCCCCCTTGAATCAGGATAAAATTCTCAAAACTGGCCGAAGTTTGCAATCCTAGATAAAATTATTGGCTCCACCACTGTATTTATAATTTTTGTATATTTGTCCTGCCATTATCATCCATTTTGGTAGGGACCATATATGTTATGATAACATCTCTCTGTCTCTCTATGCATAAACCATCAAGCTATAAATAAGAGCTGCAGAGGGGAAAAATATTCATATGCTCTGATCTCCAACATGAAGGCCGTTCTTATTGTATGCATTCTCCTGGTTTCTGTTCTCCACTTTCCCTCCTCGGCTACTGCTCGAGAATTAATTCCAAATGGTGAGGGCACTAATTTTCATATTGCTTATGTTTACTACTTTTAAAAGAACTAGCTTTACCATATTCTAATGGAAGTTATGACTAACCATCACCACATATTTGTCAATGTTGCAGAAGTAAAAAGTGTTCACAAGGCTGCAGATGCAGGCAGAGGAGGCCCTGCTACTGGTAGAACTGGCAGTAGAAACCAGCCACCAAAAAACTGCGGCCGTGGCAAAGCGTACAAGAGCTGCATCCCAGGAAACCCACCAGGCCCACCACACCCCTGAAAAAGAAACACTCAACTTGGTGATGGTCATCTATGATCAAATAGTCGATCAGCCAGTCAGCCACAACTACAAGCTAGGTCTCTTATTATCCTGAAGCTAGTAGAGGTTCCAGTGAAGAATAAAAAAGTTTTGTGTGCATGTATGGTTTGGGGTTTGAGCTGGCTTTGCAGCCTCGTAATATGTAATCTAGAATCTACTATATAGTTTTGATGTAGTATTTGCAAAATAATGGAGCTGAATTTTAAGTCAGTCTCGGATTACTTGGTAGAGTTCCATAAAAAAGGTTTTTTGGAAATGGCCAGCTTAATGACAAATATCATATTTAGGCACAATTAATTGGGCATCATAACAATTAAGGAATTTGAGAAATATGAAACATATATTAGAAAATCTTGGGGAGATTCTAAAATTGAATTTTGAGTGTGGAAGTTAATTTATATGACGAGTTGATAAGAATTAACCAAAACAAAAGCCTCCTAGCCTAGTGGCCGGTTGGTGATCTCTACTTATTGAAGAGAGATACTGAGTATTTGGATTCAAGCACATGAATTCAAATACCCAATTGTACCAAAAAAATAAATAAAATAAAATAAAGGAAAAGAAAGAAGGTGCATTGCGACACGTTGGGGGCGGTTATTGAAAGGAGCTCAGATTTAGATAATTTGTTAAACAAGAGTTATTTAGGAAAAATATCCGGAATAATTCAAAAAATAATCTATGAAAAGTTTGAGAATGAAAATTAAAAGCAATGAAATTTAACTTAATTCATCTCATAATTATTCAGAATCATTCAAGAATTTCAGAAGCAGGAACTATTCTTAATATTTGAATTATACAGAAAAAATTCAAAAATCATTAAAATATATGCAGGATAAGTTCGGATTTCATTTGTTAGATAAAAAATGAGGAATAAATTTGAGAATAATTCGATAATTTTGTTGCTCTGATTTCATCGATCTACATCAATACGCGTGATCCACGATGGACGGGTTACGTCATATGGATTACGCCATGCACCATTTTCCTTTAAATAAAAAACATGCGGACCACCCCGATGGAAGAGTCAATTTCATCTGCTTTGGGGTCATTCCGTGGATAGACTTGTGAAAATGACTTGGGGGTCAATCTATGAATCTATGCATGGTGGCATAGTTTACGGTGAAATCTAACAAAATAACAATTGAAAGAAAAGACTAACAGTAATTTAATCTCTCTGCTTTTTTTTAGTAAGATTAAAAGTTTCTCCCATTTCTACATATTAATGAAACGAGGTGTGGTTTTTATTTTTTATTTTATTTGTATTATTATTTGTTTTTATCCCTTTTAATTTGGGTTATAAACAAATATTGTTTCACCAAAAGAAGAAGAGAAAAGACCAAACCTTTACCCATTTACTCGAACCACACAAGGAAGCAGGGAGGAGATGGGGATGAACCAAAAGAAATGACTTGTCGGGGTCAAATCTATTAACTATGGTAGGACTACCTCAAAACTTGTCAAAAAGAAAAGATTGCAATAATTTGTCGGTTGGACGACTTCATTTTTTTTTTTTTTATTTAATAAAAAAAATACCATATATAACCCACTTTTCCTCCCTCCTGTGTGGAGTGCTACGTCTTCTTTTCCATTTTTCCTTTTTTTTTTTTTTTTTTTTTTTTTTTTTTTTTGGTTGTGGGGTGGGGGTGGGGGGATTTTTTTGGGATTGGACTACTATGGGCCACGGACTTGCTTTAATAAAGTCAGTATAATACATTATCTTCTTTGCAGCAAAGATAAAGATAAGAAGATAATTTACACCAAAAAAAAAAAAATTGAAAAATGATAGGAAGATAATCACAGTAAGGCCCAACTAAATTGTGGGGCTATCTGTTGATCCCATCAAAATAAATAAATGCATGGCCAAATCCCATCACAAATGTTGATCCCATTTTTCCTTTCGTTTTTTTGGGCGGAACAAGCATGTTGTTCAAAGTTTCATTCTTTAATTCCCATATATTTTATTAACTTGACCTGCCAATGTACCACCCCCACAGCCCCACTCCTGTTTAGTAAAAAAAACATAATAACAAATAAGCTTTTGCTAGGTGTGAATGTGATTGTGTGTGTACACCACATTGTTCAATTCATTAAGGATCTGTTTGGTTGTCTAATTCAAAATTAAACAATTCAAAAGAATTTACATAGGATTGAAAGCATAAATCTATCACCTTTAATTATAATATTTTAAAATGTTAGAATTATCACTAAGGACTTAAATATCGATATCGATGGATATATCGAAAGTCTAAAAATACGGATATATCGATAAATATATCAAAAATTTTGATATTGATTCAAAGATATGGTGGATATTGTTAGTTAAACACGTATATCTTCATTGAAACTCTGGGAACAATAATTAGACTCTAATAAACAATTTAGAATCAAAATATTGCAATTTAAATGTATATTGGACAAATATGTATTGTATAGGGTATAAAAATTGTGCCAAAGGGATAGAATAAATATTTTTAAAAAGTAAGAGGTGATAATTTTGACGCAATAATAAGAAAATGAAAATGAATATCTCTATATCATTAATATATATCATCGATATAGTAGATATATCTCGATATATTCGATAGATCGACGATACCATGTGAAAGAAAGAAGATATTATGGATATATCGAAATTTTATCAATAATATCGAAAATATTGATAATATGGTAAAGATATTTTGTGAAAAAGATATGATAGATAGATATCGTATTAAGGGATACGGATACACAAAAATATCGTGGATATATCGAAGATATCATGGATATTCTAGTCCACAGTTATCACTATAGTTGATGTTGTAAAATCAATTCTAAGAACTTCATGAGATGCCATTATTTTGAATTTCTACTCTTATTTGTAATGATAACCATCATTTCTTAAATTTATTGATTTGAGATGACAGATTGTTCCTTAAATACTATGTAAAATTTTTCAAATTGTTTAATTTTGAATTGAACAACCAAACAGGGCTTGAGTTTTGGTTTGTTGTGATACTCAAGATCGATCTCAGACACGTGTGAATGCATGCATGCACAAATGAGATATAAATAAGAGTGGAGAGGGAAAAACTCAACATAAATTCTCTATACTCTCCAACACGAAGGCCTTTTATATTGTATGCATTCTCTTGGCTTCCATCCTCCTATTTTCCTCCTTCTCGACTACCGCTTGAAACCTAATTCAGAGAGGTAAGAGCAATAATTCCCATTTGAATTGCTTATATTTCCTAACCCTTAAAATAACTACCAAATATTATATTTATTGTCACTTCACCATAGTTTCATGGAAAACATTAATTACATATAACCATTAAACCATATAATCATCAATTTTTTTTGGGAAAATTACACTTTGCCCCCTCCATCTTTTACCGAAAATCACTTTTCACCCCTCATCTATAAAATCCTACAAATACCCCCCTGAAATCATAGAACAGAACACATTGCACCCAACCGTTAAGCTGCCGTGATATGCTCAACGAAAATAGTCATGTGCAACGCACATGACCCTTTTCTCTACCCAAAATGCCCTTAAATACAATCTCACGTGCTCCTCATCCTCGCACACAAATTCGATTAGTCACCGTCCTCTACACTCGTCCAGTCGCTGGTCTTAGCCCTCCGCCGTCGCCGTACTTCGCCGTAGCACCCCAAAAGTGTGCTTGTTTTTTTGGACGAGTCGCCGGCGAAACCCGACAGCAGGAAGTAGATTAGACGACGAAACTTGGCTTCTTGAAGTGCGATTGGTGGGAGAGGCTCGCACGATGGTGGACTCGACGGCGGTAGCTTAGAAGCGATGGAGCTGGGTTTGATCCGGTGGAGCTGGTTCAGATCTGGAGCAACGCCGCCGGGGTATGATGGGTCCCTTGCTGCCAACTGTTGCCGTATGGGTCCTTCCCGGTTTGGAACTCCATTGCCAGTACCGAAACTCCATGGTTTATGGTTTGGAACCCAATTTTTTTTCCCGATGAGTTCATGCCAATAACGCCTTCTCTCCCTTTTCTCTCTAACAAATCTTCTCCAGTCTCTCTCTGGGGGTTTTTTTTTTTTTTTTTTTTTCAATAAAATTTTTTGAGAGAGCCATGGCCTTTGCTTCCATCGTCACCGGCCATGGCTCAAAATAAAAGCCAAAACATTTTTCATCAAAATCAAATCTAATCCCTCAAATTCCCTCACTTTCCTTTAATCAAACCACCCCACAAACCCTAATCCCTCAAAATCCAGCAGATTTGGGAAAAAAAATATTTCATTTTGTTTGGTTTTGTTCTTCTATAGGTGAACAAAATATGGAAAAAAATAGCACAAATCCAACTGTGGCAGCAAATTTGGGTTCAGATCTGGTTCTCAACTTCTTCGATCTTCATCTTTCGATCTGGTTCGACCCTTGTTGCAAATCAATGGCCATGGATTTGGCCCTTTCTCGTGGATCCCCCATTTCATCGGCGTATTCACGGCTGCAATGCTGGATGATTTGGGTTAGGATGAGCATTGAGCAACGATGGGTTGCTGCAATTGCAACGATTGCCGGCAAGGTCGCAGTTTCTCTTTTACGTTGCCACGTGTACAGGTCGTATACATTCAGAGAAAAAAAAAATCCAAACTCATATAAACCCAGAATATTTTAAAACCAATCGTATTGTTGTGAAAAAAACTCCATTGTCGGTGGAGATGACCTGTGAAACTGTCAAGAATGAGCTGAAGTGCATCGTTGGTGTGGTTGGTCTGGATGGTGTGGTTGGTCTGGAAGCTTCCTGTGGAAGCGGAAAAAGAATTTTTACTAAAGAATTTTACTTCTTCAGCAATAAGGGCAAATTAGTCATTCCATGTATTCCGTTAAAGCCGTCAGTCTATTATTCTGTTTGATTATTTTAAGGGGTTATTTGTAGGATTTTGTAAATTAGGAGTGAAAAGTGATTTCCGACAAAAGATGGAGAGGGCAAAGTATAATTTTCCCTTTTTTTTTTTCTAAAGAATTTTTAATTTTGTCTGCTAAAGAAGTTGTTCACAACCATGAGGAGATCATCAGCAAAGGCACTACCATTGATGGAGCTGGTGATGCAACTAGCAAACCACCCAAAAATTGTGGCCGTGGCAGTCCGTATGGCACATGCATCCCACCTAAGGCAAACCCACCAAATTGCCGTAACCGTGGACGTTGCCCACCGGCCCCTTGAAAAAGAAATTCAGTGAAGTTGGTGACGGAACTATAATCAAATAGCTAGTCAGCTATTACGCACTATTAAGTTGGTTATAATTATGTTGGCGTGTGCAATGATAAAGAATAAATAGCTTTGAGCGTTATATATGGGCTGGGGGTTTGCAGTTCTGTAATATGTAGTCCAAAAACCATCGAGTTCTCATGCAGTGTTTGCATGCACAATATATAATAGATTAATAGAGCTGACTTAGGTCAGTATGTTTGCCTACTTACTTGGAGGATTCCATATATGTTTTTTGGACATTTTATTGGGCCATTTGGGCATCCAAACGATGAACATATATATATATTCGGAGGGAATATATATTGGACATTTTTTCCCTCATTGTTTAAAAGCAAATATATATTGGTTCACCAGAGGAGGTGGTGAAGATGACAAACCTATACTTATCATATGCATGAAACACACATCATATGCATGAAACACACATGGAAGCAGGGGGGGAGGTGGGAATGGGCCAAAACCCCTAGGCACCGTTTGGTTCGGGGGTATGATTCCCGGGAAAGGGGTTTCATTCCCCTTTCCCCTGTTTGGCAGGCCCACATTCCCAGCAATATATCATTCCCGCTACCCCTCAGATTCCCAATGAAAGCCAAAAAACATTCCCGATCGAAACGTGGGTTTGATTCCCGACTCCTGGGAATGTGTTTTACAATAATTGTAAATTCCAAGCGTGCCCTTGCCTTCTTCAATGAATAAATTCTTATTCTAGCCATGTCCCTTCCCTCCCTATTACACATCCCAAACCCTAGCTCACTCTTTCTCACTACGCACACGCAGCCGCCACAGCGTCGCCTGTTCATCTTCTCACCTGATTTCGCAGCAGCCTCTTCCGTCGCACGTTCATCTGCTCACATTCTCGCACGTCTACACCGTGGTCTCTCACAACTTGGTGTTCGTCATCACCCTTTAGCCGTGATTCGTCAAGATTTGGGTAAGATCTGTTCAGGGAAATCACAGTTGTTAAGTTTGATTTGTTAACTGTTATAGGTCATGGAAATAATTTTATTTCTTTAAATGAAATATTGAAAACACTAAAAAAGTACTGTTTTCTGCATGAGATGGCATGACAATTGCTAATTTATATAATTTTATACCCTCAAAAATCGTCTAAGATGTGTTACAAACTGCATTGACGATATTTAAATTTGGAATTTCTGCATTTTTTAAACAGCCGTAGGTAATGTGACACATTCTTGGTGGTTTTAAATTTTTTTTTTCTTTACCTATTGATTTATGAAGCGTACAATATGACATTGTTATTTTTTATTTTTGTTTTATTTTTTATTTAAGTTTGATATGTTAATTGTTATAGGTCATGGCCCTTTTTTTATTTGTTTAAATGAATTATTGAAAACCCTAAATAAGTACTGTTTTCTGCATGAGATGGCATGACAAATGCTCAAATATATAATTTTATACCCTAAAATCATCCAAGATGTGTTACAAACTCCATTGACAAGATTTAAATTGGGAATTTCTGTATTTTTTCAACAGCCGTAGGTAATGTGACACATTCTTGTTATTTTTTTAAGTTTTTTTTCTTTACCTATTGATTTATGAAGCGTACCATATGACATTGTTATTTTTTATTTAAGTTTGATTTGTTAACTGTTATAGGTCATGGCCCTTTTTTAATTTATGTAAATGAACTATTGAAAACCCTAAAGTACTGTTTTGTGCATGAGATGGCATGACAATGGCGTATATATATAATTTTATACCCTAAAATCGTCCAAGATGTGTTACAAACTCCATTGATGATGTTTAAATTTGGAATTTATGTATTTTTTCAACAGCCGTAGGTAATTTGACACATTGTTGTCATTTTTTAATTTTTTTTTTCTTTACCTATTGATTTATGAAGCGTACGATATGACATTGTTATTTTTTATTTAAGGTTGATTTGTTAACTGTTATAGGTCATGGCCCTTTTTTAATTTGTTTAAATGAACTATTGAAAACCCTAAAAGTACTGTTTTGTGCATGAGATGGCATGATCATTGCTAATATATATAATTTTATACCCTAAAATCGTCGAAGATGTGTTACAAACTCCATTGAGAAGATTTAAATTCGGAATTTCTGTATTTTTCAACATCCGTAGGTAATGTGACTCAGTCTTGTTATATTGTAAATTTTTTTTTCCTTACCTATTGATTTATGAAGCTTACAATATGACATTGTTATTTTTTATGTAGTTTTATTGCTTTGCCTTTTGGTTCCAAAACTGAAGGTGTATAGTTGCATAATGCTAGAATTTCAATTGGTTTGAAGTTACAAATATTAACAACTACTTATATTGTGAGTAGTTATTTTTCATTTGCTAGATGCTACATTTGTCATTTTTGCATGTTCATTTGATTTTTATATTTACAAATAAGCCATGTACCATTGATGGTTTTAACATTCCTTATTACTGCGTATTTTTAATATTTGTTATTTTATAGTTTCTTTGACTGTTACTTCCATGAATTTTAGGTTAAAGGCATGTTGTTAAAACTTACAATTGTTAGAAATACACAACACTTGTGATATAAAGTTCCATTGAATTATTTCATAGAAGATATTTACATTACCATAGTGACAAAAACTAAAATGAGTGAATTATTGTTTACCCTCAAATTAGTTCAGGGTCTTACAATATGAATCTGAAAACCTCAATTTTATTATTCATTACGGCTCTATTTGGTTCACGGAAATTTCAAGAGAACGAAAAAAGAAGGGGAAAAAAATGTTTTTTGTGCATAATTGAGGCCGATAAAAATTTCCCCCATATTTTCCATACTTTCCGAATGTTTTGAAACGGAACGTAAAATTTTCGATTTTCAGGAAAAGTTACCCTAAAATGTGTTTTCCCTCG
>JBBPBK010000281.1:0-10000 GCA_039720395.1 Liquidambar formosana
TCCCCACTTTGTTGCTAGGCAATTCGGCCTACGCCAATCCATTCCTTTTCCACTGATCTATAGCCTGAATTCTGACTTCCTGAATCGGCTCGTTATTCATGACTTTGATGAGGTCGATAGTGTCGACTCCATTTTCAAATTTCTGAAAAAAGATTTTGAGATATCTCCCTTCCGTTACAAATCGTCCGCATCTGATGGTTTTATCTCCTTTTGGGATAATTACATCAAGGAAAGTAGGCCGCTGGACTCAGCAGAAGCTTTTGACAGGCTTTCTATTCGTGAAGCTCATAGTGATACAGCCACTTCCAGCGATGGTGATACTAACCCAGTTTCTTCGCAGGCCACTGATACTGGGGGAAAGAAACAGAAGACCAAGCAAGGTATCCCTATTGACCGATATTCAGCTTATCAGTCTGTACTAACTTATGAGAAATTTTATAAAATCAAATGGATCCCTGGGGAAGACATGTGGGTAATGGTTGACAAGGTAGATAGAGCTGTTTTAAACATAAAATCAAAACAATTTGATGAATACATGGCAAAAAACAGAGGCAAAAGAGTTATGTCAGGTCCCACATTTTTTATGAAGTTTGAAAAATGGTTGGAGAAAAATCGACCATATACTCCTTCTGCCAACTTTGCAATAGCTGACTTAGTTGAACCATCCTTGGCCTTGTCCTCGCCCGATGAAGTTACTTGGGTAGGGAGACGCGCCACTAAAAAAGAACTTGACCGATTTCAATGGATATCCTGGCCCATATCGGCCTTTGGGATAGGTATTTCCTTTGCCCATTTCTTTTTAAATGATCTTATTAAGCTTTACTGATTTCATTCGTTTTACAGATGTCCCAACCTATGAGCAGCAAACTCTTGCTCCCTTACCAGAACTTCCTTCTGAGGATGAGGACGAACTCCAGCGATCCCAGCCAGGGAAATCGAAAAGCGCTGCTTTGGTGAAGTCCCAGAACACCAAGCAAAAAGCTCTGGAGCCCGAATCCCATGCCGCTGAAACTCAGGCCAAGAAGAGGGGAAGGCCGAAAACCACAACAGCTGTGGAGAGTCGGCCGAAAAAGTCCAAGGCGGGGGATATGGGTGAAATTTTTGCGTCCTTATCTCAGAAAGGATCTCGCTCAACCTCTGTACCAGCTTCATCTTCCTCCATTTCCAAGCCAACCAAAAACTCCAAAAACCCCAAACCTTCCAAGGCTGATGAATCTCATCAGGCCGATTCTGTGGGCAAGGCCGACTCTTCAGATCAAGATGAACTGATTATTTTGCCTGATCCCACAGAAATCGTGACCCAATCCCCCCATGTTCCAGAAAAAACCACTCTTGCTGCCCCCACTACAACTTCCTCAATCCCATCAGGAGACAAATTCTCAATGGCCATGGCTTCCCTGGAAAAACTGCGTTCTTTTCTGAAGCCGAAGCTGGCCGAATCTCCAATCTCTTCTGCTACCTCCAATCCCCCAAAAAGCACTGATGTTGAAAAAGCCAGAAAGCTCCTTAAGACGATTTCCACTGTTCCCATTTCTACCATTTTTTCTCAAGTTGAAAAAATAAAAAAGGCCATAACAGTTATCTTGGCCGATTCTAACACCACGCCAGGTTTGGCAGCTAACCTCCAATCCTTCGATGAAAAAGTCTCCCTCCTTTGCCTTTCTTACTCTTCAGTCAGGAATGAAGCAATCCAGAACAGAAAGGTGCTGAACCAGATGACCGATCTTCAGTCTAAGATCCAGAGTGCTATGGACGAGGCCGATAAGATGAAGTCTTTGATTGAAGAAGGTCAAAAAACGAAGCAACAATTTGAAGCTGTGATTGCTGACCTGGAAAGACAGTTGGGTGAAGCCAGAGAAAAACTAAAGGAAGCAGAGACGGTCCAAGCAGACTTAGCAGAAGCCTTTTCTGTTAAGGTAGAAAAAGCACAAGAGCTGGCCGATCAGTACCAGTCTTTCTCTGGGGAGGAGGAGGCATTGGAGCAGAAGCAAAGGGATCTGGAAGACCGTCTCCAAGCTTTTGAAATTGAATGGTCTAGCACTAGGGAACTGCTTTCTCTTGCTGACCCTTCTCTTTCTGCCTCTTCTTGAACAGTTCTTTTTATGGCTGGGATGTAGCCATTGGACATGTTTTGATGTAATTCGGCCATAAGGCCTCTGCACAATTTTATTTTCATCAGTTTTTTTTTTTTTTTTTTTTTTTTTTTTTTTTTTTTTTTTTTTTTTTAATGCAAATTCGAATTTTCCTCTGTACTTGTATCATTTGGATGTTTAACATTTTCCCACATTGCAGGATAATATTTTTTGATAAATCGGCCATTGATGGGCCGATCATGGATGTCACCATCTAAATTTTGTAGATGATACGCTCCACCTTTCAGCACTTTGAAAATTTTAAAAGGGCCTTCCCAATTAGGAGACCACTTCCCGTACTTGGGATCTCTTGACCCTATGGGTAATATGGCTTTCCAAACTAACTCGTCTTCAAGAAAATCTTTAGGCCGAACTTTCTTATCATAAGCTTTTTCTACTTTTCTCTTTTGGGCTTGTAGATGATCTAAAGCTAATAACCTGACATCATCCAGGTCATCTAATTCGGCCAACATAGCATCATAATAATCTTGTACACTCAAATTGTTTTGCTTAGCAACTCTTAGAGATCGAACAGTTACTTCCATAGGCAGAATCGCATCGTGCCCATAAGTTAAGGCAAATGGGGTAGTACCTGTACTAGTTCTCTTAGAATTTCGGTAAGCCCACAAGGTTTCTGAGAGCAATTCATGCCATGCTCGAGGATTTTCCTCAATCATTTTTTCAATACTGATCTTTAAAATCTTATTTGTTGATTCGGCTTGCCCATTTGCTTGTGCATAGTATGGCGTTGAATGTGTGATTTCAAAACCATACTCCTCAGCAAACGCCCTAACCTCACTGCCAGTAAATACTGTTCCTTGGTCAGCAGTAATAGTTTGGGGTAGGCCGAATCTATGAATGATATTTTCTTTAATACATTTGATGACTTCGATCTGTGAAACCGAAGGCATAGGAATGGCTTCCACCCATTTTGTGAAGTAATCGGTTGCTACTAAAATAAAGGCATCCTTTTTGGACGATTCTGGGTATATTTTACCGATCACATCCATGGCCCATCCTCTAAACGGCCAAGGCTTTACTATGGACTGCAATTTTGTTGCAGGTGCGTGTTGCACTGGCCCATGAGTTTGACAGGCTTGGCATCCTTTAGCATATTCCAAAGAGTCCTTCATTATATTCGGCCAATAATAACCGTATCTTCTGATGAGCCATCTCATCTTAATGCCAGCCTGGTGTGCCCCACAAATGCCTTCGTGGACTTCGGCCATGATTTGCATTGACTGAAACTTAGAAAGGCATAAGCATAAAAGACCATCCACATTCTTTTTATACAATTCATCATCTAAAATGACGAACTTTAAAGCCTTTTTCCTGATTTTATACTCTGTTTGAATAGAAGGATTTTGCAAATATTTTATAATTGGAAATCTCCAATCGTCTTGGGCAACATCTAACGATAATACCCAGTCACTAGGACCGAATACATTCTTTAAGGACGATTCTAATCTCCTTTCTATAGTAATCGTCCTGGTAAGAACACTAAATGGGATTTTTAGTCCAGAAGCTATTTGAGCCAATTCATTTGCTTCGTTATTTTCTTTTCTCGGGACACATTTGAATAAAACGTCAGCAAATAAACTTAGCAAATATTTGGCGATCCTATTATATTCAACCAGGGAATCACTTACACATTTGAAATCGCCAGATAACTGTTTTAAAACTAACTGGGAATCCCCAATAATAAGGACACTTGATATATTCAAATCCACCAATAAACCGAGACCGATAATGAGAGCCTCATACTCGGCCTGATTGTTTGTACAATCGAAATCTAGCTTGAATGAAAGTTGAGTTCTTTTGTTCATTGGGGATATTAGAACTACACCTGCCCCGGCCGATTCTTCAGTGCGAGACCCATCGAAAATTAGAATCCATGGGACTAAAGAAATGCACCCAATTTCCATGGTAGGCAAAATTTCAGGCACCTCTCCTAAATTAGGGTGGCTTGCTAAGAAATCGGCCAGCGCTTGGCCTTTGATGGCCTTTTGAGGAGTATATTGCAAACAAAATTCAATTAGGACTAATGACCATTTTGCAATTTTCCCTCTTACAATCGGCCTACTCAACATGTACTTAACCACATCAGTTTGACATATTATATAAACCAGAACGGGTAACATATAATACCTTAACTTAATACATGAAAAGTACAAAGCCAAACAAAGTTTTTCAATCGGTGTATATCTACACTCGATTTCATTCAACAGTTTACTAAGAAAATAAACGGCCTGCTCATGTCCATCATCCCTGTCTTGGGCTAACAATGCTCCAATAGATTCTTTAGCGGCCGATATGTACAACTTCAAGGGCTTCCCCTGCTGGGGTGGCATTAACACCGGTGGCTTTGTAAGATACTCTTTCAATTGGTCGAATGCTTCCTGATGTTGCCTGTCCCACTTGAAGCTGTCCTCCGCCCGTATCTTCAGCAGAGGAGAGAAGGCTTTGGTTCGCCCTGCACAATTAGAAATGAAACGGCGCAAGAAATTAACTTGACCGAGAAACCTTTGAAGCTCTTTTTTATTAGATGGTGGTTTTGCATCGATAATTGCCTTTGTTTTGTTTTTGTCAACTTCAATCCCTCTTTGATGGACAAGATAACCTAAGAAATTTCCAGCAGATACACCAAAAGCACATTTCAAGGGGTTCATTTTTAAACTATGAGCTCGCATTCTTTCAAAAGACTTCCTTAGATCGGTCATATGAATGTCCAGATCTGAAGATTTAACCACCACATCATCTATATAAACTTCCATAAATTTTCCAATCATATCATGGAAAATATAATTCATAGCTCTTTGGTATGTAGCCCCAGCATTTTTTAGACCGAATGGCATCACTACCCATTCAAAGGTCCCGATGCTACCTGGGCACCTAAAGGCTGTTTTCTGTACATCTTCTTCGGCTATGAAAATTTGATTATAGCCTGAATGACCATCCATAAAAGATAGGACTTTGAACCCAACGGCTGCATCGACCAACATATCAACTACAGGCATTGGGTATTCATCTTTTGGAGTGGCTTTATTTAAGTCTCTAAAGTCTATACACACCCTTAGTTTCCCATTCTTTTTCAAGACTGGAACAATGTTTGAAAGCCATTCCACATACTTGGCCGTTTGAATGAATCCGGCCTTTAACAGTCTTTCTATCTCTTCTTTTACTTTGAGATGAATTTCTGGAGCCATCCTCCTAGGAGGTTGTTTATATGGTTTAAACCCCTTTTTAATTGGTAGTTTATGCTCGACCAGTTTTCGGTCTAAACCTGGCAATTCATCATAGTCCCAAGCAAAACAATCCCTAAATTCTTTTAGAAGGCCGATTAACTTATCTTTCCAGTCTTCTGGTAAATTTTGGTTAATAAAAATCGGCTTTGAGTCTCCTAATAATTTTACTTCTTGCAAAGGGTCTATGACTTGAGCTTTTTCATCACTCAACTTCCTAGGCTCCAACTCTAATTCTTCTAAGGTGATTTCATCTGCATCTTCTCTAACGCAATCGGCCAAAGTGGCCGATTCATTGATTTCAGCCATGTAGGATTCTATTCTCTGCATGGCTTCCTGATATGCTTGGGTTTCAAAATTCATTTAAACTTACATTTTCTTGTACGGCCCTTTGGGTGGCCGAATTTATATGGCATCCTCCATCCAACACTGGAGAAGCGACCTTAAGGGGTCGGCCATTTTTATCAGACCCTATAAATTCTAAAGGTCTTATGTTCTTCTCATAGAGAACAGCCTCAGCAAAATTGTTTGAAAAAGCAAATGGTCGACTGTCGGCCTGAATCAACTCAGCCTTGTCCTCATTCCAAATCATCAGGCACTGATGAAGTGAGGACGGAACACACATATTTGCATGAATCCAATCACGGCCTAAGAGTGCATTATAATTTGAGGCCGAATTCATGACGAAGAATGCCGTCATTTTAGTTTTATTTCCTACAGTAACTTCCATAGGAACAACCCCCTCAGGCTTTACAGCACCACCCATGAAGTTTACTATTGAAACTTCTGCAGGCAATAAATCCTTTTCTGTCTTTCCTAATTTCTTCATAACCGAAACTGGCATGATATTAACAGAGGCTCCATTATCTACCAAAACCCTTGAAATTGGTTTCCCATTGAAATGAGCTTTAATGTATAAGGGTTTCAAGTGTTTAGCCATATTCTCACTAGGCTTGGTAAAAGTAATACCTTCACTAGGTAGCTCGGTCTGGGTAGACCGATTCGGAGTTTCTGAAATTTCATTAATTGAAAGTTTTCCTTCAAAGCCAACATCAATATCGTCGAAAGACAAAGTTTGGCCCTCCTTAGCTTTAAAATCAGCAGGTAAAATAAAAACCATGTTTACCTGGACTCTAACTGGTGGAAGAGATCCGAACTGAAGAGTGTCATCGTCCTCAGCATCAAAATCATCAGCTTCTAAGATTTCATCCTCTTTGCACTTTTCGATAGCTACTTGAAGGGACTTCTTTTCTTCCTCGATTGCTTCTAAACGCTTCCAAATATTAGCCCGAATTCGGTATCCTCCAGTCTTCTTAATCAGCTCCCTTTTTTCTTCAGCTTGTATTCTTTGGAGCCTTCTCTTCTGGGTCCGAGTCATTTCAGGCTGACCGAATTTTGGGTGTCGCGCCTGAGCCCACCTTTCTGTCTGTGTCGGCCTAGGTTTCACCATTCTGGGCTTAATTAGGCCACGCAAATCGCCTTCAATAGTCCCAGAACTGGACGCTTGACCTTTTGTCATCTTATCGGCCTGACTATCCTTAAGCCGATAATCATTTCTCACGGTGATTTGTAAACCCTGACCTTTTGAATATTCATCAGGTCGAACTCTTTTGTTGCTGTCATCGGTCTTCCGATAACCCTTCTTCAGACTCCTAGCATGCTCTTCATTTTCCTCTTGTATCATCTTCTCTTTTTCAAGTCTAGCCTTATACAGGCCACTTGATCTGAATTTCTGCTCATATTTGTTCGGCCTTCTGGCCGCAGCATTTGCAACTTCAGCCTCATTAAGGCCCCTGACCTGTAGCTCGCCTCTATAAATAGAGACTTCGACATCCCCAATTACAGCTTTCTTCAAATTTCCAGGATCATACTGAGGCATTGCCAACTTGCTGTGACATCCTCGGCAATAAATTGGGTGACCATAAATGTCACTGAGATGTTCTATCGCTACCTTGGTCCATCTCTTGACAGTATTGGAATCCAACCTTCCTGAGTAAGCGTAAGTCTCACCTTCGGCCTCTGGGACAAATGAGACCGATTTTATCTCTTTATTCCTCTGTTGAGGAACCTGTACTACAGCTTTCCCTTTCTCTTCTGATTTCTTTCCAGCACTTTCGGTCTCCTTAAGGGATACTTCAGGATCATGTACCTGCAAAACAACCATATTAACTGGAAACTCAAAAGGAAACGGGTTTTCATCAACCTGATGAACAGTCTTCTCCTCAGGAAATTTTAATTTTTCATTATTAATTGACCTTTGGATGGCATCCCTTAACACAATGCAACTATTCGTTGGATGTGTCCAGCAATCATGCCATTTACAATATTTTTTGTCTTTCATTTCTTCGGCAGAGGGAATTTTATGCCCATCTGGTAACTTAATTTGCCCGTCTTTTAACAACAGGTCAAATATCTGTTCTGTTTTAGAAAGGTCAAAATCATATTTCTTATCCCTAAAATTGTTTCCATTCTGGTTACCATTACTTGGTCTCCTCTGGAAATTCTGTTTTAATTCCTGCACCTTGGACTTTACCAGGGCCCTGCACGTATAAGGCCGATTAATGTTTAATTCGGCCAGAGCGATTTCTTCTTCAGTTTCTTCATTTTCTTCCATGGCTTCAATCTGAGCCACTTCCCTATTCGGGTTCCTATAATAGGTTCCCCTTGAAGAAACCCTTCTTTGATTCTCTTCCTCGAGAATCCTCTCATATTTTGACACTGCAGTCATAAGATGGCCCAGGTCGAAAAAATCTTGACCAATGAACTTCTTTCTATTCTCTAGATTAAGCCCACTAATCACCATTTTGACACAATCAGATTGTGCTAAATTCGACCTACATCTACATTGGGCATTTCGAAATCTCTGAACAAAGGTATCAACCCTCTCACCGGGTTCCTGGCACATTCGGGCCAAATCAGCGACCGTTATTTCGGTCTCTGCCTTGCAGAAATAAATATGGAAAAGAGATTCCATTTCCTGCCAAGTTGTAATTGACCCTGATGGTAAGTTAATATACCAATTAAATGCCCAACCGGTTAAAGAACTTGGGAACAATCTCAGCTTTAAATAGCCACTACTACCTGCTTCACCACATTGGCACGTGAATCGGCCAACATGTTCAAAGGTTGACTGTCTATCTTCTCCTGAAAACAATGTGAAATCAGGGAACTTAAAACCTCTAGGAAATTCGTGAAGCTGGTCGATATAATCAGGGTAAGGGCGACTATAAGCTGTTCTAACTGGTGGTCGACCTGCCCCTATTTGTTCCCTAATGATATTGGCAATCTCTTCTCTGAAATTGTTTGGATTGTCCCTCAAATTGGTCTGAAAGGTCTGAGTGAGGTCTTCTTGACCAACATAATTGTATGGGGCTTCATTTGAACCCCCATAGTTTCCAGCCGTGGATCGGCCTGTTCTAACTGGAATATCGTTTTGATTTCCCAGCATAAAATTGCTATTTCGACTCGGGTCAAACGAGTCATTCAGCATTTGATTGTAAATTTGCCCCCCGGGTGAGGCATAAAACACATTATCTTTAACTCCACTCGTTCCAATATTCGGTCTTGGCTGCCCGAATTGACTTCCCAAATGAACAGAAGTTGGGATTTGCCCTTCTGGCCGAAATATTGATGGATTTGACCCCAAAGGATCTTGCCTGGACAAGAGATGGACATCCCCATACCTAAAGTTATTTGACCCCTCGGCCTTTCGGCCGTATTGACTAGATTTCTCATGAGTATTATTTTTGAACGCTGGTCCTAGTTTTTCCACCATGTAGCTAAGTAATTTGTCTGAATTTTTATTCAGACTCTCACTAATCTGCTGATTAGATTCAACAAATGTCTTCATAGTGAGTGACATTTGCTGCATCATCATCTGCGATATGTCGTGCATCATGGTATCAAAATTCATCCTGAAAGCAGCCATAAACTCATTGGCAACATTTGCATGGTCCAATGGTTGGCTTTCCGTATTTTCATTCCTAGGAGAATTATCTCCTGGGATTTCCAGACTGTCTTCTTGGCCAGATTCTTGGCCAAAAGCTTCTTTTCCACGTCCTCCACGTTTTGGTGGCATGATTGTTGCAAAAACAAATCTCTTAGAACTGGAAAATAACACGAAATGGTGTCCCACCGGGCGTGCCAAAAAGTGTTTCCTCCAAAATTTTGATTCTGAGGATTGGGTTGCGCGAGCGTGCCAGCCACTACACAGTGACGAATTGCGGGTTCTACCTTGCCTTGAATGGACTCAAGGACTTTTCTGTGACAAGTAATTGAAAAACACAAAATAATAACAGAAATTAAAAGAAGAAGCTCACCACGGAGGAAGCCATTTTCATTGATCAATTTCTGAAATTACAGTGATGAACAAAGGGGTGCACACGCCTTTGACCAGAAAGGAGCACACGTTTCTGGGTTTGAAATCCTAGAATTCTAAAAGAAAGTGAAAAAGATAAAGTTCCTGAGAACTGGTTTGTTGATTGATGTTGGGGGCTTCCTTCAAATGGCTGCTTGCCCTTTTATATGCTTCATTAGTAACCGCTCCTTATTCTTCGCCCGCTAACTACCCACTTCCATGATTTTTTAGCTTCATAACTTCCCACGTTCTATAACCTCCCATGACTA